>CAUYUJ010018704.1:70633-155633 GCA_963575745.1 Prorocentrum cordatum
GTGTCGGCCTGAGAACGTTCTGGGAGCTCGACTATCGCTCGCTCCTCGCCAACGATAGCGTTCGAGGTCGAAAGCGCGACCCAACGGGGTCGCGCTTCAGTTTAGGGTTTAGGGTTTAGGGTCTACTAGGCGTGGCCACGAGTAGAACGGAACGTGACCGCGAACCCACCTGCGGTGGCCGTCACTCCCACCCGCACGCCACCCCACCATAAAGATCATCTCTCCCCTCGTGAGAACCGCATCGAATACAGCGTCGACGACGACGACGACGACGGCGACGAGTGATGTGCGATGCAGTTGGCACGCGAGTGCTCTCACGGGCGGGAAGAGTCGGGTCGGGCGGAAGAGATTCTGCACGCATGCGCAGCGAAAGCTATTTTGTGGAGTGGGTGGATCGGCGCGCAACGGGAGGCACTTTGCATTGTAAAATACAAGAGATTCTGCACGCATGCGCGGGAAGTGCCGTTTTTTGCAGTAGATGGAGCGGGTTTACCTAAGAGGGGCGCACTTTGTGTTGTGAAACATAGGAGATTCTGCACGCATGCTGAGGAAATGTATTTTTTTGCAGTAGCTGGAGGGGGGTCGCGGCGGGGACTGGGCACTTTGTGTTATAAAAAATATGATATTCTGCACGCATGTGCAGGAAATGCTATTTTTGTATAGGATGGAGGCGGAACGCGACGGGGGCTGGGCACTTTGTGTTGTAAAAAATAAGATTTTGCACGCATGCTCAGGACATTTTTATGTTTTGCAGTAGATGGGGCCGGTTTGCATACGGGCCGGTTTTAGGTTATTCAGGGCTTAGTAATTATAGGATTAGAAATTTAGGGTCTACTAGGCGTGGCCACGAGTACACCGTGACCGCGAGCCCACCTGCGGTGGCCGTCACTCCCACCCGCACGCCACCCCACCATAAAGTTCATTTCTCCCCTCGCTAGAACCACATCGAATACAGCGTCGACGACGACGACGACGACGGCGACGAGTGATGTGCGATGCAGTTGGCACGCGAGTGCTCTCACGGGCGGGAAGAATCGGGTCGGGCGGAAGAGATTCTGCACGCATGCGCAGCGAAGGCTATTTTGTGGAGTGGGTGGATCGGCGCGCAACGGGAGGCACTTTGTATTGTAAAATACAAGAGATTCTGCACGCATGCGCAGGAAGTGTTTTTTTGCAGTAGATGGACCGGGTTTACATAAGACGGGCGCACTTTGTGCTGTGAAACACAGGAGATTCTGCACGCATGCTCAGGACATGTTATTTTTTGCAGTAGATGGAGGGGGGTCGCGGCGGGGACTGGGCACTTTGTGCTGTAAAAAAAGAATTTCTGCACGCATGCGCAGAAAATGCTATTTTTTGCAATAGATGGACCGGGTTTACATAACGGGGTCGCAACGGGGGCCGGGCACTTTGTAGTGTAAAATAGAGGAGATTGTGCACGCATGCTCAGGACATGTTTTTTTTGCAGTAGATGGAGCCGGATTGCATAACGGCCGGTTTTAGGTTACTCAGGGCTTTATAATTATAGGATTAAGAATTTAGGGTTCGGCGGGGTCCCTGCAGCGGGCCGTCCGCTGGACTTGCCCGGAGGCTGCGGCTGGGGGCGGAGGCGGGGCCGAGGCGGGGCAGCCACCTGCCAGGGCTCGCCTTGGCTGGCACGGCCTGCTTTCGCAGGACACTTGTCACCCCCACCCCCCGATGCCGTTCCACCCCCCGAGCAGCTGCCGCTCGGCAGAAAGAAGGGGGGAAACCCCTGGATGTACCCCCGGGGCGTCGTAAGTTCCCGAGTTTGGGGCCCCCAGACGCTCTGCCCAGGCGAGGGCCCTGCAGGGTTGGGGGGCCGAGGCCGCCAAGCTCCCCGGTGTGTGTGTGTGTGTGTGTGTGTGTGTGTGTGTGTTTGTGTGTGTGTGTGTGTCCGATCTCCCGGAGCAGTCAACCTGATGCCCGATCGCCAGAGCAGTCACCCTCTGCCCAGCCGCCGACGCAAAAGTGTGCGTGTGCGTGTGTATATATATATATATGTGTGTGTGTGTGTGTGTGTGTGTGTGTGTGTGTGTGTGTGTGTGTGTGTGTGTGTGTGTGTGTGTGTGTGTGTGTGTTTGTGTGCGTGCTTGTGTGTCCGCGTCGCTGCAGCGGGCCGCCCCCGTCCTCGTCGAACCTCCCGCAGCCGAACGCATCCGCCAACATCGAGAGGGAGGGTGCAGGAAAGGTGGGACTGTAGCTCAGAGGACGAAAAGGTACCCATGGCGCTACCCTTCCCCCGTTTTCGCCCTCTTAGGGTTCCTGAGAGGCCCTCGTCGCCACCGCTCGATTCGCTTCGAAAGTTTGATCAGAACGCACCCCTGAAGAGGTCTTGGTAGCAGCTGTATCGGTGATCCTTGGTCTTCCCAGTAGCTGACCCAAGACGTTGATGATCCAAGAGCCTTATGCCATTCCGCTGACCCTCAGAGGAACAACGGGATCCACGGGGGAGCCCTGGGGGGGGGCTCTTGGGGACCGTTTCGGGCCTTCTTGTGGGCCTGCTGGCAGTCTCGGGGGTCCTCTTGGGGCGGAGGGCTCGAAATGTCAAGTCGAATTGCCCTTCTTGGGCCCCGTTCAGGACGTGGCATGACGTGGATGATTTCACTTTTATTCGCAGCCCGCCACTCAGCTATGGGCGGATGGGGCCTCCGACACTTGGCGCTCTCCGCGCTGCAATATATAGAGCCGAAGTTGCAGTGCAACGGCCTTGTGCCGAAGACTTAGATTTGTAAATCGAAGCCTCCTCCGCAAAAACTTGGGAGGTGGGGGATATGGGGAGGGCAGGGATCCGATGATCCCCTGAGAGCATCATCCGTTCACAGTGCAACGCTGCCGAGAAGCGCAGCACGGCCCCTGCGCAGGCATGACACGCGCAGGCCGAGAAGCTTCGCAGTGCGTCCGCCAGCGCGCGAGGATGGAGGTTCCCTCCCTCCCTCCCTCTCAAGCCTCTCCCGCTCCCTCCCGTGTGCTCGTGCTGGGTTGGCCTGGTGCTGGAGGGGTTCCCCGAAGGGCTTAGGCGACCCGTCCTCCGCCTCATCCTCCTCCTTCTCCTCCTGCTGCTCCTTCTCCTCCTGCTTCTCCTCCTCCTCCTCCTCCTCCTCCTCCTCATACTCCTACTCTTCCTCCCCCTCCTCCTCCTCCTCCTCCTCCTCCTCCTCCTCCTCCTCCTCCTCCTCCTCCTCCTCCCATCTCCCCCTCCTCCTCCTCCCCCTCCCCTCTCCTTCTCCTCCTCCTCCTCCTCCTCCTTCTTCTCCTCGTCCTCCTCCTTCCCCTCTCCTCCCCCTTCTCCTCCATCTCCTCCTTCCTCCTCCTCCTCCTCCTCTCCTCCTCCTCCTCCTCCGCCTCCATCCTCCTCCACCTCCTCCTCTCCTCCTCCTCCGCCTCCCCCCCCTCCTCCTCCTCCTCTCCTCCTCCTCCTCCTCCTCCTCCTCCTCCTTCCCTCCTCTTCCTCCTCCTCAACCGCCTCCTCCTTCTCCATCTCCTCCGCCTCCTCCTCCTCCTCCTCCTCCTCCTCCTCCTCCATCTCCTCTTCCTCCTCCTCCTCCTCCTTTTCCCCCTCCTCCTCTTTCTCCCCCTCCGACCTGCTGCAGCAGTGCTCCTGCTGCATCAATGCCCTGCCGACCGAGTTCTCCCTCCCGGGCAGGCCAGCGCCAGGGAGTTGTCGAAGTGGGGCGCGCCCCCGCCACATCCATACCGCCCTGCCCCGCGGAGCGGCCGGTCGTCGTTACCGCCGCCGTGGATGCACGTCGTCGTCGGGCGTGATCGTTGGATGTGGTCGTCGTCGTCGTTGTCGTCGTCGTTGTCGCCCGAAGGAGAGGGAAAGGAGTAGACAGGGGAGAAAGGAAAAACGGCGAGGGCGACGGGGAGGTGGCGGAGGGCGACTGATCTTGTGGTATTCATCTGTGCGTCGCACAACTGGTATCTAGATATCAGGGGGAGTTGAGCCAGACCAGTCTCCCGAATTATTTGATGGCCTGTGGGAGGAGAAGCGGGACCCTGCCCAGCTCCTCTCCAGAGTTGGCCTCATTTTTGCAGCTCAGGCAGATCAAGAGATCTAGGCATGAGCTTTTCTGATGTTTGGGGCGGGTGGCATCGACACCCGCTTCCGCATTGAACTAGATTGAACTGAGGTGGTGGACGACGAGGGAGGTATTCAGTATGAGGAAGAGGAGGGCGGGGAGGATGGGGAGTCTTGAGAGGAAGGCAAAAGGATGGTGGCGAGGAGAAGGAGGACACGGGGACGCAGCAGGCGAAGGGGGAGGGAGAGGACATGCAGCAATCGTGATGGATTGCAGCAACAGCAAATGGGGGGGAGATCGTGGATGAGTGTTTCGCAAGAGTCGCTCGTTCGTGATTCCGATCCTCACCGAGCCATAGAGGATCATGCCGTTTTCCTGGAGGCGCAGATTCGGCATCTGGACTCGGAGGTCCGCTCCCTCGCGGTGGTGCCTGGCGCAGGGCAGCGCTGCCCCTGTGTTTTTGCCCGAGGAGCAGGCGAGGCACCCCCTGCCCAGGGCAACCGCCAGGCTCTCCGGGAAGCCGGGAGCACGTCGGGCTCGGGAGGGGCTCAGGTAGTCGGGCCGTTCTTCAGGTCTGGGTCTGCCAAAATGGGCCCGCCTTCCACCACCACCACCATAAGTTGGAGGGGGAGGGGGTCCTCCTCCTCCTCCTCCTCCTCCTCCTCCTCCTCCTCCTCCTCTTCGTCCTCCTCCTCTTCGTCCTCCTCCTCCTCGTCCTCCTCCTCCTCCCCCCGTCCAACTCGTGGTGGCGGTGGTGGAGGACGGGCCCGTCATAGGAAGCCTGGCCGCTCCGCCGCGGCTCGCCGTGACAGGCAGAGAGATCACCTCCGTTCTCCCCGCGCGGGGGCTCCGTCTCTCTGGGAGCGCACGAGGCCTCCCCGCGGTCGGGCACCCGTTCGGAGCTCCCCGTTCGGAGCTCCCCGCGCGGGGGCTCCGTCTCTCTGGGAGCGCACGAGGCCTCCACGGCCGGGGACCCGTTCGGAGCGTCCCGCGCGGAGCTCCCCGCGAGGGGGCCCCATCTCTCTGGGAGCGCACGAGGCCTTCCCGCGGCCGGGGGCGCCTCTGCTCCGCGGGCCTCGCGCCGCCGGCGCTGGCCCGGCACGCCTCGGCGCGACCTGCACGGCACGCCCAGGCCCCCAGCAGCATCGAAACCAACAGAGATCAAGAAGAAGAAATATCATAAGTATAACGAACTAGAAGAATAAGAATGCCAATACTCATTATCATAGTACGAACCATAATAGCAATATTACTCCTTATAAAAAGGCTAAGAATATTAATAATAACTAATAATGGTGATGATACTAATAATACGAGTGGTAGTAATAATAATGGTAATAACGATAATGGTAATATTGATACTAAAACTAATACTACTAAGAGCAATAATAATAGTAGCAAGAGGAAGAAGCAGAGAGGAGAGAAGCCCCCAGCAGCATCAGCGCTCCGAGGCGATCCCGGCCTCCCCGCCCCCCCCGAAGTCGGAGCGGAGCGGCACGCTCGCTCCACACAGCTCCGCCCGCACGGCATCGGCCCGTGGGCGGGGCGCACGCACGGCTCGCCGCACCTGCGGGGCCCCGCGGGCCGCGGGGGTCCCGCGGGCCGCGGGGGCCCACGGCCGCGGGGCGCTGCCGCTCCGCGGCCGCAGGTGAAGCAGCGGCGAAGCGTCCGGGCTCGCCATAGAGCCCCAGCAAGCAATGCTCTGAGCACCTCTTGCGGTTCCCACGAGGTGTTCTTAAAGCGCTGCTGGTTGGGACTGTCTTGTTTCCTCATATCGGGCTTCTGTGATAAGAATATTGTTTTTGTTTTTCGAACATGTTTGGCATGGCTCGCCTGTAGCCCCAACAGGCAATGCTCCAAGAGCCGGTTGTGGTTCCCACGAGGTGTTCTTAGGACGCTTCTGGCGGAGTCTGTCTCGCTTTGTCGCTTCTAAGAACACGCTTTTTGTTCTTAGGACATTTTCGGGTTCTACGAGCATGTCGTGGTAGGACTATGCGGAATGCTGGGACGGTCGGTCCCTGCTCAAGCACAGGCAGAGCGAGGCAGCTGCTTTCGCCGGCGGGAGGCGGGCGGAGGCTTGGCGCCTCGACGTGGTCCAGATGCGACGAGAGGGGCGCAGAGCCCAGGGGCGGAGCAAGACGTGTACACATGCTTCATGTTCCTTTCATCTCTGATTCTTCTACCCTGGGCGTCTTCCTGGCCACTGGGGGGCCAGCAACAATTAGAAACGAGCACACTTAGAAATGAGCACGATTAGAAAAGAACGACTTGTATCCAGGAGCGCCGATGATCCATGCCTTCAGCGAGGCTCCCGGAGAGGTACGTGCAATGCTCTCCCCTGATATATCCGCCCCTGTCGTCGCCTCCGAACGGTGCGCCCCCAGGGGATGGCGATATTGTTGGGTCCAGGGCTTCCGGAGCGCGTCTTGGCCTTCGTTTCCGCGCCAGGGCGCAGGCCCCCAGCGTTTGGCGCCCCTCACGGGCACGAGTGCGCCAGGGCTTCGAGGACCTGAACGAAGTATCGGTGCACGGGGGGACCTTTGGTTGGGCGCTGGGTGCGCAGGTAAGGGGGGGGCAGACGAGGGGAAGGTCGAGGACTGCCGGAAAATTGTTCGGAGGAGCCCCACACGGCCATTGAGTTGCCACCGCGTGCCCAGGAGGCTTCGATGTAATTTCTCGTAGATCCCCTGCGGCGGACCCATGCCATTGGCGAGTGGTCACTTAGCGAGTAATGGAACGCGCTCGTCTAGTGTTGGGCGTGTACGCGTTTGTTGCCCCCTGATCATCTGCCCCCCGTGCACGCCCGAGCGTGGCGTGTGGGCGAGGCGCCCTGAGGCAACCGGGTCCTGGACCCCCAGAGTCTCTCCACGGGAAGCTGCTGTGGCGCAGAGCACGTCTCGAGGCGCGGGGAGTGGAGGGGGCCGATCGGAGTGAGCAGGACGAGCGAGGACCTGCTTGGAGCACGACGAGGCGCGCGCCGTCACGTCCACGGCTTCCGCAGCCGATCTCGGCCCAAAGGCCGCTCGAGCGGCCTGGGGTCGCGGATTTCCCTTTCTGCCCAGGCCAGCGAGGACAGCGGCCCCGCGGCCCTCCTGCTCCTCCTCCTCCTCCTCCTCCTCCTCCTCCCCCTCCTCCTCCTCTCCTCCTCCTTCTCCTCCTCCTCCCCCTCTCCTCCCTCCTCCTCCTCCTCCTCTCCTCTCCCCCCCTCCCTCCTCTCCTGCTCCTCCTCACCTCTCTCCCTCCTCCTCCTCCTCCTCCTCCTCCTCCTCCTCCTGGGAGGCTTCCAGGAAGGCATGGGGCGGGAGGTGGGCAGGGGTGCCCCGATAGGCCACGGTAGGCTCGCGCCGCGACGGCGTGGCGGCGGCCCCATCGCGGGTGGCTCCGGGCTGACCGCCGCCAGCGGCCCAGAACCGAAGGCTGTGGCCCAGGTTGTGGCGGCATCCCGTCGTGCCGGGCAAGTTTGACGGACCGTTTCTTTGATGCCAGCTTTTCCAGACGGCCGTCAAGAGGGTGGGCGTGTTCGCAGAGGTCTTCCTTCTGAGAGGCCTTCGAGCCCTTCGCTGAAGCCCCTTCGTGCCGCCCCCGTCTGCGCGCCGTGAAGGGGAGGCGCATGCCGCACGGCACCAACTAGTACATGCGTTAGCCTTATCCGAGGTACAGGCCTCGGAAAAAATGGTGAACATTCATGCCACATTCATCTGTGAGCGCCTCCCCCTCCCCCCAATGTTCAAAGTTGGCGGTGGGTCTGATGAGTTGCATCTCGACCGCAGTCTCCCCCGCGCGTGCCAACTTTGAGTTTGGGGGGCAGCGGGGGTGTTCACTAATTGTTTCCCTCTGCCGTGTTGTGCGTAGGAGGTGGGAGAGGAGAATTGTCAGCAACACCATTGTACCAGATGTCAATGGCCGATTTCAGTTTCTCGCGTGGCTGCTGCGCTCAGAGCTTGTCAACGACTGGGGAGCGTGGTGATTCGGCGTGGTGCCTCTCGCTTCCTATCTGTGCCTCGACATGCATACTCTTGTGGAGGACGATCAATGGGGAACATGTTTCCGACTAATTCCCAGATGTTTAAAACATGTGTTAAACATGTTTTAATTTGTTAATGTTTTAACATGTTCAGGACATTTGTCTTACATCTTAAACACACGTTTTGATTCGATGATAGGACTGTTCGGGTGTCCATTGTCGTGGCATCCACCAGCATGATCCTGCTTCCTCCCGTCCTATCGCCCCTTCTCCAAGTGAGGGTGAGGACAGGTAATCGCAGAAGTGCTGCGAGCGTATGTTTCAACAGCTCATGAGCCTTTCGGGCTGCAGCTGGTGGGGCCCTTTGGGCCCATAGCTCAGACATGTTGTTCGCGGCGGCAGCTCCCATCGGGGCGGTGCAAGCAGGACCTATGTGGCCGAAGTGGTTCGGGGGTGGTGGCGACTTTGGAATTGTTCCACCCCGCCCATGCTCGGCGGCGAGCTCGGGGGGAAGTGAGACGGAGAAGGCCTTTTCCGAAGGCCGCGGGACTTCTCGGAAGCCCTCGCGCCTTCTGAGAAGTTCAAGTTCTCTGTTCCTGGGGGAAGACATAAGAAGCTTCTCAGAAGGCCAGGGGACTTCCGAGCCTTCTGAGAAGGCGACCCTTCTCGCTTCACTCCTCTCGCTCGCCGCCAAGCACCGCCAACGGCGCGCGCGAGCAGGAACCTCCCGGCATGGACCGCAGCGACTCGCTCGCCCATGCGCGGCAGATGCTGAGGTCCCCGCTGATGGGCAGCCCCGGAGCCGACGGAGACGAGGCCCCCCCCGTCGGGGGAGAGCCTCAAGCTGCCCCGGCACCGTCCCTCGCCCAGGAATTTCGGGGGCGGCCAAGAGGGGGGTGACGACTGAGGGGGGCGGACATCATGGCGTGGGCCATGATATTCCCCCAGATTTCCTGGCGCCTCTTCTTATTTCAATACGTCCCGGCCCCCCCCCCCCCGGGCTGCGCACATGCCGCCAGTCATGACTTGCGCCCCCCCCCCCCCCCTCTTGGACGCCCCCCTCCTTGGTCGCCCCGGAATTTCTGAGCCTGCGTTCGTTGCCGCGAGCACTCTCCGAATAGACGGTCATGCCAGGACGCAACTCCTGAGAGGTCAGCTTCCATTTTTGCCCTGGTCAGAGATCGGGCTTCATCCGGCTTGATCCCGTTTAATCTGGCTTAATCCCGTTGAATCCGGCTTGATCCCGCCTTATCCGCGGCCTAACTTGGCGTAAGAGCTTCCTAATGGGGCGCAATTCTCCCTAGTCCTTCCGACCAAGACCTCCCAGCAGTTGCCTCCTAAGGTATGTACGCCTCCCTCAGGAGTCTTTGTCGCAGCCTGTGGCGGGTATGGCCTCGGTTTGGGTTCCGCACGCTGCCCAGGGCCCATTCTGGCCACTCTCAGGGTTTCTCCCTTATGGCCCCGATGGCCAGGCCTAAGGCTTCGCGCACGGCCAGCCGCGCCTGGGGCGTCCTACGGCAATGGCTTCGCCTATAGCTAGCCCAGTCCCCTCTAGTGGGGATCGTTTGCTCAAGTGGGGCTTCTCCAGGTTTTTGTCTCTCGAGGTTCGTTGCGCTTAGCCTTCTGCGAGCTCACCTGCCTCTCGAAGCGAGAATCTGGTGTTCAGGGCAAGAGATGTCGGACCAGAGGGCCACGGAGGGTGGTTCATCCTCTGTCCCCATTCCGATTCAGCGAGTGTTCGGGATTCCTTGCATTGCAGGTGGTCTGTCACTCTCGCGATCCACCCGCTTGAGCCTGAGCTCATCGCACCCTCCCCTCGTTTGTTTCCCTCCCACTCCTCCTCCTCCCTTCCCACTATGTGTTCCATCCCACCAAGTGGTTTTCATGATGTTTGCACTGCGCCCACCAAAGCTGCGCGCGAAGTGCTCTCCCGCCTTCACATGGGGCTCCCCACAGAGTTAGTGGTAACGTCTCTTGATTTGGGATGAGGTTTGAATGACATGTAGGTGGCCTGCCTGGCAGCAGGGGCCCATCGAATGTAGAAATAGATCTATACTCCGTCCACCTTTTCCCTTCCTACTCGCTCTGACCCCTCCCACTCACCCACATCCATCATCCCGCCCGCCCCTACCACGATGAAGTACTGACACTGTGATCTCCCTAGCCGGAGTAAGTCAGGCTTTCTTGATGTTTCAGATGCCCTCTTCGCCTAAGACAATTGCGGCTGCCATCATGCCATGCCATAGTCGGAGGCGAAGTGCCAGGCCGTCCTAGCTTCTCTTATCGTTCGGATCATCGGGGTTGCTGGATAACTGTGTGCAGAAGGACGTGGAGAAGGAGGAGGAGGAGGAGGAGGATTCGTCGATGGGTGCACGACCTCCAGATGGGTTAGATCTGCCGACCGCTGCTGAGCCGCGCGCGCAGCACAGTATCTCGGCTTACCATCCCCCCCAGCCCACCCCCCCAACTCCGGCTGGGAAACTGCGCCCTTCAATGTTGCAGGCCCCTCGCCGCGTCGTTGCGTGCAGACTGGCCCTTGTCGCAGTCGGACTCGCCGCGTCTCTCCACCGTGATCCAAACGCCCCCACCCCTCCCCCTCCCCCTCCTCCCCCTCCTCCTCCCCCTCCCTCTCCTCCTCCCCCTCCCCCTCCTCCTCTCTCCTCCTCCTCCTCCTCCCTCCTCCTCCTCTCCTCCTCTCTCCTCCTCCTCTCCTCCTCCCCCTCCTCCTCCTCTCCTCCTCCTCCTCCTCCTCCTCTCCTCCTCCTCCTCCTCCTCCTCCTCCCTCTCCTCCTCCTCCTCCTCCTCCCTCTCCTCCTCCTGCTCCTCCTCCTCCTCCTCCTACTCCTCCTTCTCCTCCCCCTCCCCCCAGCAGAGTGCGCCCCTCCACCTCGCACGCCCCTCGCCGCGTCTCTCTGTGCGCAGGCGGCCCTCTGCCCTCCGATCGGACTTTGCCGCCCACTTCCGCGCACGGCCGTGCTCCGACCGCCCTCTACAGTCGACCCGCAGAGTAAGGATAGGCATCCCTCCCAAAGGTACCCTTGCATCCTTGCTTCCTGGGTCCACCCTTGGACACTTTCATTGGCCGCGCCCCGCTTCGAAGCGCCCCGATCGAAACGCCCCGCTCGAACCGCCGCGCACGACCGTGCTCTGACCTCCCTCTACCGTTAAGTCGGGCGTGTCCCCCTACAGGGGGATTTTCGACGACAAATATCAAGATACTCCGAACATGCTCCACAATTGTCAAAACATATTCAGAAATAGTCCCCAGACTATGTTTTGACTATTTTTGAAAATTCCTCCTGTAGAGGGACGGGCACGACCGTGATCCGAACGCCCTCTACAGTCGACCCGCAGAGTCAGGATAGGCATCCCTCCCAAGGGTACCCTTGCATCCTTGCCTCCTGGGTCCACCCTTGGACACTTTCATTGGCCGCGCCCCGCTTCGAAGCGCCCCGATCGAAACGCCCCGCTCGAACCGCCGCGCACGACCGTGCTCCGACCTCCCTCTACCGTTAAGTCGGGCGTGTCCCCCTACAGGGGGATTTTCGACGACAAATATCAAGATACTCCGAACATGCTCCAAACTTGTCAAAACATATTCAGAAATAGTGCCCAGACTATTTTTTTATTATTGTTGAAAATTCCTCCTGTAGGGGGACGTGCACGACCGTGATCCGAACGCCCTCTACAGTCGACCCGCAGAGTAAAGATAGGCATCCCTCCCAAGGTACCCTTGCATCCTTGCCTCCTGGGTCCACCCTTGGACACTTTCGTTGGCCGCGCCCCGCTCGAAGCGCTTCGAGGTGGGCGTCCAGGGGCCTTGCATCCATATCGCGCATCCTTACTCTGCGGGTTGACTGTGCCGCCTGCTTCCGCAGCTGCCCTGGTATGCCCTTGCTGAAACGCAGCACGTGCCGTGTTCACAGGACCGTGTTAACACACTACTTCGGACTCAACCGGACTTGCCGCCCATTTCTGATCACGACCGTGATCCGACCGCCCTCAACCGCCCGCTTCCTGAGCTGCCCTGGTTTGCCCTTGTTGAAACGCAGCGCGTGCCGTGTGCAAAGGACCGTGTTACCACGCCACGTGTTGGTTCGGCGCGTGTTGGTCCACAAGCCTGCGTTTTCCGTCTACGCGTCGAGCTCCTTATCAATACGCTATTTGTTGCGTGTTGCGTATCGGGATAGCTAAGATCACGACCGTGATCCGAACGCCCTACACAGCTTGTTTCCGATCACGCTTTGAACCCGGCAGCTCCATCCGTTGAGTGTGGCCTTGTTGCCCCCGTACCTGCCCCGCGCGGCCGCATTATCGGGACAGTCATCGATGGGTGTACAGCCGATCGGGTACGCCGTATCTTCGGCGGGCCCGAGGCCTGGTCTCTCCTGCAAGTTGCCATGCTCTCTTGCACCCGCCGCGGGTGCGACGCGGATTCGCCTCCCCATTCGCCCTCCGGCCTCCCCCTCAGCCCCCCTCTCCCGCCCCCATTCTCCGTCATCCTGCCTCCCTCTTACCAGCCTGGAGCATATCCCTATCCCTGTGCTGGGCATCGCCTCATCACGATGACAATCTCGGGGATTCCCTCAGGCTTTGTGGGCGCAGCCCTAAGATTGTTTGGGCGTGTCAATCTTAGGGATGGGGATAAGTTCGAGGCTGGCGATCCCTCCCCGCCCCTCGTCCTTCCATCTCCCCGCCTGTGTCCAGGAGGAAAAGAATCACACAGACACAATTAATCCTCGATTCCCCAGAAAATATGAGAACATATGGGAAGTGGGGGGAAGACAGAAACCCAGAACATATGGGAAAATATGGGGACAATTTTTGTGTGTGTAATTATTTATTTGTGTGTCCTGGGGCCCCTTCATATGTCGTCGTCGCTGCCTCCGTCGCCGCTCGCGCCGCCGCCGCCGCTGCCGCCCTCGCCGCCCTCGCGCGGAGCCGTCGTCAGCGTCCCGTCGCCCTGTCCTCGTCGCCCTCGCCTTGGCATCGCTCGGACGTGTGCAGTTTTCCTTCGGCGAGGACCATCGAGGAGCATCCTTGATCATTTAGCGAAAAAGCCACGCACAAAACCGAAAAAAAGCACAGGGAATGGACGTCCAAGCGATGGCCAGTCGCAGGGTCCATCTCGATCCGATCGATCCGATTCGATGCCGACTGGACGGCCCCCCGATCCGACTCGGATCCGGGGCACCGACGACCTGATGCGGCTCGATGCCTGCGCGGCGCTAGCTAGTCGGGAGAGAAAACGTATCAGTGCCACGCCGCCGCCGGGAGCCCTTCAGCGTGCTGCTTCTTCGTCTTTGTCCGAAGACGTGGTGCTTCAACAGCTACTGCACGCTGATGGGTCCTCAACGGCGGCGTGTCATACTGCTCTTGCTCCACCTCGCCGACATCCGCCGATAGGATGTTCTTGCTTCGGTCCGTAGCCCTGGAGCTCTGGCCCCCTTCCCCAGGACAAGTTTTTCCATCAGGTCCACGTTTGGTGGCTCCGGGGCCTGATGACGGCCCCCCTCCCCCGCGGGGCCCCCGTGACCCCCGTGGCCCCTCCCCCGCGGGGCCTCCTTGGCCACCGTGGCCCCGCCCCCGCGGGACCCCCGCGGGGCCCCCGTGACCCCTCCCCCCCCGACGGCCGAGATCAAGGAAGAACGCCCAGATCGGAGAAAACAGATCGTCGGAGATTGAGGGTTCTTGTTCCCCCAGCGGGTGTGCATCTCGGCGCGCCCGATCCGATTCGGTGGCCGAGCCCGTGCCGCTGTCGTCGCCTTCGCTGGGTCTGGCAGAGAACCAGTTATCCCCAACACAGGGCTCATTTCGATCCGATCGGTCCGATTCAATTCCGACGATCCACAGTTACGCGACGCTCGCACGACGTTGTTGTGAGAGTGTTTCCCACGCATCCCCCCCCACCCCCACCGCCCAGGTAATGGCAACGACGATCGTACATCGTTGGGGGCCTGAACCCCCCTCCGCATGTTGGTTCTCGCGCTCAAAATTACCATGGCGATCGCAGCCCAAATCAGTCGGGCGTTGCGCAATGGGGTTGCGATACATGTCAGTATCGTTTCTCCGTTCCCCATCCCCATCCCCATCCCCTTCGAGACCCCCACGAAATCACCCCCCCCCAGTTGGGGACACACCCCTCGAAGCCCGACGGGAGCGGCCCGTATATCCCCATCCAGGGGGGCAAATCGGCCCCAGAACGGCCCAAGAGGCCTCCGCGACGGGCCCAAGACGGCCCCAAGGCGGCCCAAGAGGCTTCCAAGACGCCCGAAAGGGCCTCCGAAACGGCCCTGGAGCACCCCAAGAGGGCCCCAAGTCGGCCCAGAGAGGCCCCCAAAGACGGCTTCCGACGGCGTTGGACAGGCCAGCGGGGCCCTGGCCACGCTGCCGGGGAGACGGGCATCGGATAAGCGATGCCCAGCAACACACGCAGGTGCCTCGCCGTCCAGCCCCTCTCCGAGGGGGGCAGCTCTGCGCCCCGAATCCACGCCTCGGAGGAGGAGGAGGAGGGAGGAGGGAGGGAGGAGGGAGGAGGGAGGAGGGAGGAGGGAGGAGGGAGGAGGGAGGAGGAGGAGGAGGAGGAGGAGGAGGGAGGAGGGGAGGAGCAGGAGGAGGAGGAGTTCAAGATATGTGCGCCTGATGGGCCCTGCATGAGCCCTCCGGGGCCCCAAAGGGGCACGATATTCCTCCTCCTGCTCCTCATCCTCCCTTCCTCCCTCCTCCTCCTCACCCCCTCCTCCTCGTCCTCCTCTCTCCTCCTCCTCTCCTCCTCCCCCTCCTATATCGCTACGCGATCAGGCAGAGTCTCCAGAGTCTCCTCCTCCCCCTCCTCCTCCTCCTCCTCCTCCTCCCCCTCCTCCCCCTCCTCCTCGGATGGGCGAACTTTGTTCACCGTCTGTCCCCAGAACCCTCCCAGGTCCACCTGACGCTGTTTTTTTGTTACCCCGGATCGATTCTCCCGGGTCCCGTGGCCCGAGAGCGTCTTCCTCGTCCTCTTTCTCTTCCTCCGTCTGGGATGCAAGTCCTGGGAGGTTCCATTCTGTCTTGGCGCTGGCAGTTTCGCGGTCGGTGATCGGCTTAACCTGTGTTTACTGGACTTAATCCGGCTCAAACCTGTTAAATCCGGCTGCGCCTGGTTGAAGTCCCGGGCTGAAGCTGGCCTTATCCGGTGAGACAGCTTTCTACCCGGGCTTGAGTAATCGCCCTGAACCGTTCCAACGAAGACCTCCGAGGAGTTGCCTCATAACTCCCAGGACCCCCGACGTCATGATTTTTTCACGACGTCGACCCCCAAAGGTTTCGACCTCTTCGCCGGAGCCGGTTTTTCATCCCGGATCATCTTTTGACGGTCCCGAGGCCCGGGAAGGGCCCCCAGAGGCCGACGACGGCGAAACACCTCCCGTCGTGATGTTTGTCGCTGCCCGAGGGGGTCGGGGCCCACTCCTCGCTGGACTCTGTGCATCCCAGCGCGGCCGATCCGGCCCGATGGCCGGCCCTGTGCCGCCCCTGTCGCCGACCGCCTCCCGCCCCCCCCCGAGGTCCTCGGGCGCCGGGCGCGCGGGGCCACGCCGCCGCAGCGGCGCCACGGCGCCGTGGCCGCAGGAGACCGCCCCCCCCCCCCTTGGCTGGTGAGCGTCGTGCTCCCTCCCCGTGCCAACCCCCCCTGTCCCAAGGCCCCCCCCCCTCGAGCAGGGACAAAAATCGCGACGGGAGGTTGTGCGCCCCCTCACCGGGCCTCGGCACCCTCAAAACAGGATTCGGGAGGAGAGACCGGTCCCGGGGAAGGGGTCGAGACCTCGGGGGGCCGACGTGATGACAAGAATCATGCCGTCGGGGGTCCTGGGTGCCTCTCCGGGCAACGCTATATCGATCGTACTGCGAGGGGGTGGCCTGACTCCCCCCCTCCTGCCTGGGGGAAATGTGCCGGCGGCGCCGACCCACCCTGACGGGTGCACGCCGCGGCCGCCGATACCGTTAGCCTCCCGCCCGACACCCCCCCCTCCCACGGATAACGACCGTTGCCCGCGGGAAAGGGAAAAAAGGTCACTGAGCGGCCCTTTGTCGGCTTTCTACCCTTGGTGAGTACCCTCCTTCCTTTACAATGCATCTTCGGAGGACCCCGTCTGCCCTGTTAATTGCTGCGTGTTTTCTTTGTTCCTTGTGCCCGACACGGGTTCGACACGGATTCGACGCGGCTTCGACGTGGATTCGACGCGGATTTGACGTTCGACGTGGATTCAACACACTCGGCACGGATGGTGGCGCGATGGGCCAGACGAGGTGCCCCGAAGATGCAAGGCATTGTCCCCTCCTGTCCTCCGCGGCCGCTCCTCCCCGCTCTTTCTTCCTTTTTGCAGCCGGACGGTTCGTGTGCCGAGCGCCCCCCGCCACTCGTAGGGTATAGCCAGGGCCCCAGGTAAGGGGACCCGGTTAGCAGTAGGGCCCCAGGGCCCCCAAATTGGCCAGAATCATCAATACACCAGGTCTGCCGTAGCTGGTGCTTGCTTTGGGTGACGGCAGCTCCAGTTAATGGAGGATCACGATTAATAAATGACCGGGGGTCGTGTTCACACGGCGGCGCCCGGGATGACGATTAGAAAAAACCGGCCGCGGGCTGGACAATTATTTGTTACCTAACAGCGAAGACTGATAGGTTTCTAGTGGGATCAAAAGAGAGCAGCAGATCACTCCACAGGGGGGTCCGGGCAGGTGTTGGGAGTTGCCGGGCGGCAGGTGCCGGGCTCGTTTTTCACCAACAGTCACACACTTCGTGCTCTTCGACTTCCCAGAACTCCATTCCCAGGCCACATTCTCAATACCCGGATGCAACAGTCACACACTTCGTGCTCTTCGAGATCCCAGAACGCCATTCCCGGGCCACTTTTAGAATAACCGGATGCAACAGTCACACACTTCGTGCTCTTCGACATCCCAGAACGCCATTCCCGGGCCACATTCTGGAGGGCCGGATGCAACAGTCACACACTTCGTGCTCTTCGAGTTCCCAGAACTCCATTCCCGGGCCACATTTTGAATGCCCGGAGCCAACTGTAGGCCACTTCGTGCTCTTCGAGTTCCCAGAACTCCATTCCCGGGCCACATTTTGAATGCCCGGAGCCAACTGTAGGCCACTTCGTGCTCTTCGAGTTCCCAGAACTCCATTCCCGGGCCACATTTTGAATGCCCGTAGCCAACTGTAGGCAACTTCGTGCTCTTCGACTTCCCAGAACTCCCATTCCTGGGCCACATTTTCAGCAGGGGCAAGAGCACGACGAGGAGGAGGACGAGCAAGACCAGGAGGACGAGGACGAGCAGGAGCAGGACGAGGAGCAGGAGGAGCAGGAGAAGAAGGACGAGCAGGAGGAGGAGGAGGACGAGCAGGAGGAGGAGGACGACCAGGAGGAGGAGGACGACCAGGAAGAGGAGGAGGAGGAGGAGGAGGAGGGGGAGGAGTACCAGGAGGAGGAGGAGGAGGAGGAGGAGGAGGAGGAGGAGGAGGAAGAGGAGGAGGAGGAGGAGAGGACGAGGACGAGGAGGAGGAGGAGGAGGGGGGGGGAGAGTACCAGGAGGAGGAGAACGAGGACCACCAGGAGGAGGAGGAGGAGGAGGAGGAGGAGGAGGAGGAGGAGGAGGAGGAGGACACCAGGAGGAGGAGGACGAGCAAGACGAGGAGGACGAGAACGAGGACGACCAGGAAGAGGAGGAGGAGGAGGAGGAGGAGGGGAGGGGGAGGACTACCAGGAGGAGGAGGAGGAGGAGGAGGAGGAGGAGGAAGAGGAGGAGGAGGACGAGGAGGAGGAGGAGGAGGAGGACGAGGAGGAGGAGGGGGGGGGAGAGCACCAGGAGGAGGAGAAACGAGGACACCAGGAGGAGGAGGAGGAGGAGGAGAGGAGGAGGAGGAGGAGGAGGAGAGGCACCAGGAGGAGGAGGACGAGCAAGACGAGGAGGACGAGAACCAGGACGAGCAGGAGGAAGAGGAGGAGGAGGAGGAGGAGGAGGAGGAGGAGCAGGAGAAAGAGGAGGAGGAGGAGGAGGCAGGCTGAGGCTGAGGCTGTGACTGCGACTGCCGTTGCCGCTGCGACTGTCATCGCGAATGCGACTACGACTGCGAGAACAGCAGAATTCGACAACTGGATTTTCATCTGAGTCTTAAGGGGAATGCTTTCAGATATGCTTCTACACATCGCTGTTAGGTTGCTTTGCCGGGATAATTTAATCGTTCTCCTCCAGTTAGAAAATTGTGCAGAAATAGCAGAAAACTATTTTTTAATCGTTCTCTCCCATTTTTACCTAACAGCGAAGACTGATAGGTTTCTAGTGGGATCAACAGAGAGCAGCAGATCACTTCACAGGGGGGTCCGGGCAGGTGTTGGGAGTTGCCGGGCGGCAGGTGCCGGGCTCGTTTTTCACAAACAGTCACACACTTCGTGCTCTTCGACTTCCCAGAACTCCATTCCCAGGCCACATTCTCAATACCTGGATGCAACAGTCACACACTTCGTGCTCTTCGAGATCCCAGAACGCCATTCCCGGGCCACATTCTGGAGGGCCGGATGCAACAGTCATACACTTCGTGCTCTTCGAGTTCCCAGAACTCCATTCCCGGGCCACATTTTGCAACAGTCACACACTTCGTGCTCTTCGATTCCCAGAACTCCATTCCCGGGCCACATTTTGGATGCCCGGAGCCAACTGTAGGCCACTTCGTGCTCTTCGAGTTCCCAGAACTCCATTCCCGGGCCACATTTTGAATGCCCGGAGCCAACTGTAGGCCACTTCGTGCTCTTCGAGTTCCCAGAACTCCATTCCCGGGCCACATTTTGAATGCCCGTAGCCAACTGTAGGCAACTTCGTGCTCTTCGACTTCCCAGAACTCCCATTCCTGGGCCACATTTTCAGCAGGGGCAAGAGCACGACGAGGAGGAGGACGAGCAAGACCAGGAGGACGAGGACGAGCAGGAGCAGGACGAGGAGCAGGAGGAGCAGGAGAAGAAGGACGAGCAGGAGGAGGAGGAGGACGAGCAGGAGGAGGAGGACGACCAGGAGGAGGAGGACGACCAGGAAGAGGAGGAGGAGGAGGAGGAGGGGAGGGGGAGGAGTACCAGGAGGAGGAGGAGGAGGAGGAGGAGGAGGAGAGGAGGAGGAGGAGGAGGAGGAGGACGACGAGAGGAGGAGGAGGAGGGGGGGGGGGAGAGTACCAGGAGGAGGAGAACGAGGACCACCAGGAGGAGGAGGAGGAGGAGGAGGAGGAGGAGGAGGAGAGAGGACACCAGGAGGAGGAGGACGAGCAAGACGAGGAGGACGAGAACGAGGACGACCAGGAAGAGGAGGAGGAGGAG
Organism: Prorocentrum cordatum; assembly: GCA_963575745.1. Lineage (NCBI taxonomy): Eukaryota > Dinophyceae > Prorocentrales > Prorocentraceae > Prorocentrum > Prorocentrum cordatum. Next base: position 89,980 of record CAUYUJ010018704.1, read on the forward strand.
GAGGAGGGGAGGGGGAGGACTACCAGGAGGAGGAGGAGGAGGAGGAAGAGGAGGAGGAGGACGAGGAGGAGGAGGAGGAGGAGGACGAGGAGGAGGAGGGGGGGGGAGAGCACCAGGAGGAGGAGAACGAGGACCACCAGGAGGAGGAGGAGGAGGAGGAGGAGGAGGAGCACCAGGAGGAGGAGGACGAGCAAGACGAGGAGGACGAGAACGAGGACGAGCAGGAGGAAGAGGAGGAGGAGGAGGAGGAGGAGGAGGAGGAGCAGGAGAAAGAGGAGGAGGAGGAGGAGGCAGGCTGAGGCTGAGGCTGTGACTGCGACTGCCGTTGCCGCTGCGACTGTCATCGCGAATGCGACTACGACTGCGAGAACAGCAGAATTCGACAACTGGATTTTCATCTGAATCTTAAGGGGAATGCTTTCAGAGATGCTTCTACACATCGCTGTTAGGTTGCTTTGCCGGGATAATTTTATCAATCGTCATCCCGCATTAGTGAAATGTGGCGGGGGGGAGGTCGTCCCCTGGTACACATCACAGCCGGTCCCACTACACCCAGTTCTGCCAACGCCCGAACTCGAGCGCGCGATTGCCTCTGCCTCGGTACACATCACACCCGGATTGCCTCTGCCGCGCCGCGGAGATTAATCAAGGTGGCCTCTGAAGGCTTTCGTGGGGATCTTTTTGGGGCTCTTTTGGGCCGTCTGCAGGCCTTCCTGGGCCGTCCGGGGGCCCTCGTGAACCGTCTTGGGGGGATTCGGCCCTCTTGCCTAACCCCAGGGCGTCAAGGAGGAGGAGAAGGAAGAGGAGGAGAAGGAGGAGGAGGTCGAGGAGGAGGAGGAGGAGGAGGACGAGGAGGAGGAGGAGGAGGAGGAGGTCGAGGAGGAGGAGTTGGGGCTTTCTTGGGGCCCTCTTGGGCCATCTCGGGGGCCTCCCGTGGTCTCCTTGGGGCTCTCTCTTGGGAGCCTTTTGGGGACCCTCTCGGGCCCGTCTTTTGGGCCGTCTTGCAGTCTTTCGGGGCGTGCTGGGGCCATTTGGAGCAATATGTTTGCCGTCCTGAGGCGAATCTCATGAGCCGTCTTGGACGCAGAGGAGACCAAAGACGCGAACGTGTCGAAAATGCACGTTTCCCCCAGGGGAGGGGGCGATGTTTGAATCCTTGGGGACCTCTGGAAAAGTTTTGGAGGCCCCTCGAGCCGTCTCGAAGCCACCTTGGGCCCTCTTTGAGCGCTCATGGGCCGTGCTGGAGCGGCCCTGGGCCGTCTCGGGGCTCCGCGGGACCGTCGGGGAAGCGATCCTGGGCCCGCTCTGGCGGCGTAGGATGATTGTAAGTTCACGCAGGTGGGAGAGCCCAGGGCCGAATCTAAATACGGGGGGGTATGTACGCATTGGGGAGTTATTATAATACTATTTGAGATGGGCCGTCTGTGTTTTTCTGTACAAATGTATATATATATATATATATATATATATATATGTTATATATATAATATATATATATACGTATATGTATATATTCCTATTCCTATATTTTATTACCCGGACCCCCCCACACCCCCCTCCCGGGACCCCCCCCCTAAACCGTATCCTTCCCCCAGGGACGCTCCGGACGCCCTTTCCCGACGTTTCGGCGGCCCCCTGGACGCCCTTGGAAAAGGTTCGGTGGCCCTTCCGGGCCTGCCAGGGCGCCTCGCTGGGCCTTGCGAGTGAGGGGTCGTCGGAGAGGCGCAAGAGAGACCCAAGACAGCGCAAGAGCACTCCAAGAGGAACCTCGATGGTCTGAAAACGGCCCAAGAGGCCCCCAAGACTCCCCAAGAGGCCGTTAAGAGAGCCCCGAAGAAGCCCAAATCGTCACATTCCCTCAGGAATTACATTTGTTGTGCATATCCGCTTTTTGGGTCTTCGCAGCGTCGACAACGGCCCCATGGGCCCCCAATCTCGCCCCAAGATGGCCCGGGAGGCCCCCTAGAGGGGTTGAAGGCGGCCCAAGGGGGCCCCAAGACTGCCCCAGAGGGCCCCGAGACTTCCCACAAGAAGCCCAAGATGCCCCCAGAAGGCTCCCAAGAGAGGCCCACGAAAGCCATGGGATACCTCCAAGAACGCCACTGGAGGCCCGCAAGAGGGCCCTAGATGGCTTCAGAAGACCTCTGGAGGGCCCCAGCTCCCCAAGGCGGCCCAAGAAGCCCCCAGGACGGCCCAAGAGTGCCCCAGGACGGCACAAAAGAGCACCAAAAACGACCAGACGGCGTTCTCCTACGAAATACATCAAGCTGACCCTACGATCTTGGTTCCACGCTTGAGGCTCGAGGTTTCAGTAGCTACCCGATCGAGAGAGACAGGCAATGGATCTAGATTCGAAATTCGATGATCGAATATTTCCTGAGTGCCTGGAGCCCTCCAGGCATTCGGGAAGCGATCAAAAATCGATGTGTTCGGAGCTACTGTGACTTCTTCGGCGTGTCATGGGAACGCTCCTTACTTCCTAAAAGGACCTTCGCGCGCGAAAAAATCAGCATGATTTCCCCACACCTGCGCACAAGCGTGCCAGCGCATCGTCCGAAAGCGGTGTCAGCAGGCACCCGGGATATCGGAAAAATGGGCGGGTCGCCCGTCCAGGCCTCGAGTTCCTCCCTGCTGAAGAAAGCGATGATTTATTGCTCTGCCAGGGAAGCGTCCGGAACAAGGCGCATGGCGCGAAGCGCCAATGCAGTCTTGTATATGTATATGTGTATATATATACATACATAGGCGCGTGTGTGTCTTTACGGTTATACACAACTATAACTATGTATGGCTACATATGTGTGCTACATGTAATAATAATTACAGACACGCATGCATACACACAAAAATACAGCCATACATACATACCGACATACATGCATACATACATATATACATATATACACACATACATGCATGCATGCATTCATTCATACATGCATGCATGCACACGTACATGTTGTTTTCCTCTCTGCTTCTCTCTCTTTCTTTTGCTCTCTCTCTCTCTCTCGCTCCTGTCCTTTCTTGCCCCGACAACCATCCCACTTTCGGGTGGCTGACCACTAGGGCAAGGCGTTTGGGATCCGTTCTCCACGGTGCACCGATGCTGCTACGATGGGGAATGGGGCCCTCTCGGGCTCGCTTTGAGGCCGAGCTGGCAGGACAACGGGAGGGAGAGGGTAGGGGACTGTAGAAAGGCCACCAGGCAGGCTCCAGGACGAGTACACATCGTTCCCGAGCTTTCTGAATCGGCCACGGAGCCCGGTAACACCCTCCAGACCCAAGGGTTCTCAGACGTTTTCATTCTTTATGTCTGCCTGATATTCTACGACTGCCTTGTCTTTGACTCAGGCCCCCCTGTCGCCAGCCGCCCGCTGAGAGGAACGATGCCATCCTCCCTCCGCAGGTGTGCGAAAAAAGGTCCTCGACGATGTGCCGCGCCCCGTTCGTGGCCCTCTCGGACATCCTCGTCCCCGTCCCGCGGGCGGACCTCACTTCAGAGAAAGGATGGCGGTGGCGGCGGTACGGTATCGGCCTTCGGCGCTTGTATATCCGTGGTCGAGAACAGCCTATCCCAGCACAGTCCAGCTTAAGTGTGCCCAGCCCGGGTTTGCCCGGACACATCCTGTTTAATTCTAGGTGGTAATTTGGGCTAACCTAGCTCCTTGGTCCCACACTCGGGCTGAACAGCCCTCCGTAGTCGTTCTTGCGAAGGCCTCCCAGGAGTTGCCTCCTGACCTCCCGCGGGCCGATTTCGCTCCAGAGGAGGGCGGCCGCGGCGCCTGGGGAAGGTATTGCTTTCCTCGATGAAACCGTCACGTTCGTTGCGGGGATCGCCCCCCCCCTCTCCCCCCCCTTCCCATAACAGCGGTAGCGAACGTATACGCTGGAGGGGATTGCGGTTTCCCCACAGGCACGACGGGCATGTTGTGATGCTGACGGGCATGTCTTGTTGATCACAAGCATGCTCTAGCGCTCACAGGCCGGACCCCCCCCCCTCTCCCCTACGAAACAGACGTAAGAAGCAGTCTCGCGGCAGCCGCGTCGGCGGGGGAAAATGGCGGCCCGTGCGAACCTTCGGCCGAGGCGGCCTCGGCGCCGTCGGCAGCGTCCGCGCCGGCCCCGACGGCTACTCCACGGCCTCGTCCTCGGACGCCGGGATGCGACAGCTGCAAGGCGCTCGGCCATGAAGGGAGAGGGAAGAGAATGATCCCGACTTTTTCAAGCAGTGGCGAAGCGTCCTGGCTCGCCTATAGCCCTACCGAAGAGTGTTCTAAGAACCTTTTGCGGTCTCCACGAAATGTTCTTAGAACAGTTCTGGCGGAGTCTGTCTTGTTTGATCACATCGGGTTTATGTCCTAAGAATGTCCTAAGAACATTATTTTTGTTCTTAGAGCATTTTGGGGTTCTACGAACATTTTGTGGTAGGACTATGGAATGCCAGGACGGTCGGTCCCTGCTCAATTTTTTTAGGTCGACCTTCTTGTAGCCCAACGGTGACAGCAGACTGGTCGTGAGACAGCCTGCCCCGAACTCCACATGACACACACAAGTGAGCACGCGCAGCAACATCGCTCAAACATGGCAAACTAGTGTCGAAGTCGACGGCGACCTCAGGCTTTTTAGGCATTAGGATGGGGCCCGAGCTTCAACTTTGACCACGGGCGGGAGGAGTGGGGAAGAGCAGGCGGAGGGAGGATGAGGAGGAGGGAGGAGGAGGAGGAGGAGGAGGAGGAGGAGGAGGAGGAGGAGGAGGAGGAGGAGGAGGAGGAGGAGGGAGGGAGGAGGAGGAGGAGGGACCTTCACGGCGCAAGGGGGAAGGCAGGGGGTTGGTCGACCCGACCCGACTCGATATTTTAGGCTCCGGTGACCACAGCATCGTCGTGGTCACTCTCTGGCCCGTACGCGGGCTCCTCGGCGCTGGCCCTTCCACAGGAGTTGGGCGGCGTGGATTGGACGGCCGAGGCGGGGCGCGGATTTCTTGGGATCCTTGGGGTGTCGCCCTTGCTGTAAATTATTGCTGAGCTCTCTTGAACAGTCGTTTCTTTAACCTTTGCGGTTGCTCTTCGGGGGGGACGGTGAAACAACAGGGCCGTCGAGATGACCCGGCTGTGGTAGTAGTAGGTGTCTTCCCTTCTGCCTTCTGCATCAGGTGCTTTCCCTTCCTTGCAGCCCTCCTGTCTTTTGCAGCAGTTGCTTTACCTTCCTTGCCGCCCGACTGCCTTGGGCAACGGGTGCTCTTCCTCCTACCTCCCTGGCCTCCCTCCTGCCTTTGGCGGCGGGCGCCCTTCCCTCCTCTTCTTCCTCCTCAGCCCCCTCCCCCCGGGCTTCTGCGGCGGGGCCTCTTCCCTCCTCCTCTCTGACCTCCCTCCTGGCTTCTGCAGTGAGCGCCCTTCCCTCCTCCTCTCCCTCTCCTGCGTCCCTCCTCCTCGCGGTCGCAGCCGCACTGCGCCTGTGCCGCGGTCGCCCGCGTCTCGGCGCCCTTCCTGTCGGCCCTCGGCCTCCCCGTCGCCACCACCTCCGCCTCCTTCCTCGTCCTCGTCGGCGCCGGGGAACCGCGTACCTGTCCGTCAGCAACACGTCCCAGACATGGATCGCCCACTCGAGGATGCGCCTGTCCCCGTCTGCGCGGCGTCCCTCGCCCGTGGGCCAGGCGAGCCGCCTCTGAAGCGAGTCTCGCGGCCTGTGCCGGGTTACGGTTGCTCTTCGTGTACTGACCACACGGGCGAGAATCCGAAAAACAAGGACGGCATTGCCACATAATCACAGGCGACAAGGGCGTGCCCCTCGGAGGCCTTGACGAGGGCCGACAGGGAGGCGGCACTCCCAGGACGAATCTTCTGGGATCTCGCCTTGCGCGTGCAGTCTGCACGCGCACGCGCGCGACAATTCACGCAAAGCCAGTGATTGTTCAAAATCAACATTCCCAGGACGCATCTTCTGGGAGCTCGTCTTGCGCGTGCAGTCTGTACGCGCACGCGCGTTACAATTCACTTAGAGTCAGTGACTGTTCAACCAGCTCCAGGCGAATCCTTCGGAGCTCTGTGTGCTGCCTTCGGGCCCCCGCGGGCGTCAGAGAGGCGGCGCAGGCCAACCATGGACAGCTCCAGCCGATCCGACCGGAATGCTTCGACTCTGGGCTGGCTTCTCGAAAGCCTTTTTCCGAGTCTTGGGCGCAAGTGGGGCCCACAGGGTAAGAGCTGCGGCTGCATATTGCAAAACCCGCCTCAAGGGCTTACTGGAGCCCTGAAGTATCTTGAGCTCTTGGGCCGACGGGCTAGGAATCGAAGCCGCTGCAGCTTTCGCCATCCTGTCCGCCCAGAGCTCATGCAGGAGGACAGGGTTGCAACAGAGAGCGATCGGGACGAGCATCGGTAGACGACAGCAACAACAACAACAACAACATCCAGGAGGATAAGGAGGAGTAGGTAGAAGATCAGTGGGATAGAGAGCGCCGTGTAAAGGTAGAGCAAGAGGACGACGACGGGGAGGGCGAGGACAAATGGCAGGAGCGAGGACCAGGAGGGGGGCGCAGAGGATGAGGATGGCAGGCCGAGCGAGGCTAGGACGCTCGCGAGGACGACGTGGAGACAAGCAGGGCTGCTCACGGTCCGATCCGATCCGATCCCATCCCGATCCCGTCTTCGTCCCGAGAAGGAGGAGGAGGAGGAGGAGGAGGAGGAGGAGGAGACGAGCAGGGCTGCTCTGGCCTTCGTTCCCGAAGGCGATCCGGTCCGACCCTTTCACGACCGAGCCGACCTCCCCCTTCCGGGCCTGCAGGGGCCGGGCACGCTCCGCGCTCCCGAGCGACCCGCGGGGATCCCGCTCCGATGCCGCTCCGATTCGAGCTCGCGATTCGGCACCAGCTCAGGCCAGACCGAGGAGGGGGATGAGGAGAGGGAGGAGGAGGAGGAGGAGGCGGAGGGGGAGGAGGAGGGCGTGGAGGACGAGGAGGAGGAGGACGAAGAGGAGGAGGAGGAGGAGGAGGAGGAGGAGGACGAGGAGGAGGAAGAGGAGGACGCGATTCGACACCAGCTCAGGGCAGACCGAGGAGGAGGTGGAGGAGGAGGACGAGGAGGAGGAGGAGGAGCAGCAGCAGTGGAATCCCAAAAGCCACCAACGATGTTGGAAGACACCCTCCCTCCGAGCTCCCGCTCCAGAGGCCCCTGCAACGGTTCAGTTCCACTGAGGAGTCTGCCTCGTTGGAAGACAACCGTGTGAAGACCCTGAAGCATGCCAAAATAATGTTTTCGGGATTCCAGCGCCATGGATCGACCTGGCTGTTGCGTCTCGGCGATCTTGATCGTGCCAGAGCACCATTCCTGAGACTTCAACACAGCGAATCAACGTAACTGTTGCGTCCTCATGACCCTGAATCTTTCCAAAAACACAATTTTTGGTTTGCTGATCATTGGAGATCCGTGAGCATCTTGCAATTCTTGTCAAACGAATGTGCGCGGCGCTAAGGCGAGAGCCACATTTTTTTAATGGAACCTCCCTCAATCCGTGAAACTCTTGCAATGTTTTAGAACGCATGTGCGCGGCGCTAAGGCGAGAGCCACAATTTGAAAACCAGCCGCCCTCAATCCGTGAAGCTCGTGCATTTTTGTTTAACGAATGCGCGCGGCGCAACGGCGAGAGCCACATTTTGAGAACCAGCCGCCCTCAGTCAGCGAAATTCTAGCATATGTTTAGACCGAATGTGCGCAGCGCTAGTGCGAGAGCCACATTTTGAACACCGCCCGCCCTCAGTCCATGAAGCTCTTCCAACAGTTTTTAGAAAGAATTGTGCGCGGCGCTAGTGCGAGAGTTACATTTGGACAACCACCCGCCCTTAATCCGTGAAACTGGTCATTTTTGAAGCTTCAGGGTCACAATTGGTGAGGAAGTCTCATGCGAAACGCTCGGCCCGCCATAAAAACTGGTTTCGGGGTGCGACAGGGAGAAGTTATTTGTGAGGAGAAGGAATGGAGGAGGAGGAGGAGGAGGAGGAGGAGGAGGAGGAGGAGGACGACGACGACGACGACGACGACGACGACGACGAGGGAAGGGCCCCGTGCGCGGGCGTGTTGCGACAGGCCCAGCGGGGCCGCGCCGCAGCGCTGCCGAGGCACACGCGCCTGCCTCCGCGGACGGGGCATCGACGACGACGGCGACGAAGAAGACGGCGAAGACGACACGGACGACGACCACCACGACCACGGACGACGAAGACGACGGATGATGATGGACGAACGGCGAAGGCGACGGACGACGACCGACGAACGAAGACGACCATGGACGACGATCGACGAACGACGACCATGGACGACGACTGACGAACGACACAGGCGACGGACGACGAATGACGGCGACAACGACGACGATGAAGGCGATGGACGACGACGGACCAAGCACTCTTGACATTCATCGTGATTCGGACAAGAAAGGTTGCATATATATATATATATATATATATATATATATATATATATATATATATATAGCGTGCGGAGGTTCGAGCAGGGTTCGCGCTGGACCCCCCCATGGCGGCGCCTCAAAAGCATTCCGCGGGCCATGGAGGGGGTCGAGGGCTAGTCCGACAAGACCGCGAGGACCTCCGAGCGTTCATGCTGGTATTCATGTTGCTCCTTCGATGCGCAGTACGCACGACAAATAAGAAACTGGTCTTCAGCAGGTGCGCCACGGACGTGTCTTATCCCGCGAGGCGATGTCCCTAGGGCACTGAAAGAAGCATATTTTGTGGACGCTGGGAACGGGGGATAGTCCGCACCAGGGCCCCCCCCCCTGGGATGGAAGGGGAGAAGAGGGTCGAACCAGGTCGAACCGGGAGGGGGGGACGGCCCCCCCCCCTCCTGAGTTGCAGGGGGGGAGGGGGGGGGGGCTCGAACGGGTTCGAACCGAGCGGGAGGGGTCCCCCCGCCCTCTGTCCAGGGGGAGGGGGGAGCTTGACGCGCCCCTTCTGGCAGCACCTTCGAGAACCTCCCACGACGTGCCCCGCGAGGGCCCGCCTCATGGGTGTCCTGCGGCCGTGCCTCCTCGGAGGACGAGGCTGGCGACGGCCCCGAAGGGCCCCGTGGCGCACGAGGCCTTCCCCCGCGGCGCAGGCAGGCCGGCGCCCCCCGCGGGCGTCGGGCTCTCGGCCTCTCTCGCCTGCCTGCCGCCCGCTGCGGCTCCTGCGCCGCGTGCGCCGCGTGCCCTGCGCGGGAGGCAGCGCGGAGGCGTCTGCACGCTTCTATGGCTGCGCAATGCACCGCGCAGCTCCCAAGAGGGTCCCGGACTGAGCCTCCTTGGGCGGGGTCGCGCGCCGCGGCGGCGCGCGTGCTCGCGCCCGCACGTCAGAGCGGCGTCCGCCGTGCCTGCAGGAGAGGCGACGCACTGGGCCGCTGCGAGGCCGCGGCGCTGCCCCCCGCCTCTGGCTGGGCGTCTTATGTGGGGGTCCAGCGTGGGGGGTGCTCGACGACTGCGCGTTTGGTTCCGTGGATTCTAATTCGTCGGCAGTGGTTTGATTCTCCCGGGGGCCAAGGTCCTTTCTTTTCTGATTGTTCCATCCTGGGCCTCTTCCTGGCCACTACAGGGCCTGGGGGCCTTCGGCAGGCCCTGGGGCCGCCAAAAAACGACGCGGGATGAAAAACCGGCCCCGGGGAAGAGGTCGGGACTTCTGGGGACGCCGTCCTGAAAAAATCAGGACGTCGCATGTTTGGGGCCCGATCTTGCAGTATCCTGCAGGGTCAGGGTCGCACGGGCCCGGGCTCGGGTGCAGGATCTTGCAGGATCTTGCAGGCTCCTCCGCGTTGACCCGGGCTTGGGTGCAGGACCTTGCAGGATTCTGTAAGGCCTGACTGACCCGGGTCTGGATTGACCCGGGTCAGCAGATCCCCGAGGTTCAGCATCATCTGACCGCCCATTGCCACCGCCTCTCCTGTCCTCCTCCTTGAGCCTTGGGTGTGGGCTCAAATCTTCTGTCGATGCTGAGCTGCTGGTGTGGTTCGCCGGTGCTTCGCCGAGGCCCCAGCAGTCGTGCGCGAGGAGCTTTGGCGGCGCAGGATTAGATGCGGCCGCTGCACCCGCCTGTCTCGCGGCGCTTTGAAGACGGTGCAGAGGCGACCACGTGGACTTCGAGCTCCCTCCGCGAGGCAGCCCGGAGCGCGCGCTCGTCGAGACAATTCGACTTCATCGAAATTTGCTGCGGTCCCAACGCCCCGCTCACGGTGGACGCGGCAGCTCGCGGTCTCAGGGTTGGGTCTCACATCGACAATCTGCTCCATGCCATGTGGGACGTCACGAATAACCGCGTCCTCGAATGGCTCATCTTTCTTGTCGAGCGCGGCCGTGCCCGTTGGATCCACGCCGCGCCCACTTGCGCGACGTTCTCGGTCGCGTGGCAGCCCGAGTTTCGCCGCCGATTCTGCCCTGGGACCTCGATCGGAGGCGCGCGATCACCCGCGAAGGCAATCGCCTCCGCCTTGCGCGCCTCCTGATCGGCACCGCGGTCGCCAAGCGCGAGGGGGTGCGCTCCTCCATATTTCTCCGTGGAACACGCTACCTCGGCCGAATCGCGGCATTGCGACCTCCTTCACGGGCTGTTCGCCCGCCCAGGGTGCGCTGTTGTGCGATGCGGCGCTTGAACCTACCAGGTGGATTGCGCCGTCTCGATCTGCGTTGACTGTGCTCGCATACGCGGTACAGGATCCGCCTTGAATGAGGAGCACCTATTTTTCAAGAGGGGCTCGGTCGTTCCCTGGGTTTGCATGCCTCCCGCTACCTTTTTTGGGGCGATCCCCCCTGGTGTGCCTCCGGACCGCGTAGACCTCCTCGGACAAAAAAAGGGCTTCGCTCCTTCCTGATCGATCGTTGGGCCAGGCCGAACGCCGCACCCCCCTTCGCGAGGTGGCCGACGCGCTGGGCACTGCACGGCTCGCCGCGGCCCGGTGCGTGCTCCCGCCCTCTCGCTCGCGTTGCGGCCGCCGCGCTCGGGCGGCGGCCGCGCTCGCTCCGAGCGCTGCGAGGGAGGGGCGCGCGGAGGGCCCCGCCGCTCTCCGTCGCGCGAGGGCCGCCGCCCTCCCGCGACGAGCGGCGGCGCGGGCCCGGGCCCGGGCCTCCGCCGAGCTCGAGCTCTGCGCTGCCACGCGCGAGCGCGACGCGGCGCCCTGTGGGGATATGCCTCCCTCGTCGATGCAGCCGCCACCGAGAGATCCGGCGGGAGCTCGAGCGTGCTCGCACCCGGCCTCGTGCCGCTGCCGCTCCGAGGCCCACGTCGGCGCGGAGGAGCGGCGCTGCAGCGCCCTCCCCATCCAGGGGGCCGCCTGCGCCGCCCCGGGCACCCGTCGGGGGGGATATTTTTCCAGGAGTCCCGTGCGGCCGCGGGCGCCCTCTCCAGAGGCAGATCGGCTGCGCCGCGTGCTCCACCGCGAGCTGGGCCGCGTGCTCCCGTCGATCCTCGGGGGCCACAGGGGGCGGCCCTCAGGCCGCCGCCAAGGAACAGGCAGAGCCTGCTCGAGCGCAGCGGGCCAAGTCCAGAGACCCCCAGCGCAGCGGCCCCGACCCCGCTCCAGCGGCCTCGACCCCGCCCCAGCGGCTCTCGCTCTCTCGGCAGGGGAGGCGCGCTGCGAAGGGACCGGCGGGCGCGCCAGGAGTGGTCTGCCCGCGCCCCATCCGCATGGATTCGCGGCCGCCCGGCTGGATGGCAGCCTCCCGCGTCTCGGTGCGCGCGCCCCTCGCCGGGCGAGCGCGCGCCGCGCGACGGCCCTCCGACGAGGCAGGCGGCGGCCCCTGCAGGGGCAGGGCCACGGCGCACGCCGCCCCCGAGAGCCCCGCGGCCCGGGGGGCGCCGCCTGCAGAGCGCCCTCGCCCCGCGCGCACCCCGTGCGCACGCGCGCCCCCGCGCGCGCCGCTGGGCCCGCGCGCCGAGGGGTCGCAGGGGCCACGTGGGGGGGAGGGGCCACGGGGGCCCCGCGGGGCTCCCGCGGGGGAGTGGCCACGGGGGCCCCTCGGGGGAGGGGCCACGGGGGCCACGGGGGCCCCGCGGGGGAGGGGACCGCGGGGGCCACGGGGGGGCTGCGGGCGCTGGAGCGATCCCCGGAGGGCTGTGATGGCCGGCGGCGGCCATGGACCGGGCCAGCCCCGCGCGGCCTCGGCTGCTCGGGTGGCGGAGGTCGCTCGAGGCACGGCAGTTCCAGGGCACTGCGCGCACGTCGGCGCGGCAGGGGGTGGCTCGGGTGGAGAGCGTTAGCAAGGGCGCCCTCGAGGGCGCGAAGTTATTCGCGCTTCGCGCTTCGGCTCCGATCCCCGTCCTCCTCTTCTCCCTTGGCAGGCGGCGCGAGAGCGCGAAGTTGTTCGCGCTTCGCGCAGCGCGAAGCGCGAAGTTGGGATCCCTTGCTTAGCTGGCGCTGCCATGCAGCACGGCGTGGAACACGAAAGGGGTCCTGGCAGTAACGGGCCCCATGCCCCGAGGTTGTCCACACATCAGGAGGGAAAAAGAAACACAGACACAATTCATCGTCGATCCCCCAAGAACATCTGCGAAAATATGGGAAGTGGGGGGAAGACAAACCAAGAAAATATGTGAAAATATTGGGACTCCTGTTATTTGTATGTGTATGTGTATGTGTATATATATATATGTGTGTGGTGTGTGTGTGTGTGTCCCAGAGCCCCTTCAACAACGCCAGTTCTCTATTCTCGGTCGTGTTCTGATCATCCTGCTCGTGCAAGGCATGTTGCAGTAAGTCGTGCAGTTGGCGCGTCGGCTATTGCATGCTGAGCGGGATGCGTGGCCCACGCGTCAAGTAGTATCAACACGTGTCAACGCTCGCTCTATCTCAATTGTCGCTTTTGGAATGTGGGATACGATTACCGCTTACGTCAGGCAACATTGGGTGGCAAGTGTTTTACGCAGGTTCTTGTAGTAAGATTTCACGCTGTGACCTGCATGTGGGTTAGTTGCTTTTGTTGGCCTGCACGAAACGCCTGTGTGAAAGGGGGAGGACACTTCTAGAGCCATTATCTGTACCTTCTGGCACATTGTGGCCCACGTGTGTTGGCGGCCCGGATTAGTAGGTCGACCCTGCCAGACCAAGGGTACCTTCGTGTCCTGTGTCTTGCGACCCGTGCCTCCCGCATTTCTGTGGCAGCGTGGCCCTCGGACGGGGTCTTATGTGTCCTCTCGCGTGTGCTCTCCAATCGAGTCCGACTGTACGGTCCCTGGCTTCTCCTAGCCCTCGTGCCTGGGCTCAAGTCGGGCCTGTCCCTCTACAGGGGGGATACTCAGAAATAGCCTAGGGACTACTTTTTGAGTATTTGTTGACCTTTTTGGGGTATCTTGGGTTTTTTTTTCGTCCAAAATCCCCTGTAGGGGGACAGGCCCAACTGAAGGCTTCTCCTGGCCCTCGTGCCTGGGCCGCCCTTGCAGAGCGGAGTCTCGCAGGCCTAGAGGTTGACACCAACACCAAGATCGGCGGTGTGCCTCCACCGAGGGAAGGCGATCCCGATCTCGGTGATGGCGGTAATATTCTGGCCTTCAAGGTGGCCGAGGTATTGCCACCAACACCGACATCTAGGATCATCTTCCCCTGTGGAGGCACCCCCCCGGGCTGGTGTTGGTGCCAATTTCCAGGCCTCCAAGAGTCGGCCGCACCGGTTCCGCACGACTCCTCGTGGCCTGCGGGCGGCGCGCCTCGGAGCGGTGCCCTCGGCTGCCCGTGGCCCAGGGGCGCCTCGCGCCTGGACGGCGGGGGGCACCTGGCTGCCGCCCAGCACGGTGTCTCTCGCCATGGAAAGTCTGCCATGGGCCCCAAGGGTAAGAGATGTGCGTATATATACGCATACATACATATATACACTTACATATACATATATATATATATATGTATACACACATATTTATACACACGTATTATATATATATACCTATTCTTATATTTTTATGACCTGGACCCCCCCCCCCCCCGGACCCCCCCCTAAACCGGATCCTCCTCCAAGGGACGCTCCGGACGCCCTTTCGGACGTCTCGGCGGCCCCCTAGACGCCCTTGGAAAAGGTTCGGTGGCCCTTCCGGGCCTCCCAGGGCGCCTCGCTGGGCCTTGCGAGCCGACTGAAGGCGATTAGAGGGGTCGTCGGAGAGGGGCAAGAGAGACCCAAGACAGCACAAGAGCGCTCCAAGAGGAACCTCCATGGTCTGAAGACGGCCCAAGAGGCCCCCAAGACACCCCAAGAGGCCGTTAAGAGAACCCCGAAGAAGCCAAAATCGTCACATTCCCTCAGATAATACATTTGTTGTGCATATCCGCTTTTTGGGTCTTCGCAGCGTCCAAGACGGCCCAATGGGCCCCCAATCTCGCCCCGAGACGGCCCGGGAGGCCCCCTAGACAGCTTGAAGGCGGCCCAAGGGGGCCCCAAGACTGCCCCAGAGAGCCCCGAGACTGCCCACAAGAAGCCCAAGATGCCCCCAGAAGGCTCCCAAGAGAGACCCACGAAAGCCAATGGATACTTCCAAGAACGCCACTGCAGGCCCGCAAGAGGGCCCTAGATGGCTTCAGAAGACCTCTGGAGGGCCCCAGCTCCCCAAGGCGGCCCAAGGAGCCCCCAGGACGGCCCAAGAGTGCCCCAGGACGGCACAAAAGAGCACCAAAAACGACCAGACGGCGATCTCCTACGAAATACATCAGGCTGACCCGACGATCTTGGTTCCACGCTTGAGGCTCGAGGTTTCAGTAGCTCCCCGATCGAGAGAGACAGGCAATGGATCTAGATTCGAAATTCGACGATCGAAGATTTCCTGAGTGCCTGGAGCCCTCCAGGCATTCGGGAAGCGATCAAAAATCGATGTGTTCGGAGCTACTGTGACTTCTTCGGCGTGTCATGGGAACGCTCCGTACTTCCTCAAAGGATCTTCGCGCGCGAAAAAATCAGCATGATTTCCCCACTCCTGCGCACAAGCGTGCCAGCGCATCGTCCGAAAGCGGTGTCAGCAGGCACCCGGGATATCGGAAAAATGGGCGGGTCGCCCGTCCAGGCCTCGAGGTCCTCCCTGCTGAAGAAAGCGATGATTTATTGCTTTGCCAGGGAAGCGTCCGGAACAAGGCGCATGGCGCGAAGCGCCAATGCAGTCTTGTACATATATATATACATATGTATATATATATATATATATAGATCGATCCGCTTCGATGTCGATCTCTTGTCCTTTTGGCCTTAGGTGTGCGGCTTTCGGGCGGCGCGGGGCTGGGGCTGGGGCGGGGTTGAGGGGGAGCGGGGGGGCAGGGGGGGGGCAAGCCCAGGCACGCAGGCCGCCACAGTCGTATCGCAAGCAGCGCTCGGCGAGTCGTTGCCTGGGGTGGGCCACTCTTGCGTGCTGCCGAGAAGCCCAGGCAGACACCAGCAGTCCTATCCCTGGGGCCCGACGTCGCGAAGAACATGCAACCTCGCAGGAATTCACGACTGGGAGCTTTGGGCCCCATTTGTCTGCGTCATTCCTCGACCCAGATCGATCCGCGAGGGCCCCAGGGCCGGGATCCCTGTCGAAATTGTTTGGGGGGAGGGGGAGGAGGAGGAGGAGGAGGAGGAGGAGGGAGGAGGAGGAGGAGGAGGACGAGGAGGAGGAGGAGGGGGAGGAGGAGGAGGAGGAGGAGGAGGAGGAGGAGAAAAGATCCAGCGCCAGGGTCTCAAGGTATTCCCAGTCCTGTCCAAGAAGGACCTCGCGCAAGAGCTGCTCGGGCTCGCTCCAGGGCGGCCATATACAGTCGGGGCGCCGAAAAAGGAACCCTTTTCGTTTGGTATGGGCTTAGTGTTCCTTCGTTGTTTCGCAGCTCGCCTTAGGTTTTTTCTTAGGCTTTCGATGGGGAGTCGAAGTTTCACACTCATGGAGAAAAGGGGCCTCGCTCCTTACTCAGGGCTCCTTAGGTCAACGCCCCGACTGTAGCCCAGACGGCAGTCCAGGGGCGTCCATGAGAGGGGGTGGTACCGTACATGGACAATAGATTCGAACCCTTACACATTTGAGGGAGATTCTAAATCACCCCCGCGCACCCGGCATCAATATTGATCTCAGTAAAGGCGGTGCTTTGGGATTCGAATATTTCTGTCCACTCGCGCCCCCCCCGTCGCCACGCCATCAATCTTAATTTCGGGGGTCTGGGGGGCATCTTGGGCCACTGGGTTCGAATATAATGTCCATGTACTGTACCACAGCCAGGGACATACGTCTCCTGCACTCCACGGCCCGCTCTCCTCTCGCGTCAGCCCTCCTCCTGGCCCCGTCCCCCTGACGCCCGCCGATCAGAGTTTTTTCGCTCCGCGGCCGCAGGGTGCACCCTGCCCCCCTCGGCATTCCAGCTCCCGACCCCGGATCGAGTTTCGAGGGCCCGCGGGGCCCGGAAGCGGCCCCCGCGAGGGCGAGATCGCTGGTCGAAGAGCAGGAGAACGTACCGTCGGCTTGGCATCGCTCGGACGTGTGAATTTTTCCTTCGGCGAGGACCATCGAGGAGCATCCTTGATCATTTGGCGAAAAACCACGCACGAAATCGAAAAAAGCACAGGGAGTGGACGTCCGAGCGATGGCCAGTCGGAGATCGTTGGTCTTCGGCGCCCCCGGCCAGCCCTGTCCGAGAAGGACCTCGTGCCAGGAGTCCCCGGGCTCGCCCCGGGGCGCCGCCCCGGCCCGGACGGCAGCCGCGCCCCGCAGCGCGCAGGCGCGCAGCGCCCTGCAGCGGAGCCTCCGGGCCGACGGCGAATGCCACGTGCTGTGCGTCGCGAGGCCTCCCACGGCGGCGGCCGCGCGACAGCGACGGCGACGACGACAACGACGACGACGACGATGATGATGATGATGATGATGATGATGATGGTATGGTGGTGGTGGTAGTGATGATGATGGTGGTGGTAATTAGTGATGATGATGATGATGATGATGATGATGATGATGATGATGATGATGATGATGATGATGATTATGATGATGATGATGATGATGATGATGATGACGACAACGACGACGACGACGACGACGACGACGACGACGACGACGACGACGACGGCGGCGTCGGGCGGCGACGACGACGACGACGACTGTCGGGCGACGACGGACGACGGCGACGAGAGCACAGAACAATGACGAAGGGCGACGACGATCACGACGACGGACAAATGACGAAGACGACGGACGGCGACCGACGAACGAAGACGACCACGGGCGACGAAAGCGACCTACGACGAACGACGAAGGCAACGGACGACGACCCACAAAAGACGACGATCACGTCGGACGACGACGATGAAAGCGTCGGGCGACGACCGACGAACGACTCTTTACGAACTGCGTTGGTCGAAGAAGAGGACCGGCAGACATAAGAACGTTCGAAGGTCCGCGCGGATTTGTTAGATCGGCATCGGACCTCTGAGTCGGGCACCAGAGTCGCCGTACCCTTCATTACTCCACGATCCTCGATCTTCAATCCCCCCTTGGCCCGCATCCGCCCCGATAAACTCGGGAGCCCCCAAACGGTGTGGTGACCACACCGTGCGGTGAGTCGGTGGGGATTCGGGGCCACCGCACGGTTTTGGGTCTCGAGTCCTTCTCCGAGGATGTCTCTGGCGACAGGGGCCTCCTGGGTCCCAAGACCGGGCGGTGACGGACCGTGCGGTGAGGTCTCGGGGGGTCTCGAGGTCACCGCGCGGTCTGTCACCGCGCCGTTGCGGGACTAGTGCTTCGGAGGAGGAGGAGGAGGAGGAGGGAGGAGGATGAGGGAGGCAGCTCCTGGCTGCGGTGCCCGTGCCTCCTCTCCGAGGGCGGAAGGGCTCTCCCTGGGGCCCCAGGCCGTCGAGCCGTCCCCAGGGTGAAGTCGGGCGTGTCCCCAGGGTGAAGTCAGGCGTGTTCCTCTGCAGGGGAGTCCAGACGTAGTCTGGGGACTCTTGTTTTGCAGCATGCTGGATCTTGTGTTGAGTGTTTTTTGTTTGAGTATGTCTTGTTTGTCCAACATCCGCCTGTAGGGGGACACGCCCGACCTAACCCCAGGGGCAAGTCTTCATCCTGAGGCGTTTTATGTTTTGATTGGCAGTCCCGGGGGCCCGTGGGGGGCTTCGGGGCCCCCGAGCGCTGCGGAGCACAGTCCAAGACACGTGTCCTCCAAGGCCAGGTGCCCTCGTGCTAGCAGCTTGCCCCACGAAGGCCTCCAGGCTCCTCGATCTTCAATCCCCATCTTTCCTCGGCATCATTTCACCGATCCCCATCCCCGTCCCCATCCATCCAGACCCCCACCATCTCATCCCCCCAGTTGGGGATCTACCCTTCGAGATCTGACAGAGACTGCCTATATCCCCATCTAGGGGGGTAAACTGGCCAGTGGGGCCCAGGCCACGCGAGTGGGGATAGGGATCGGTCAAACGATGCTCATTTCCGACCCTCGCCTCGCGGCCTCTCTCCCCCCACCCCCGAGCTCCCTTTCAAGCAACTGGCGGCTCAGAAATTACGGTCGGGCCGAGGTATGAGATCGAGTCGGTTCGGGGAGGGTACATCCTGCTGCTCTTCGTGCTTGCTGGATGCTCTTGTGTGCATCCCGGGGAGAGGGTACCTTTGGATGTTCTGTGTGGTGTGGCCGGTGGAGGGCCCCATGCTCGCGAGGGACGCCGACTGCACCTCGGCAGCGTGCCCCAGTACAGTGAGCGGCTTGAATAAGGAAAACGTACTTTTCAAAAGGGGTTCGGTCGTTCCTTAGGCTTGCATGCTTTATTTATAGTTCCTTATGCGTTATGTGTTATTGATCGTTCCTTATGCGTTATTTATTCCTTGGGATAAAAAGGGGCTTCGTTCGCTATTTATCGTTCCTTAGGTCAGGCCGATGACTGTAGCAGAGAGGTGCGGCCAGGTGCAACTTGGTGCATGTTTCATCGGGGATCGTTGCCGTCCAGACCAACAGTGCAGCCCGCATTATTGAGGCGAGAGCGCATTTCCTGAACAGGTGGCACGCACTCCTTGGATCTCGTACGAGGGTCATGGCGAGGGCTGGGGGGCGGGGGTGGGAAGGGGGGTTCTTGGGGCGATCTCGGTGTTCATTTGGAGCCATCATGCGGAGACAGGGGTAGGGGCGATCGGGGGCCGAACGAACGAACGAACGACGGCGAACGCAAAGGGCTCCGAGTTCTGTGCCGCATCTGCGCAAGAGAGTATAAAAGGGTCCCGCGGCCCAGGGGTGCTGCCCTGGGAGACCAGAGGGATGCGGCTGGTGAGATGCGGGGGCGGCACAGAGCCCAGGGAAGCGAGGCCTGGGCGAGGAAGAGGAGGAGGAGGAGGAGGAGGAGGAGGAGGAGGAGGAGGAGGAGGAGGAGGGGATGAGGGGGAGGAGGAGGAAGAGGAGCAGGAGGAGGGAGGAGGAGGAGGAGGAGGAGGAGAGATGGAGGAGATGGAAGAGGAGGAGATGGATGATATGGATGAGATGGAGGAGAGGAGGAAATGGAGGAGATGGAGGAGGAGGAGGAGGAGGAGGAGGAGGAGGAGAGGGGAGAGGAGGAGGAGGAGGAGGAGAGGAGAGGAGATGGAGATGGAGATGGAGATGGAGGAGGAGGAGGAGGAGGAGGAGGAGGAGGAGGAGGAGGAGGGGAGGAGGAGGAGGAGTGGGAGGGGGAGGAGGAGGAGGAGGAGGAGGAGGAGGAGGAGGAGGAGGGAGGAGGAGGAGGAGGAGGAGAAAATGAGGAGGAGGAGAGGCCAGGGAGGGGAAGCCAGGGGGAGGTCGGGGGGGAGGAGGGCGACCGGCGGCGAGCGACGAGAACACGAGCGGCACGTACTCCCAGGCTCTCTTGCACCGAGGGAGGGCGAGGGCCACGCGAGGCGGGGGGAGCAACGGGGGGCTCTTGGGGCCGTCCTGGTGTCCCCCCCACTAGATGGACAATATATTCGAACCCTTACACATTCGATTTAGATTCTAAATCACCCCCGCGCCCCCGACATCAATGCTGATCTCAGCAAAGGCGGTGCTTTGGGGGTCGAATAGTTCTGTCCACTCACGCCCCCCTCCGTCGCCACGGCATCAATAAAAATGTCGGGTGGTCTGGGGGACATTTTGGGCCACAGGGTTCGAATCTAAAATCCATGTACGGTCCCAGGGCCATCATGACCATCGTGAGGAGGCAGGGGCAGGGGGGCCCAGGGGGGACGGCGAGCGAACGACGACAACGACAAAAGCGCTCCGAGCCGTAGAACACAGCTGGGCGACATGACAAGCACTCCGCGGCCAAGGGATGGCTGCCCTGGCAGGCGAAGGGGGGGCTAGGGGGGGCGACGCAGGGCCCAGGGAAACCAGGCCGGGGGGAGCCGAGGCCATGTCAAGGGGGAAGCCAGCGGGAGGTCACGGGAAAAGGGCGAACGATGACGAGAGCCGGAATGTCCGCGTTGCGCGGCCGAGAGGGGTTGCCGTGGGAGGCCAGGGGGAGGCGGTGCAGGGGGGCTGGCCATTGGGAGGCCAGCGGGAGGCCGGATGGGGCGGCACGGCGCCCAGGGAAGCTTTAGGCCGGGGGGAGGCCGGGGGAGGAGGTCCGGGGGAGGCCAAGGGGAAGAAGACGGACGACGACGAGAAAGAGAGTTCCGCCAGAGAGGCCGGCCTGGGAGGCCAAGGGGAGGCCACATGGAGCGGCGCAGCCCCCAGGGGATCCAGGCCAGGGGGATGCCATGGGGCAGGCAAGGGAAGGGCCGAGGCCATGCCAGGGGGGAGTCAGGGGGAGGCCAGGGGAGGAGGACGAACGGTGACAAACGACGGCAATGAAGGGTTCCGCGGCCCAGGGGGGCTGCTTGGCAGGCTAATGGGAGGCAAGATGGGGCGGCGCCGAGCCCAGAGAAGCCAGCCCAGAGGGAGTCCGGGTAGGGAAGTCAAGGGGAAGCCAGGGGAGGAGGACGAACGGCGACGAACGATGAAAATAAGTGGTTCCGCGGCCCAGGGGGGCTGCCTTGGGAGGCCAAGGAGTGGCCACACGGGGCGGCGCAGAGCCCAGAGAAGCCAGGCCAGGGGGACGCCGGGGGGAGGCCGAGGCCATGCCAGGGGAAGTCAGGGGGGGTCCAGGCCTCCTGCCAGTCCCACAAGCTTACCTGGACGAGTGCGGTCTGTCGCAACGTTCGGCGTGCCAGCGGTACCTCTGCTCCCGCTGCGGGCGCGTGCGCCCCAGGTGCCTGCACGCTGCACGTGTTGCCGCTGCAGATGCCGCGCTGGCAGTTGACGACAGCGCCCCCCAGCCGCGCGGTGTGCCCACCTGGCAGACAATTTTCTCCAGGCGAACGACTGCAAAACACGAACTAAGTGCCCAGAGGGGCGCGGGTTCTCTGGGCCCGCTGCTTGGCGCAGGCGGCGGCGCTCGCCGCGCACCAAGACACCGAGGAGGCGAGGCACCAGTTCGCCCGCCATGTTGCCCAAGTGTGTCCTCCGTTCGCGCGCGCGCGGGAGCCGCGGCAGCAGGAACGCGGCGGAAACGCTGACCAAGAAGCTTTGCCGGCGCTGGCTGGAGGGAGAGCGCGCCTCGCTTTGGGCAGAGGCCGCGGACTGGCGAACCACCGCGGAACCTACTTCGCGTGCGGCCCAGAGAGCGCAGCGCTGCCTGGAGCTCGCGACGGACGTGCAGTTCTCCAAGAGATGCGCGGCGTTCACCAGCGAACCTCCAACGGAGGTCGCGGCAGCAGTGGTGGAGTAGATGCGCCAGAAGCACACGCGCAACCAGCGACCAGTGGACGCCGTCAGCCTCCACGCTGTCAGCGCGGCGGCGGTGCCTCAGCTAGGCGCAACCTTGCTCGAACGCGAGGTGCGGGCCTTTCCCGGGGTTCCGCTCCAGGTCCCCTGGCTTGCGACCACAGCACTTGAAGGACGCGCTGCAGACGGCAACCCACAGCGACGAGGTGCGACAGCAGCTTCACGGCATCGCCAACCTCCTCTCGAAGGGCCAGGCCCCCCTGGCGTGGCGGACTATCTGGTTGGCGCCTCCATGGTGGCCCTGCCCCAGAAAAACGGCGGCCTTCGACTGGTGTTCGCGGGGGAAACCGCGCGGCGCTTAGTAATCAACGAAGTGCCTCTGCAGCTAGGTCTCCGACGCGGCCCGAGACCGCCCCGCCCCCATGCAGGTGGGCGTCGCTTTCGCGGGCAACCGCGAGGCGTCGCACTCTCGGGCAGCTACGAGCTGCGAGGGTCACGCTCCACCCTGGCGGCGGGCAGACGGTGCTTGTCAAGCTTGACATGAGCAGCGTCTTCTTGGTGCTACCATGCCCCTTTCCCTGCTCTGGCTCGGCCGGCGCTCGGCCAGCTCGGAATGCGGCGTGCAGCAAGGAGACCCTTTGGGACCGTTGTCTCCTTTGCGCAGCAACGCGCTGCTGCGGGGGCCCTGCCCCCGCGGCCGATGGCGCCCTGCCCCTGACTTTCGTCTTCCATGGCGACGGCGCCCTGGCGGGCGACTGGCGCGCCGCGGCGTAGCTCCTTCACCTGCTGGTGGAAGAGCTGGCAGCCGCGGGTTTCCGCTTGGGCACGGGGCCTCCAGAGCCCTTGTCCCCCCCAAAGCCAAGCCAAACATTTTACAGTTTTTGTGTATTCGTTGTGGTTGTTGGGCCCAGCGTTGTTCTCGCAACCTCGGTAAGGTCTGCCTGAGACCCACGAGGAAGGGCCGCGAGGTGCGCAGTAAATACACGAAGGGCCTGGCCCTTAGCAACCGTGCCAGGCAGTAGATTGGTAGATCTGCTTTGGTGTCAGCGTTGCACGTGTAGCCCAACCCGCGCTGTAAGACTTTTGCCTGTACGTCGGTTCCCTCCGCCCCCTCCGTTCCCAAATGTGAGAGTCGGCTGGCGGCACTTCAGGAGCGCGTTCGAGCCAGATTGGCTCACAAGGCCGAGGAATAGTTCTGGTCTTGGCACCCTGTCGCGGCCATGGTCAGAGTGTTGGGAGCTTTGTCATCCAAGGTAACGAATCCATGTCGGATGGGCGCCTTGATTCCAGTGTCAGACCTGCGAGTCTCCTCCTTTTGGGGCTGTCCTAACCGAACCGAACCTAACCTAACCTAACCTAGCCTAACCTAACCTAACCTAACCTCCTCCTCCTCCGGACGAAGGATGAACATACAGGGTTCCGCGGCCCACGGGGACTGCCTTTGGAGGCTAAAGGGAGGCCAGATGGGGCTGCGCAGCGCCCAGGGGAACCATGCCAGGGGAATGCCAGAGGGGGCGCCAGTTGGGGAGGCCGAGGACATGAGGAGGAGGAGGAGGAGGAGGAGGAGGAGGAACCGAGGAGGAACCGAGGAGGAGGAAAAGGAGGAGGAGGAGGAGGAGGAGGAGGAGGCGAGGGAAGAGGAAAAGGAGGATGAGGAGCAGGAGGAGGAGGAGGAGGAGGAGGAGGAGGAGGAGGAGGAGGAGGGGAGGAGAGGAGGAGAGGAGGAGGAGGAGGAGGAGAGGGGGAAGAGGAGGAGGAGGCGGAGGAGGATGAGGAGGAGAGGGAGGAGGAGGAGGAGGAGAGGAGGAGGAGGAGGAGGAGAGGGGAGGAGGAGGGAGAGGAGGAGGAGGAGGAGGAGGAGGAGGAGGAGGAGGAAGGAGGAGGAGGAGGAGGAGGAGGAGGAGGAGGAGTAGGAGGAGGAGGAGGGAGAGGAGGAGGAGGAGGAGGAGGAGGGAGGAGGAGGAGGAGGAGGAGGAGGAGGAGGAGGAAGAGGAGGAGGGAGAGAGGGAGGGGAGGAGGAGGAGGGAGGAGCAGGAGGTGGAGGAGGAGAAGGGGAGGAGGAGAAGGCAGGGGGAAGTCAGGTGGGAGACCAGAGAGGGAGGACGATCGATGTCGAGCGGCAGAAGAATACAGCGGTTTCGCGGCTCAAGGGGGGGGGCGGCTGCCTTGGGGAAGCCATACAAGGCGGCGCACCAAGGTAATGCCAGGGGGGAGAATTCAGGGGTAGGCTTAAGTCGGGCCCGTCCCTCTACAGGGGGAATATTCAAAGATAATGAAAACATAGTCTGGGGACTATTTCTTTAGTATTTGGGATCATGTTTTGAGCATTCGTTGACTATCTTCGTTTTTTCGCCCAAAATCTGCCTGTAGGGTGACACGCCCGACCGAAGGGCAGGCCAGGTGAGGAGAACGAACGGCGAATGACGAAACTAAAGAGGGCGGAACTCTAGAACACAGCTTCGCAGTAGAATGCGCTGTCAGGAAGTCTCAGGCGTAACGGCTGCCGGTCCGGGCGTCTTCGGGCTCCCCCGTCGCCCCACGTGGGTTTTTTTCTGTTGCTGTTTTTTCCCCACCCGTATTTTCTTCTAGCGAGTAGAATCCTCCAGCGAAGCGCGACTGGGGAAAAGTAGCGAAACTCGAGGATAGATCCCTGGGGGGGCTATTCTGACGTGTCCCTGGCGCACCCAGAGCGCATTCCCGACTGTGGCTTACTTTTTGGTCCCAGCCGAAAGCGTCACAGAGTCGCGGATGGGGGTCGCCATATCTCACTTTAGTTTCTCAGCCCGTCCCTTCGCCCCAGCTTGGCGGCTCGCACAAGGGGGTGGCGCGAGGGGGACGGCCTTCTAAAAAGCTTGGGAGGGGCTTCCATGTCAGGCAGGCGGCGTCCCAGAAGATCTGCCAGCCCAGTAGGGAGCCCTCTTGGAAGCCTCCAGACCCTTCTGGGAAGGCCCCCGCCTCCTAGAACCCCCCCCCCGCCTGCTGTAGCATCCACCCCACCACCCAGCGTCTGGACCATCGCACGTCTACAGGTGGGTGTTCATGATCGATTCGTTAATCGAATTTGGGCGGGCTGATGCCTCGCCTTCTCGAGGCAGCCTGAGTCCTTCGCACAGGCTGCGCTCATCATTCTGGAATCCGCATCCCCTCAACCACCCAGCGTCTGGAGGCCTGGACCCCTTCACGGGTGGCTCTCCCTTCCTGGCCCCTGGCCCGGCCCGTTGCGGCTGCTTCCCCCCCTCCTCCTCCCTCCCTCCCTCCCTTCCTGCTCGCCGCTTCCCTCCCTTTCCTGTTCCTCCCTCCCGTTCTCTCCTCCTCCCTCCTCCTCCTCCTCCTCCTCCTCCTCCTCCTCCTCCTCCTCCTCCTCCTCCTCCTCCTCCTCCTCCTCTTCCCCCTCCTCCTCCTCCTCCTCCTCCTCCTCCTCCTCCTCCTCCTCCTCCTCCTTCCTCCCTCGCCGCTTCCCTCCCATTCCTGATCCTCCTGCTCCCTGCCTGCTGTCCCCGCCTGGCCCCTCGTCTGCCTGCCCGGCCGGCCCCGCTGGCCCTGGCCTCCCGCCCGGGCGTCTGTCGTCGTCTGCCTGCTTCTCCCGTCCTCGCCCCCTACACCCTTGCGCGCGCCACCAAGCATCCTCTCTCAGTCTCTCTTGCGCAAGGCCACCCATACCCACAGACTCCTGCCCAGCCACTCGCAGCGGACAGGCCTCCGCGTCGAGTAGTCATTCTGGTCCGCGGCAGAAGTCTGGTGTCTAGGCTGACGAGTCTTGTGGCGTTGGATATCTATCAGCTGATTGTGACGCCTTGAGTACATTGCCTATTGGGCGCAGCGGTTTCGCACTGCTTGGCGCCGGCCGCTCTGACGATTCTGCGGCCTGGGGCCCGGTGCAGGGCCCCTGGAGGCCGAAGCCTACCTAAGATCTCCCGTCGTGATTTTTGCCCCCCGCATGCTAGCAGCTTTGGATGCAAGGTAAAGTCAGCATCGGCGCCGGTATCTCCGCGGCCGAAAAAAGGCCTCATCCAGCACAGTCGCGTTTAACTCAGTCAATCCGGCTCACCCTGGTCGGATCCCGTTGAATCCAGCTTTATGTTGGGAATTATCTGGCCTCATCCAGCTCCATGGCACCTTAAATTGGCTGAATTGCCCTTAGTCGTTTTAGACTGCGCAGACTTTCCAGGGGTTGCTTCTAACCTCTGGAGGTCCTTAGTTTTGATCCCCCCTTTTCTTATTCGGCGGTGTATAGGGCTGATTCTAAAACCTCTTCCTCTTTCCCCCCCTTCCCCCGCTCCTGAGGCAGTAGTCGTAGTCGCAATCGTAGTCGTGCCTGTCTTCGTGGTCGTCGTTGTTGCGCGGCAAGTGCTGCGGACAAACATAATTAGTTACCCCCTATTGGTGGCACCCGATTCCTTTCAACAAGGCCGCCGAAGTAATAATTAATTACCCCTATGGGGGGCTCTACAGAGTTATCGCGGTTGCCCTTGTCAAGATTCATATAAAGCATGTGTCACGCAGTTCCCTTGCGCGCGCAAGGTACTTGTTGGTGCCCGCTCTCCAACGTCTGTCATCCTGTAATTCCCGAGTCGTGTCCGCTCTGGCCGCGCTCCGACTTGCTTCGACACTGGAAGGGGCGACATTCGAAGGGTGAAAGTGGGAGACATCGAAGTGGTGTGTCAACCGCTCTGAGGCTAATTATGTCGAGGGATGTGGTTGTCGGGAAGCGGTGGATTTGGATAAACATTACACGTGTCACACATACGATGAGAAGTCTTGCTACAAGGAATCTTGGGGCACATTCTTCACCGACCTTTCTGGGCCCTACGGTGCCAGAGCCTCTCTTGGTCCCTGGGGCCATCGGGGGACAGACAATGATGCCCCGTGAGGCACCAACTGGCAGGCCCGTCTCTCACTTGACGTGCCTACTGCACTCCGGCCCTCTGCTTGGCATCGCTCGGACGTGTGCATTTTTCTTTCGGCGAGGACCATCGAGAAGCATCCTTGATCATTTGGCGAAAAAACCACGCACGAAACCGAAAAAAACACAGGGAATGGACGTCCAAGCGATGGCGAGTCTGGGGGTCGTATTTTTGTGGAGGGGCGTTTAAGTCAGCATTTCCCTGCTGCCAGACTGCCGACCTTGTCCGCTTGGATCGCGCATAGGCACCAGCCCTGAGGTCAGGCACGATAGGCTGGTCCGCCGGACAGCTACGCTTGCACGGCACCGAGCGCGATGCCCTCCGCAAGCGGTCCTCGTCCGCTTGGCCGAGCTTGTGCGTTCGGCCCTTGCTGCTGCCCCCGTGATCGGCCAAGTATCAGGAGGGAAAGAAACACACAGACACAATTAATCGTCGACTCCCAGGAAAATATGCGAAAATGTGGGAAGTGGGAGGGAAGACAAAAACCCAGAAAATATAGGAAAATATGGGAAACAGTGGCAGGCGCAGTTTTAGCGCTTCCCCCGCCGCCCCAGCGTCCTGGACCTCGAGGGCCTGGCCAAGCTGGGCGACGGGCTCCCCGCCGAGCCCAAGGCCCCCGCCAGGCGCCAGGCGAGCGGCCCGAAGGACGAACCCCCGCCGCCGGAGAGCGCCCGCCGCCACCGACACCGCCGACGACGACGACGCCGACGACGACGGCGTCGACGACGCCGACGGCGGCGATAACGACGATAACGACGACGACGACGATGCCGACGCCGCCGCCGCCGATGTCGACGACGCCGATGACGACGTCGACGACGCCGACGGCGGCGATAACGACGATAACGACGACGACGACGATGCCGACGCCGCCGTCGCCGACGACGACGACAAAGATCATACGAACCTGTGATCCTAAAGGCAGTTTCGGCCTTCGTTTATTGTAGTGGCCTCCGGCCAGTGCCGCCGATCCGGGGCGCTCCGGATGATGATGATGATGATGATGATGGTGATGATGCTGATGATAATGATGATGATGATGATGATGATGCTGATGATGATGATGATGATGATGCTGATGCTGATGCTGATGCTGATGCTGATGCTGATGTTGATGCTGATGATGACGATGATGGTGATGATGATGACGATGATGATGATGATGATGATGATGGCGGTGGTGA
The DNA here is from genome assembly GCA_963575745.1 of Prorocentrum cordatum. Taxonomy (NCBI): domain Eukaryota; class Dinophyceae; order Prorocentrales; family Prorocentraceae; genus Prorocentrum; species Prorocentrum cordatum. The sequence goes on from CAUYUJ010018704.1 coordinate 117,730, forward strand.
TGATGACGATGACGATGATGATGATGATGGTGATGATGATGATGACGATGACGATGACGATGATGATGATGATGATGATGATGATGATGATGATGATGATGATGATGATGGCTGATGATGATGATGATGATGATGATGATGGTGATGATGACGATGATGGTGATGATGATGATGATGGTGATGTGATGGTGATGGTGATGTGACGATGGTGATGGTGATGGTGATGGTGATGGTGATGGAGATGGTGATGATCCCGGCCCCCCTCTCACTCTCTCTCCTGTCCCCCCCCCTCTCCTTTCCCCCCCCCCTCCCCCCTCTCTCCTGTCCCTCCCCCCCTCCTCTCTCTTGTCCCCCCCCCCCTCCTCTCACACCTGTCCCCCCCCCCTCCCTCCTGTCCCCCCCCTCCTCTCTCCTGTCCCCCCCGCCCGCTAGGTCTGTGAACCACCCCCCCCCCTTGGGGGGGCTTCTCTCCATACACGCCCCTGGGAGAAGCATTCAGCGGTGCACTCTGTATGCGCACTGCGCGGTCATGGCCGTGAGGCGAGCTGGCGCGCCCGCGGGCAACTCACCAACTTCATTGCGTTGCGAGCAGGTCACGGCAACGACGACAAAATCACGACGGGAGGCTCCTGGGTCCCGGGTCCACTGGGAGAAGGAATCGGCCGAAGAATAGAGGTCCGGACCTCTGGGGGACCACTTCGTCGAGAAAAGTCAAGGCGCTGGGATGGGATTCCCTGAGACCTTGGCGTGGTACTCGTCTCGCACCGGGTGTTTCTACTGCGTTTCGGGCACTTTGGGATCTCGCGGGCCGGTCTGGCTCGCAGCATGCTGCAGAGAAATGGGGTTTTGCGACCTCGGTCGTGATTTCCCGCGATGTTGCAAGTTTTTCGCCACTTCGGATCGCAGAGGCGGAGGGCGGCGCAGATCGGAGAAGCAAACAAAAACGGCGGAGATGGAGGCCGCCGCCGCTTCCGCGAGGGAGCCGACGTCGGCCGCGTCGTCGGCGTCGTCGACCGCTTCTCCGTCGTCGCCCGCGTCGATGCTCGCCTAAAATTAAGTCGTGCATGTCCCCTCATACAGGGGGAATTTGGACGAGAAATAGAAAGTATTCAAAAAGTATTCAAAACATGCCCAAACATATTCAAAGAATAGTCCACATACTATTTCTTTTTGTTTACTATTTTTGAATATTCCCCCTGTAGAGGGACAGGCCCGACTCAAGCCTCAAAGTTAGGAACACCAGTTTGCAGGAAGCGACGGTTCCTGTGAAGGCGGATTCGGGGGAGCCCTCGCGGCCTCCTCGCCGCATGGCTCCGCGGCATCCAAGTGCAGTGGGCGACCAGGGCTACCTTCCTGCTGAAGGTGTTCATTGCCGGTGAATCCAGATGTCCAATTGTCCAGTTCATATCTCATCGAAGACGCCTACGGCGAATCACCGTGGACCCCTGCCTTTTTGGAATCGCCCATGTGACCGAACGTTGTGGCCAGAGCTCCTGGGCCGTCTTGGAGGTCTCTTGGGGGCCTCTGGGGCCATCTTGGGCCGTCTGGGTGGCTTCTTGGGCGGACTTGGAGGCATCTGGGACCCTCGTGGGCCGTCTTGGAGGCCATCTTGGACCATCTTCGGAGAATTCGGAGGTCACCTTGGGCCATCTTGGCCGCCTCTTGGCCTTCCTGGACGCCATCCACGGCCCGAAAACACGTTTTCGACGGCCTTCCTGGTGGCCGGCGGCATGCGCCGAAGCCCCAGGGGGAGTTTTTTGTGTGGATGGCATCCCGTTGCGAGCGCCGCCGCTCGTGCTGGCAGGATTGGGGACAGAGTCAGCGTGAGCATGGGAGCACGTGCATACATTGGGTGCGATTGATTTTCTCCGCCGGTCACGGCAAGCCCGCCACTGCTTAGGAGAACGTGTGCATTGATATTTGCTTCCACTGTGTTGCATGGCAGTTGCATTAGTGCGGAGCGCTTATCCCATGAAGTGGGATAACTGTCGTGGTGCATGGCACTTGCATTGCTGCGGAGTGCTCATCCCATGAAGTGGGATAGCAGTCGCGGTGCAATCTGTCGGGACCATCTGGGCGGTCCAACCACTGCCCGGGTCCTCGAGCTGCCCTGGGGGTCTTCCTCGAGCTGCGCTCTCACCGTCTGCTGGCTCCGGGGTGCCGCGATCGTCCCATATCTGTCTCGAGGCTGGTCTGGAGGCGCCACGCGCCGCTCACCGCGGCGCGTCTGCAACACGGCCGGTCTGGTGGCGCCACTCGGCGCTCACCGCGGCGTGTCTGTCTCAAGGCCGGTCTGGTGGCGCCTACGACCGCTCACCGCGGCATGTTCGTATGCTCTGGATGCGACTGCAAAGAAATTGTACACATCTGGCTCAAGCCCAACCGGGTTTGCGGTCTATAGAAGTTACACTGAGTTTGCAAGCCTTCTCGAGCCTGCGCGCTGTATGGGTAAGTAGCGGAGACTGACAAAAAAAAACGGCGTTCAAGTCAAAGCCAGGAACAGCTACGCGGGGACCCGGCGGGAGGGGCGGAGTCTTTCACTACTGAGCAAGGCCAACGCAAAGGCCAACGGGAACCAGAGTAACGAGCAAGAGTTAGGGCGGTTGGGAGGCGGCGGATCTAAAGAATAGCAGATTGTCCTGTCTTCCACATTCTCATTGTGGTTGCAGCCCGGGGGGGCTATTCGATCTGGCCGATCAGCCGATCAGACGCAGACCAGCCGATCAGCCGATCAGCCGATAAGAGTGATCGGCTGATCGGCTGATCGGCTGATCGGCTGGTCGATCGCTTATCGGCTGATCGACTGATCGGCTGATCGGCTGATCGGCTGATCGGCTGGTCGATCGCTTATCGGCTGATCGGCTGATCGGCTTATCGGCTGGTCGACCGCTGATCGGCTGATCGGCTGATCGGCTGGTCGACCGCTTATCGGCTGATCGGCTTCTGCCTCCTCCTTTTCCTCAGCTGCCTCCCCCTTTTCTTCCTCCTCTTCTTCCTCAGCTGCCTCCTCCTCCTCCTCCTCCTCCTCCTCCTCCTCCTCCTCCCTCTCGTTTCCCCCCCCCTTCGTTTTCTCTCCTTCTCCCTCCTCCTCCGTCTCTCCTCCCCCTTGCAGGTCGACCGCTTATCGGCTGATCGGCTTCTGCCTCCTCCTCTTCCTCAGCTGCCTCCCCCTTTTCTTCCTCCTCTTCCTCAGCTGCCTCCTCCTCCTCCTCCTCCTCCTCCTCCTCCTCCCTCTCGTTTCCCCCCCCCTTCGTTTTCTCTCCTTCTCCCTCCTCCGTCTCTCCTCACCCTTGCATTTCTGCACGCCTCCTCCTTCGGTTACTTCTGCTCACCCTCCTCCTCATGTTTTCATGTCTCATCATCTTCTTCCTTCTCGTTCTCTCCCTCCTCCTACTCCTCCTCCTCCGCCTCCTCCGCCTCCTCCCCTTCCTCCTCCTCCTCCTCCTCCTCTTCCTCCTCCTCCTCCTCCCTATCATCTTCGCATTCGTCCAGTTCATCCTCTCCTCTTCCTCATCATCGTCATTATTATCATCATCATCATCATAATCATCATCATCATCATCATCATCATCATCATCTTCGCCCTTCATCGCCCTCCCAAGCCTTACCTCAGGAGTTTGGCCCAAATGGTGCTTAATCGAGTGAGGTGCTGTCCCCATCGGGGCGGGGATGGCCCAGACAGTAAACACCAAACACGTTGCGTGGACGCCGATGGGAATCCATGCTGTCGCGCTCATGGAGGGCATGAGCTTCCAGGACATGGGTGTGAAAATGCCACAGAGCATGCCCAGGTAATTTTGTTGTTTTTCAACCCCTTGCTTTGTTCCACCCATTTTTTGCCATAGCTTCTTCTTTTTTCAGCGGCGCCGCGTGCAGGACACAGGCTTGACGGACTTCGCAGAGGGCCGGTGAACATCCGCGAGCGCGTCTCGGAGCTGGCAGCCTATGCCAACGCCGCAGCGGTCAGCACGGTGGAGAAAATTCACGGGGCAGCCGCCGCCGAGGCCTTCTTTGAGAAGGTGTGCGTGGACCCGGCCGTGTTGCAGTTACTCCAGGACGCGGTGAAACGGAACAAAGGGGTTCAGTTTTTTTGGGCGCGGTGTTTAGCTGGATTTCCGTGCCGAGTGTGCCCTTTGCGCTCAGAGTGGTGGTGGCATGAAACACAGTGTTGTCTTCCAGCGCCGCGCCCTGAAATCTGGGCTGCTTTTCTCTGTTTTCTGGCAGGACCCGCAGTGGTCAGACCGCGCGCGGGGGGAATGTAACTATCAGATGAACAACACTGACATGTATTTGTTCAGTGAGTTCATTGGCACGCGCTTGGAGGTGCAGCTACTCGCTGCGTGGTTGGCGCGGTTGTGGTTCAACTGCGACGGCGGGGTCGGGCGCGCCAGGACGACGTATCGCGAGGAGTCGGGCGGCGACATGGCGGAGGGTCGCGGCTTGGATGTCGTTGCCCTTCAGCGCGCGTCTAAACAGTGCGCAGTGGCGCAGGCGTACCCGCGGTACCAATGCCATCTGTTCACAGCAGGGGCGAAGCGTCTGGGCGCGCGCTTGGGCAAGGAGGCCGACGACGAGGGCCAGTTGCGCACGCTGGGTAAGATGCTCGACTCGCTATTGCGCTCTCGTGCTTTCTCGCGCGCTCCCAGGGCGCTGGAGGCAAGGTACCTACTACTAGTGCTGACTACTAGTACCTACTACTAGTGCCTACCACTCGTACCTGCTACTAGTACCTACTACTAGTACCTACTACTACTAGTACCTACTACTAGTAGTACCTACTACTAGTGCCTACTACTAGTACCTACTACTAGTAGTACCTACTACTAGCACCTACTACTAGTACCTACTACTAGTACCTACTACGAGTACCTACTACTAGTACCTACTACTCGTACCTACCACTACTAGTACCTACTACTACTACTACTACTACTACTACTCCTACTACTACTACTACTACGACTACTACTACTACTACTACTACTACTACTACTACTACTTTTGCCTCCTACTAGTACCTACTACTAGTACCTACTACTAGTACCTACTATTACTAGTACCTGCTACTAGTACCTACGACTTGTACCTACTACTAGTACCGACTACTCGTACCTTTTTTTTTTTACTCGTACTTACTACTAGTACCTACTACTAGTACCTACTACTAGTACCCACTACTAGTACCTACCACTCGTTCCTGCTACTAGTACCTACTACTAGTACCTACTACTACTAGGAGTACCTACTACTAGTAGTACCTACTACTGGTACCTACTACTAGTACCTACTACAAGTACCTACTACTAGTATCTACTACTAGTAGTACCTACTAGTAGTACCTACTACTAGTACCTACTACTAGTACCTACTACTAGTACCTACTATTACTAGTACCTACCACTAGTAGTACCTACTACTAGTACAGGCGACTTCTACCTACTACTAGTACCGACTACTCGTACCTACTACTAGTACCTACTACTAGTACCTACTACTAGTTCCTACTACTAGTACCTACTACTAGTACCTACTACTGGTACCTACTACGAGTACCTACTACTAGTACCCACTACTAGTACCTACTACTAGTACCTACTACTAGTGCTTACTATAAGCACTACTGCTACTAGTACCTACTACTAGTGCTACTGCTACTAATACCTACTACTAGTACCTACTACTGTTACCTACTACTCGTGCCTACTACTCGTAGTACCTACTACTAGTACCTACTACTAGTGCCTATTATTAGTACTACTGCTACTACTACTGCTACTACTACTACTGCTACTACTACTACTACTACTACTACTACTACCACTGCTACTGCTACTGCTACTGCTACTGCTACATCCACTACTATTTTATTTCTTATTCTGTCACTTTTTGTATTACCGCTACGACTACCAGCACTAGGCTACGGCAGTGTCTGATTTCATCGCGTTTGTGGTTGGCCTCATGAGGCTGGCAAATCGTTCGACGCCGTGTTGGGCGGGAAGCTCCTGATCCAGGCGAGGAGATCGTAGCGACGTTCCAGGCAAGCATGGGCGCTGATGCCGACGGAGCCGCGGACCTTCGACGATTCCTGCAGTTGCCGAACGTGTCGAAGCGCCGCCTTTGGAAGAAGGAGTTCGGCGCGTGCCCCCCGCGGGGAATGGTGTCGCGCATCGCGCGGCGTGCCGGGGTTCAAGTGGATCCGTCCATGGCCTTTCGCGGGCACGCCTCCCCGAAGCAGTTCAAGGCGGAGGTCCGTAGAAACGCCAGGTGGTACAAACCTGGCCGCCGCTCCACCCGTAGGCGTCGGGGAATAATCCAGTGGCCTTGGGCCTAGCCCGCCGCCGCGCCTGGGCTAACGGATGTGAGCTGCGAGTTCGTGGTTAACCCCTTGCGAGATCCCTTGGAGACAATTCCTTCGCCCCTCACGGCATCTGCAGCAAATTGTGGCGCCTCTTTGGAGCCTCTTGGTGGCCTCTCCTGGGCCTCCTGGAATTCCCTGGGGGTCTCTTGGGAAGCCCTTAGGCGGTCCGGAAGATCATGTGGGGCCTCTTCGGGCGGGAGAGAGGAATAGTCGACGCGCCCAGTCCGCGCCGCTGGGCGCGGCGGCGGATCCGCGACAAGAAGCAGCCCGAGCGGGTCCGTGGCCTTCGCAGCGTCTGGGCCGCCAAGGTCCGGGCGCATTGCCGTCGCCTCTTGAAGCCCCTGCGAGTTGAGGGCCCGTGGGCTTGGCAGTCAGCGGCGCGGGCGATCCGGGCCGCGGGGGTGCCCGTTCAGTCGGGCACCGTGCCCGTGGAGCGCCTGTGGGAGTGTCTTAAGGGGATGCTCCCGCGGGGCGCTCGCACGTTGTCGCTGCGCTGGTTCAACGTCCTCAGCGAGCTCGCTTTCCTGCGGTTTCATTACCGCCACTACGGCACTGGTTGTTTGCCGCCGTGGGCAGAGCGAGACGCCCTGCTGGCGCGGCGCTTGGAGGCCGTTGTCACGCTCGGGGTTGAGCTCGAGGATGACGACGGCCTCGACCATTTGAAGCATTTGTTCGCACCCTTCCTTTGAATTCATCTTGTGGATGCATGCCGTGGCCCGCCCGAGCCTTGGCAGGCTTGCGCCAGCCTCATGTTTACCCTCGGCTTTGGTTTTTCTGTATCTTAGGCTACCGCGCGGTCTGGGATCAGGTCGGTCTGGCCTGGGAAGGCGCGCAATCCGAGAGAGGCTCGGGATCCGCATGCGCGTTTGCAAGTGCTCGGAACCGCGACTTGCGGGGCAGGTCGCGAGGAGTTGTTGCCACTCCGCATCCACGCACAGACGCCGCGCCTTTACGCGGAGGGGCTTGCATATACTGCAGTGTGTCTCTTGAGAACTCTCCCCCTCTCTCTTTCTCTCCGTTTCTCTATCTCTTTCCCCCTTCCCTCCTGCTCCCTCCTCGCCCCTTGCGTCGTTGACAACCCTCGCGGTAATTGAGCGGCGCTGGCTATTGCGGCGGTGGGCGAACGGAACGGGCGGGAAAAGAACGGAAAAGTTAAGAAACTAGTTCCGCGAGTCCAGCCAAAACCGTTGAGATTTCCCGTGCGTCACCCCAGAACTGTTCCAAACGTAGTATGTTTTCACGCATTCGCCCGCGTCGGCCTCGCCGGCGTTAGCGTCCGCGAACATACCCGCAACGTTCGGAGCAAGAAAAAGTTAAACCACATTGGTTTTGGGGGGAACACAGGGGTTACGCACGGGGAAGATTGTGTATTTTGACGCTATGCGAGCGTCCTTAAACACACACTCCATGAGTATGTATTGGTTTTCACAGCGGCAAGTTTGCGACCGCGTTCGAACGAATCGAGCGTCAGCGCAACGCAGACAAGGGGAAACAATGGATAAAAGAGAGAGAGAGAGAAAGAGAGAGAGAGAGAGAGAGAGAGAGAGAGAGAGAGAGAGAGAGAGAGAGAGAGCGACAAAAGAAGAGAGAGAGAGAGAGAGAGAGAGAGAAGAGAGAGAAGAGAGAGAGAGAGAGAGAGAGAGAGAGAGAGAGAGAGAGAGAGAGAGAGAGAGAGAGAGAGAGAGAGAGAGAGAGAGAGAGAGAGAGAGAGAGAGAGAGAGAGAGAGAGAGAGAGAGAGAGAGGGAGGGTCGGCAAAACGGCCGGGCTTGTTCTGAAGCGCCTTCTGGCGCTTTCTTCTATTCGTGTCATGAGCCGTCTTGAGCCTTCGACAGCCCGCGTGTCGGCCAGCCACCGAGCAGCCGACGACTATCTATCCTCCCCTCCCTTCCTTTCCTTCCCTGCCGCCCTGCCTCCCTGCCTCAATCTCCCCCCCCCCTCCTCTTCCTCTTCCTCGTCGTCGTCGTCCTCCTCCTCCTCCTCCTGCCCTGCCTCCATCTCCTGCACCATGGCTTCGGTTTCAAGTATCACCACCGTGAACGTGTCCTCGGGCGGCCCGCTCGTCGATTTCCTGCCCACGTGCTCGAGTTTATGCATCGCGGTGCAGGAACATCATGCCAAGGCCGAGGGCGATGCATTGGCGAAGTTGCAGAATAAAGTAAGAGCTGCTGGGTACCATGGTATATGGGAGCCCGCCCTACCTGGGCAGGGAGTTGGCAGCAGAGGCGGGGTTGCGGTGCTGGCCCCGCTGCGGGTGGTCATCACCAAACCCCCAGGCCTGGACAGTCACGTGCTGCAGGAAGGCAGGATGATGGCGGCCCATGTCCACGCTGGGGTGAAGGGCGGCTTCGTCATGCTGTCGTGCTATTTCATTGTGGACGTCAAGCTGTCGCCCGAGAACCTGGCCATGCTGTACAAGCTGTACCAGTATGTCAGGTCGCTGGAGGCCATGGGCGTTCCGTGGATCGTAGGAGGCGACTTCAACATGGAGGTAGGCGAGCTCGGCCCGTTGTCCTGGCTCCAGTCGGCCAATGGCGTGGTGCTGGCGCCGAGAGAGCCGACTTGTCTTCAGAGCCTTCCTGGCCGCACCATTGACATGTTCATGGTTTCTTGCCGTTTGCTGCCTCGCGTTCGGCAACCAGTGGTCGTCGACGCGGAGACGTGGCCGCATCTACCAGTGACCATGGAGCTCTCCGCCACGGCTTTTGACGCGAAGGTCAGGAGGCTTGTCGAGCCACGCGGCTTTCGGAGGCCGCCTGCGGCGGGGTGCGCGAGGTTCCCCCCCGACTGGGACCCGATCTTGGCGATCATCCAGAGCGCGTCGGACAGCGAGGGCATCACCAGGGCCTGGGACGTCGTGCTCAGCGGCATCGAGTTCGAGCTGCGGGGCCGCTACGACGTCGTGAAGGACGTGGCGGGGTACTCCACGGTGCCAGGCCCCCCGACCTTCGAGCTGGCGAGTTTTCACCCTGTCGTGAAAGGTGCCTGGAGCAGGAGGTCGGCGGACACCCAGGCCTGGGCGCAGGCTGCGCGCTGGGCTCGTCACCTCAGGAGGGTCCGAGTGGCCTTGCAGAGCTTCGTGCTCCAGCTTCGCCCGCAGCAGGTCTTCGAGCTCGGCAGCGTCGGCGAGGCGCACGTCGACGGAGTGCCTGGCCTGGGCGATGGGGCACCCCCTGCTGCGGAGGTCGTCGGAGTGGCTGGTCTCTCCTCCGATGGTGGTCGGCCTCGGTCGAGAGCTCAGCGACACCAGCCCCCGCGACGTGCAGGCGAGGACCTATCGTGGGACGCCGTGCACTCCAAGGCGGCGCGCCACCTGCTGGAGTTCGAGAATTTCTTCCAGAGAATCTGGCGGAGGAAGGGAGTCTGGCCGCACCTGGACGCCGAGGCCGTCGGCTTCTTCTCGCGTGGCATACTTGCCTTGGCGCGGGCAGACTTCGAGCAGCAGGTCGACCGCATCCTGAGTATCTCCTCCGATGCTGAGGCCAAGCATGATAAGGCCGTGATGCAGAGCTGGAGGCAGTGGGCGCAGGCAGCTTTTGTGGCTGGAGCCAAGGGAGCTCACCGATTCATGAAGCCCAAGGCTCTCCAGGAGATCGTGGACGGGGGCAATGGGCTACAACATGGGCACGTGCTGGCTGATCGTAAGCTTGAATACTGGGAAAGCTTCTGGGTGCGGCATGGCGGTGAGCTGGCTCGCCGACCTGTCGATGCTGACACTTGGGAGCAGCTGCCAAGGCTTGAGGCGGCCGACGTACTCAAGGCAATCCGTTGTTTCTCTTGGCAGACAGGCGTCGGGCAGATCAACATCGCGCCCAGGGCCATGGAGCACCTCTCCCACGGGGCGCTGACGGCCATGGCGCGCCTCTTCGAGCGGTGCGAGCACCTCCTGCTGTGGCCAGACGGCAGATTCCTCTCGAAGCTCGTGAGACTCCCCAAGCCAGGGGGTGGGGAGCGCCTGATTGTGCTGATGAACACGCTGGTCAGGATCTGGGGACGGGCGAGGCGGCCTGTCTCGGCAGCGTGGGAGAAGGCCCATGCGCTCCCAGAGGTCTGGGGCCACACTGGAGGCAAGTCGTCGAGTGATGCGGCCTTTGATTTGGCGCTCACCAAGGAGATGGCGACCCTGTGCGATGACGACGCCATCATTGTGCTGCTGGACATGCTCAAATGCTACGAGCTGGTCAGGCATGATGCCATTTTGTTGGAGTGCAGGGCCAATGGATACCCTATGCGAATGGCGTTCATGCTTGTGCAGATGTACCAGCAGCTGCGTTCGGTGCACTCGTATTCTTCGTATTCAGTGGCGCGCAGGGCGTATCAGGGCATCCTGGCAGGCTGCACCCACGCCACTACGCTTCTCATGGTGTTGTTGACTCGCAGCATTCGCCAGACGATGTCGGTCGCTCCTCAGGTTCAGCCCAAGGACTTGGTGGACGACGTCGCGCTGTGCTGGGTCGGCAACGACCCGAGCGGGGTGCGAGAAATGGCCATTGCCACTCGTGCGTTCTGCAGGGCTGTCCGGCCCCTCGGGCTGGTGCTGCAGATGGATAAGTCTGGGCACCTTACGACGTCCAGGCGCACCAGCTACCACTTTCAGAAGTACGCTAGGCTGCTGAAGATCGCTGGCAAGAGGCACATGCGGTATCTTGGCCACGACCTAGCTGGGTCGTCGGCCACAAGGGCCGTGCAGAAGGGACGCCTGAAGGCCATGCACGGCAAGAAGGCCAGCGTTCGAGCACTGCAGAAGGGAGCAGGACGACAGCGGGCGGCTCGGCTCTGGGCCACGGGTGTGCTGCCATCCGTGGGGCACGGAGCCACGGTCAGCGGCATCAGCGACACGGAGCTGCAGCAGATGAGGACCATGGCTGGCGTCTTCTGTGGCTACAAGGGGTCGGGCTCCCTGACGCTGTACCTGGCCGCGCAGCAGTGGAGCTTCGACCCCATATTCCACGCTACCTTCAGCATCGTGGGGCAGTACGCGGCGTGGGTGTGGGATGGGCGTGTGACGCTCTCCCGACTGCAGCGGGCCTGGATGGGCTTGCGTGACTCCTGGGAAGCCCGCCACACTCACGTCACGTGGGCCAGTGCGCAGGGCCCGCTGTCGGCCTTGTGGTTGTCCCTCAGGAGAGTCAACTGGAACATGGCAAGTTCTACAATCTTGGTTGACGATGAGGGCCTGCATATCAGTTTGCTGCAGTATTGTCCCAGTGAGGTGCTGTTTTTCCTGCGTCGCAGCCTCGACCGTTGGCAGAGCCATCGTATCCTCGACCAGCTGCCTGAGGCGCCCCCAGCCGATGGTGACGGCAGGCGGCAGCAGCATGTGTGGCTTCGTGCGCTTCGACTGGGACACGCCTCCTTGGCGCCTGGCCACAGAGGGGCTCTGGCCAAGCTGCAGTCCAACGGGTTCTGGTCGCCGCAGCGCCGCATGCAGGCTGGCTACGGCGGCGACGGTTCGTGCGAGTTCTGCGGGGAGGCCTGCTGCGACCTCGAGCATGAGATCTTCGGCTGCAAGGTATTGCATCAGCAGCAGGAGGACGAGGAGACGGAGCCGTACCCCGAGGAGGTGGCCAAGAGGAGGAAGGACATCCTGGAGGCAGCCCCGTGGCGCGACGGGGGCCAGGTGCAGGACTTCTCGGCCATCGACGTGCTCTACGCGCTGCCCCTGAGGCCTGTTTTCAGGCCGCTGCCTGCACGTGCTCAGGCTGAGCGCGAGTGGGGGGCGATCGACATGCCGTGGCCGTCGAAGTTGTACGGGGACGGGTCCTGTCTTGAAAGTGATTTCCCTGAGGAACGGCGCTGTGGCTGGGCCGTCGTGGCATTGACCCGAGACCTGTGGCCATACAAAGCTTTGTTCGGGAGCCTGGGGGGCCCTATCCAGACGGTGCCCAGGGCCGAGCGCGTTGCTGGTCTCAAGGCCCTGCAGAGGGCCCAGAGGCCAGCCACGTACGTGACTGATCATTTACAGCTGCAGGTCGAGGGAATGGCCTGGGAGGGTCGTCATGCTTCTGCCAGAGCGCCTCACGCGTCCATCTGGCGGAGCATCCACGAGCTGTATAGAGGCGACCCTGTCAGGCCCGTGTTTGTTTGGACGAAGGCCCATCGGACCGTCATCGAGGGGTTTGATGCCTGCCTGGCTTCCCAGGAGCCCCTGGAGCATTTTTTCGGTAATATGTGGGCTGATGTTTTCGCCCGCGTGGCTGCGGCAGATTTCCTTGGATCCACCTCCGTGGTCAAGGCTCACAAATTTTCTCTGCTTCGGGCCCAGGACACGATGCGTTGTCTGGCCTGGGCTGCCGAGCGCGTGGCCCGCCTCTCCACCCCGATACTCCGTGCGCCTCCGAAGGCTGTCTTTCGGCCCCGCCGTCCGCGGCGGCCGACCGATCACGACTTTGTGGTCTTCGCTGGGGGAGCGATTCGATGTCGAGCCTGCTGGAGGCTTGCAGCGACGGCTTCGTCGTTGAAGTCTCTGGCCTCCCGTGCATGCGACCCCCAGGAGGTCGGGCCAGGACACCAGGTCCAGGCCTTGGATCGAGTTTTGATCTGTGTAAAGTGCGGGGCGCACGCTGTGCGCCCCAATCGGCTGTCGGTCGGCCTGTCTCGAGCGTGCAAGAGGGCTGGGACGGGGTCGGCGGGAGCTGGGAGTGGGGGGGACGGAGCTATCGCGTCGATGCTCGAGCAGGCTCGAAGGGGCCTGCATCCCAAGACGGGCGAGCCCCTCGAGCCGCTCGTCTTCTCGGAGCTCGGGGAGCCTGCGATGCCGCAGCAGGCGCCCGAGCCCGAGGCACCTGCATAGTGGGCGGAAGTACAGGCGTGGGTTTGTCTTCCCAGCGGGGGGCGCGGTGCGAGTGGGGACTGCCCGGCGTTGCGCCGTTAGTGACCCTCGCACCGTTGCTCCCCGGCCCCGCGCACGGCGCGGAGAGTGCCCCTTGTTGGATGAGGGTCTCTCTCTCGTCCCTTTTCCTTTTCGAGGCGTGTTCGTGATTCACCTGCGCGCTCTCGGCACTGTCCTCACTGTCCTCCTCCCTCTCCTCCCTATCCTCTTCCTCTTCCTCTTGCTCCTCCTCCTCCTCCTCCTCTTCCTCCTCCTGCCTCCTCTCCTCCTCCTCCTCCTCCTTTTCCTCTCCCTCCTCCTCCTCCTCCTTCTCCTCCTCCTCTTCCTCCTCCTCCTCCTGCAGTGCAGCTGATCAGCCGATCAGCCGATCAGTGGCCGAGCAGCCGATCAGCCGATCAGCCGATCAGCGGCCGATCAGCCGATCAGCCGATCAGCCGATCAGCGGCCAAGAAGCCGATCAGCCGATCAGCCGATCAGCCGATAAGAGGTTCGGCTGATCGGCTGATCGGCTGCGCGGTCGCTTATCGGCTGATCGGCTGATCGGCTGTTCGGCTGATCGGCTGATCGGCTGGAATCGGATAGCGCCCCGGCGCGCCGTCGCCTGGCACATTCTTGTGGGAAATAACCAACACCAAACCGTAATAAGTTTAGCACGCCAGACACCCCCGCGATACATCGACAGGGGGCGGCGGAGAATGGCATGCGGCCCATCCCGCCACCACGTCTGGGTTGTAGGTCAGAGGCCTCTGGAATACCTGTGGGGATTTGTTATGGGTCCTCGGAAGTCTCTTGGCTTCTGTTTTGAGGTGTCTTGGGGGCCTTTCCAGCGGCTCTTGGGTTTCTTGGGGGCCTGATTTGGGCCCCTCGGAGGCCTGCTAGAGCTTGCAGGGGGGCCTCTTGCGGGCCTGCTGGCGGCCATCTTGGGGCGAAGGGCTCGACATGTCGATTCGTGCTCGCCTTCAGGGTCGGCCTCTCTTGGGGCCCTATTGTTATTGTGCCGTCTTGGAGGATATCTTTGGACCCTTGTGGGCCGTCTGGGGGGCTCTTGGGGCCCTATTGTGCAGTCTTGGAGCGATCTTGGGCGAATCGTGGGAGCGTCTTGGGGCCTGCTGGGGGCCTCTTCTTGGACGCGTGTTGGGGTCTCTTGGGGGGCGTCCTGGGGCTTCCTGGGGGCCTCTTAGGCTGGAGGGCTCGAACAGTCCGTTCGTGCTCCCCCTGTGAGGCCCCTCTGGGCCCCTTCTTGAGGCCCTTTGAGACGGTTTCGAGCGCCTGTTAGGCCGTCTTGGGCCTCGTTGGGCTGTTTTGAGGCTCGCTTGGGGGCCTCGTGGGCTGTCTGGGGACGATCTTGAAGACTTCCAGGGCGAGTTGGAATCTTGCGACGCCCGATCGTGCGAGCCTGCAACAAAAGATGCGATGTCTTACCGCTGGGGGGGCGCCTCGTCGGCGTCGCAGAGCGCGACGGCGGGCCGCCGCGTGCCCACCCGCCGCGCGCCGCCGTTCTCCGTCGGGCAGGCCAGGCCCCCGCGCGGGCCTGCTCGGCATGCCGCGCGGCCGTGCGTCGGTGTCCTCTCTGGCGCACCGCCTTTTTCCGAACACGGTTGAAGTGTCTCCACTATGCTGCCTGGCCGCGGGGCGGGATCTCAAGTGCCCGGTCGTGCCCGCCGCGCCCTGCCTGCCCACGGTGGCCATCCAGGGGCAGGGCGTCCGCCCAGGGTGCCGTCCTCTGCTTGCCACCGCGCAGCTGTGGCTGACCTCTGGGGCCGACGCGCGGCGCGCCCGCTCGCGCGTCGGACGCGTCCGCGGTCGCGGTTTGGTTTGCTCCGTTGCGGGATGGCCCGTCGTGGTCCGCGTTTCTCGGGAGCGGGCCAGAGTGGCCACGTCCGTTTCCCTCTGCTCCCTCCTGCAGCCCTTCTCGGGGCATCTGCGGTGCCGAGGTTGGTGCCCCGCGGGCTTGTCCTGGCCCCGCCCGGGTCCTTGGCGATCCCAGTCGTGCCCATCGCGGCCGGAAATCGAAGGACCCATCGCGGTTTGCGACGAAAGCTTGCTTGGGTTCTTCCAGGTCCAGTAGCGGACTCTTGGGTCGGACCGTTGTGGCGCTGGAAACCCGGTGCGGGCCCATAACGGCCATTCCTCAGGTTCTCCCGTGGTCCACAACGGGGGCCCGTTTGGGTTTTCATGTTCCCATGCCGGACTTTTGGGCAGGCCAGTGGTGGCCTGGGCGCCTTGGCCGTGATCATTGAAGCCGCGCCCAAGGACCCATCCCGGTCTGTGCCCATTGGGGCCCCCAGGGCCGCAGTATTATCATGGAGGGTCTCGCCTGCACCCTCATGAAGAGTCTCATTGCCAGTGCTCCAGGCGAACGCCATGCTTCGGCGGCATACCTCTTGCGCGCGCATCGCTGGCAACCTCTCGCGGCGGGCGCCTCTCGGAGCCGCGGTGCAGTCGTCGCGCGCGCGGGCGGCTGTTCAGCCAGCGATTCACCACCCCGTTCCCGTCAAGCCGAATCGTTCACCCTCCATGGCGGGTGCTGAGCTGCTTGGCTTCCTGAAGCAGGACCCCGCGTTTGGAGCGGAGTTGTCGGATAGTTATCAAGTATGCGGCAGGGATCCGGGCCTTCCACACATTACAGTAACACCCGATTCCGACTTCTCACAGCGGCATGAGTTTGGGGGCATTCCATTGCGTGCTGAAGGTACGGTGACGGATTGCTCCTGTTCCAAACTCCGCCCTTGAGAACCCGCAGGCCCCGCGCACATTGTGCAGCAGGTGCGCGAAGCGCCGCTGAGTATAGGCAACAGGTTCGAGGTTCCGCACACATGCAAAAAACCTCCCTTTAGAAGGAAATGCTCAATGTACTCGCCCTTGGCTTAGATTGCCATATGCGTAACTACGCGCACCATTTGTTAGGCATATCAGTCAATGTCCCTCCACCCACGCATCGCGCTCTCACATTCAAATCACATCACCACCACCCATGTGTAAAATCGTTGCACGAGTATCCGCGCCCTCGGGTGTCATCCTGGGATATCTTGAGCCATCTTGGAGGTCATCTTGGGCTCCCCCAGGCGCTCCTGGAGTCATCTTAATCAGTGCCCCCCCCAAGAGGCCATCATGTGGCTAAAACCTTGGTGTAATCAATGATTTGGTATTCTCGCCGAGGCCTCTTGGAGCATCTTGGGTGCCTCTGGGGGGTCTCTTGTGGCCTATTGGGGGTCTCTTGGGGGCCTCTTGGGGCATCCTGGGGGCCTCTTGGGGCTTCCTGGCCACCTCTTGGGGTCCTCTTGGGGCACCCTTGGGAGCCTTGGGGGCCATCTTTGGGCCATTTTGGGTGAGATCGATCACAGGAAGAGGGGTCCCCAATTTGCGCCCCCTCCTTCAGGATGCCAAAATGGGGCCAAAACCTTAGTAAAACCACTGATCGTGGCTTCCTCGCCGAGGCCGTTTTGGACGCTCCAACGCGTCGCGAAACCCCCCGCCCAGGTCCAGGGGAGGGGGTAGGGGGAGGGGTCAAGACGCCCTCCCCGCCCGCAAGCCGTCTCGCTCACTCCCACCCGCCCTCCCAACACATACGTAGCACCCGAGCCAGGCCCGAACCGCAGCATATGCAGCAGTCGTCTCTGAATGGGCAGCTGCTGGGGGCGAATCCGCCACCGCCGCCCGCCGCCGCCGTCGCCGCGCCGCCGCCGCCGCCGCCGCTGCCCGCCGCCGCCGCCGCCGCCGCCGTCGCCCCCGCTGCCGAATCGCCGCCGCCGCAGCTGCCGCCGCAGCCGCTGCGCCTCCGCTGTCGCCGCCGCCGCCGCTGCCGCCGCCGCTGCCCGCCGCCGCCGCGCCGCCCGCCGCCGCCACCGCCGCCGCCACCGCCGCCGCCGCCGCAGCCGTTGCCCCCGCCGCAGCCGCCGCGGCCGCCGCCGCCGCCAAGTGTACTGTGTATTGTTTTGTTGAAAGGGATGGTGGGGGGAGGCCGCATCGGGTTCGCTGCGCATGTTCCGAGTTTGTAGGAGGCAGAGTTTGTTTTGTGTGCGTGTTTTTATAAGGGATTGTGGGGGGGTGCCCTCATTGGGTTGGCTACCAGTCGCTTGGGGGAGGGGATGTATACGAATAGGGAACAGTGATAAACCCCTCCCCGAAGGGGAAAACGGAGGGGCAACAGAGGAAACACTCTAGACCACCTACGCCCGGGATTATTTTTGCGAATCGTGGAACGCGCGTGTCTAGTGGATTCGACGTGGATTCCACGTGAATCGAGAGGGAACGGCACGGTCTCCAGAGAGTGTGCAGTATGCGCAGATTCCGGGTCATGCAGCGCACGGTCCGTTCCGTGATCCCCGCCGTGCCTCGCTCGGTGCACCGGCCCGAGGAAACCATGGAGGGTGCCAGCGCTTCAGGAGAGCTTGGTGCGCCCGAGCCCTTCTCCGCGTTCTCTTTCATGCTCGTCTCTTTCATGCTCATAGGTTGTCTTCGCAGTCTTCTGTCTGTTCTACCTATGTTGTCTTCAATCTCCCTCATTTCCCCCCCACCACACACCTCATCCTCCATCCCTGTTCTGAACCGCTCATTCGGCCTTGTCCTACCCGGTTCTCCCTCTCCTCCTCCGACCCTTAATTTTCTTGTATATAAAGTTTTATTTCTCTCCTTCTCTCTCTCTCTCTTTCTCTTGTTTTGTCTCTCTCTCTCTCTTTCTTTCCCTCTCCATCGATCTCTCTCTCTCTCTCTCGTTTTTTGTGTGGGTGTTTTTGTTTCTCTCACTCTCGCTCTCGCCTTCCTTGGCTTCTTCATCGTCCTCATCGCCTTCCTAGTTCGCTTATGTCCTCGATCCACCCTGCTCCTCGCCTCTCCTCCTGCTCCATGTTGTGCCTCAGGCTCCCTCTCGTCATCCTTGTAGTCCCAGCCCCCCACCGCCTCCTCCCCGCCCATCTTCGTCCCTGTCGCATTCCACTTCTGGGCCCTCACGGACGGATGGGCGGTCTCTCAGGCCGACTGGGTAGATCGGGTCAGGTGCTCGTTTTCTCCTCCCGCCGATCCCTTTCCTCTCTCACCCTTCCTCTCATCATTCATGCTCTTACTCGTTGCTCCACACTCCCGTCCGTCTTGTCCCAGCTGATCTTTCCCTGTATCTTCCTTGCCCTTTCCTTCCGTTCCGTCCCTCCTCCGCCCCCCGTCCCCCTCCTTGTATGGAAGGGCTCGTCCCACGCCAGGCACGCGCAGGCACTCTCGCCCCCCGCCCCCCCTGTCCGACCCACTGTCTGTACGGTTGTCACCGCAAGGTTGTTGGTTGAGTTCGCCTCGTGAGCGGCGCGATGTGGTTCATCAGTGGATTCATTATGTTTTCTCTTCATCAGTTCGATCACCATTGAGTGGATTAATCATTTCTGATGTTGCATGACTTTCTGGACCTCCTTGTCAGAGCTCTCCCGGCTCTCTTGCATGTCCCTGATTACTTCTGTTCTCTTTCATTAAGCAACCTCGTCGCATGTCAGCTGCTTGTGAATATTCCAACGCGCCTGTTCTGTATTCTTTCGGACACGTGTGGTGAGCGCTGTGATGGCTTTGCTCGAACATTCCCTCAGTAATGGCATAACAACGGGATTATTATGTGCAGACCCCGCAGACTTGAAATCCTTTAGTCGCACACTTTGCAATGTATTCCCTTTGTGGCGATCGTGCAAAACAGATTCCTATTGCGGTGGATCTGCAGTGGCCTCCGCAATATCGTCTTGTAGCGGCCTGTGCAGGACGTTTCTGTTGTGGTGGTTTTACAGAAGGATTCCAACCGCGGGGGATCTGCTGCGGCAGCGCCTTGACCTTAGGGAAGCAACCATGAACACCAAAAGCACGCATGCGTTGCCACATGGCAAGATCGCAAACCAACTAGGGAAACTGGTGGCTCTGGCTATTTTTCTGGTGTAGATACCCCATACTTGAAATCCTTGTGTTGCTGCCTTTGCAAAAGATCCTGTTTGTGGCGATCCCCCACAGAGAATTTGAATTGTGGTGCCCCTGCAGTGACCGCCACAATTGAGACCCTTTCGCAGCAGCACTTGCACAACAATTCTTTGTTGTTGCGACCTCACAGACATTTTTGCAATTGTGGGACAACGGCAGTGTGGTCCACGGCCTCCAACATTGCAACCCTTCTGTCGCACCGTGTACAGAGGGATGACTCTGTGGTGGTCTTATAGAAGTAATCAATGTGTATAGTTTGCTACCAGGTGATCTTAATTGTGGTGTAAATTGCAGATCCCCCCAATGGAAATATTGGTGTAACATTGCAGGGAAAACGAATCCATACGTAAAGGTTGAGACATATAGATTTCAATTGCGGCGGCAACTGCAGATGCCTCGCACTTATAATCCTTTTCGGACGGCCGCCATCACGGGACTAGTTTTGTAATCAATGGTTGTGACAAAACAGTATTTCAGTTGTGGGGGGTCGGCGCCATAAGACATCGAGAATCATTGTATTTGGTATGTCTTCATTTATTTCATGTGAACGAGCATGTTTGTTCGTTGTCCATGCATTGCCTCTTTTCTTGTTAAGCTCCAGCGGCCCCACGGAGATCTCAGCGGCGTTTCCGTGGAGCCGCGGAAGTTTACCGGGAAAGCCGGAAATTCATGCAAACACCAGAGAAAGTAACACGTGTGTGTGTGTTCCACATGGGGAGTTACGAGAGGTTGGGACAATTTGTGGTTGTCGCTATTCAGATTGGTTGCATATCCCCCACACTGAAAGAACTTTTGAAATATCACCACATATTACCCTGCGACGTACCCAGGCCATCGGCACCAAGGGACTATGTAAGGTGCGTCGACAATACTGCGACAGCAACACTGCAAGATATTGTGTACGGCGGATGCCTATGTCGTGCGAAGTGTGCGTGGCCGACTCGCAAAAGAGAGGTACAACAGCCAGGACGCATTGTATTGGGAAGGGGAAGCAGATGGAAGACATCTGGATGGAAGAACACTCACCTCGGCAGAAGCAGCGAGATAATGGCGAGGTCTTTGGGGATCTGCATCCCCACTGTGCTGGCCCGCCCAGCAGCCCTGGAACGTCGCGACAGTTTCACACTCCGCGGCCACCCATGGATGGGGAGGTCCCGTTGGGTTTGCGTGGGGCCTGCGCTGGCTCCTCCAGACGCCCTCAAGAGTGGCGGCTCCCGAAAAAGGCGACAGTTTCACATTTCGCAGCCCTCCAGGGATGGCGAGGTCCCGTTTTGTGCTTGCGTGGGACCCCACTATGCTTGTTCCCCCAGCCCTCGAAAGTGGCGACAGTCTCACGCTTCGCAGCCCCCAAGGGATGGCGAGGTCCCGCATGGGTCTGCGTGGGGCCCCAGTGAGCTGGCCCCCCCAGCAGCCCTCGAAAGTGGCAACAGTTTAACACTCCGCAGCCGTCGAGGGATTGCGAGGTCCCGTTTGGGTTTGCGTGGGGCCCCATCGTGGTGGCCCCCCCAGAAGCCGTTGCCGTACAGTTACACACTTCATGGATGGGGAGGTCCCGCTTGGGCATGCGTGGGATCCCATTGTGCTTGCCCCCCCCCCCCCAGCAGCCCTCAAAAGTGGCGGCCGTTTCACGCGTCGCAGCCACCCCAAGGATGGCGAGGTCCCGTGTGGGTCTGCGTGGGACCCACTACGTTGGCTTCCCCAGCAGCCCTCGAGAGTGGCAACACTTTCCCATCTCTCAGCTCCCAGGAATGGCGAGGTCCTGTTTGGGTCTGCGTGGGGTTCCATTGTGCCGGACCCCCCCAGCAGCCGTGAAAAAGTATGGCAGTTTCACATTCCGCAGCCCCCCCAGGGATGGCGAGGTCCCGTTTGGGTGTGCGTGGGGCCCCATTGTGCTGGTCCCCCCCAGCAGCCCTTGAACGTGGCGACAGTTTCGCACTTCGTAGCCCGCTCAGGGATGGCGAGGTCCCGTTTGGGTCTGCGAGGGACCTCACTGTGTTGGCTCCCCCAGCCACCTTCGAAAGTTGCGACGGTTTCACGCGTCGCAGCCCCCCAGGGATGGCGAGGTCCCGCTTGGGTCTGCGTGGGGCCCCATTGTGCTGGTCCCGCCCAGCAGCCCTCGAGAGTTGCCACAATTTCACACCTCGCAACCCCCCAGGGGTGGCGAGTTCCCGTTTGGATCTGCGTGGGACCCCATTGTAGCCGAGAGGAGAACCAGCGGGGGCAGGAGGAGGAGGAGGAGAGGAGGAGGAGGAGGAGGAGGAGGAGGAGGAGGAGGAGGAGGAGGAGGAGGAGAAGGGAGCCGGCGACCCCACTGCTCTATTCAAAACGATGACCCAACCAAGCGAGGCTTGGGGCAAAGAACAATACACATAACAGCTATATGACTTCGCACGTCAAAATAAAACGGCTGAGGCAGCCTGTGACTCTTGCTATTCTATGGTGCAGATCCCCCATCATTGAAATATTGGTGTACTGGCCCCTGCAACAGGATTCTGTTTGTGGCAACCTTCCAACAGGACTGAACATGTGGGGCATCTGCAGTGGCCGCCATAATGGGGCACTTTTTTGTAGCAGCCTTTACACCAGGATCCCTTTCTTTCCCAACCCTCCCTTGGTTGGGTTCTCGTTTTGAAGAGAGCAGTGGGGTGCCGACTCCCTTCCCTTCCCCGCCCGCTGTCCCCCTCTCACTTGCCTGCTCCTGTCTGCACCTTCCTGCTGGGGAGCAAGCTCTGTCCCCCTCTCGCCTGCATGCTGGGGGGGCCAGCACAGGAAGGTCCCACGCAGACCCACACGGGACCTCGCCATCTTTGGGGTGGCTGCGACGCGTGAAACGGCCGCCATTCTCGAGGGTTGCTGGGGGGGGGCGGGGGGCAAGACAGTGGGGTCCCACGCAGACCCAAACGGGACCTCGCCATCCTTGGGGGGGCTGCGAAGTGTGAAACTGTCGCCACTTGCGAGGGCTGCTGGGAGGGAAAACAGCACATTGGGGTCCCACGCAGACACGAACGGGACTTCGCCTTCCCTGGGGGGAGGTTGCGAGGTGTGAAATTGTCGCCACTCTCGAGGGCTGCCGAGGAGGCCAGCACAGTGTGGCCCCACGCAGGCCCAAACGGGACCTCGCCATCCCTGGGGGGTTGCGGAGTGTGAAATTGTTAAATTGTTGCCATTTTCGAGGGCTGTTGGGGGGGCCAGCACAGTGGGGTTCCACGCACTCGCACACGGGACCTCGCCATCCTGAGGGGAGGTTGCGAAGTGTGAAACGTCCGCCACTTTCGAGGGCTGCTGGGGTGGCTAGGGGACCTCGCCATCCCTGGGGGGGAACTGCGAAATGTGAGACTGTCGCAGTTTGACGAGGAGGAGTAGGACGAGAGGAGGGAGGCGAGGGAGACGAGGGGGAAGGACGATGAGGAGGAGGAGGAGGAGGAGGAGGAGGAGGAGGAGGAGGAGGAGGAGGAGGAGGAGGAGGAGGGGGGGTCTGAGGTGTTGAACATTTCGGCATGAAAAAACGAAACACTTTATTGTCTGGTTGTGCCTCCGCCTATGTGACCTTAGCTTGCCCAGGCTCCATCATCTCGCTGCTTCTGCCGAGGTGATTGTTCTTCCACCCCGATGTATTCCTTTTGCTTCTCCTTCCCAGCACAATGCTTCCTATTGCTTCCTGGCATGTTGTACCTCTGTCCTGAGAGTCGGCTACAATATAGATATCCGCCGTGCACCGTCTCTTACAGCGTTGGTGTCACACTTTATCGGCACATGTTATAGCATCCCTTGGTGCCGATGGGTTGGGTACGTCGCAGGGTATTGTTTCAGGTTTTGGTGATAACTTTTCGCAGCCCCACGGCGCTGCCTCTGGATATCCTTTACAAGTGCAGCCACCGTGTAGATTTAATGCAGGTTGGTGGCATGCGTGGTGATTCCCAACTTGAGTTTGCAATCGAACTGTTGCAAGAGTGAGGATCTCTGTGGCGGAACTGTAGAAGTCGCGCAGCTTTGTCTTACTGCCTCTCGAGGAACTGATGTGTAAGTGCCCTCGGCGTTACCTATGTTGTGACCATATGGAGCAAATGGTACACGCAGGTAAACAGCAGAGCGAGCGTCTGCTCATAATCGCACAGACGGCGGGTCCTACCGTCAACCCGCATAGTAAGGATGGGCAACCTGCCCAGGGGTACCCTTGCATTCTTGCCTCCTCGGTCCATCCTCGGCCACTTTCGTTGGCCGCGCCCCGTTCGAACAGCTTCGAAACATCCACCTGTTGGTGTCCAAGGCCCTTACACCCTTGTCGCGCATCCTTGCTACACGAGTGGACTCTGCCGCTCTTTCTAATTTTTCTCATCCGCTGATCCGCTACTGCGGGTCTCCACGTGGCACTTGCGCCCTCGCACCCTCGCCCTCGGCCGCCGCCCCGGCCGCGCCGCGCCGACCGAGGCGAGCTGCCCGCTGCGGTGAGCGGCGCGGGGGCGTCGTCCAGCGGCGGCGCCGCGGCGGAGGCGCCCTCCGGCGGCCCTTTGCAGCGGCGCCTCGGCCGCCCGCTTCGGCGGCCCGCTTCGGCAGCCCGCTTCGGCGGCCCACTTCGACGGCGCCTCGGCTTCCGTTCGGCTTCCCGGCAGCGGCGCAGCGGCGGCGCCCTGGGCAGCCCACTCGGCGGCTCACGTGGCGGCGCGGCCCGGCGGCGTCGCCCGGCGGCCCGTTCGGAGAGCTTCGGCGGCGCTTCGGCGGACCCGCCCGGGGGGGGGGCGGCGGCCTGAGCTGGCCACCTCGCTCTGGGCCTCTCGTGGGTGGGGTCGGTGTAGAGGGGGCCGGAGGATCGCGCCGCATCGCCGACGCGATCGGCGATGCATCGGCGATGCGGCTCGATGTGGGGGCCCACCTTTCTCCACGCCGACGTCGCCGATGCACCGCCGACGTCGCCAGCGCATCGCCGACGCATCGGCGATGCATCGCCGATGTATAGGCGATGCGGCGAGATCCTCCGACCTCATCTACTCGGACCCCATCTAGGAGGTCTCTATTCGTCCTCGGCGGCGGTGGCGTCGTCGGCGAGGGCGAGCGGCTGTTCGAGGATCGAGGTTCGAGGATTGAGCTTGTCAATGTTATTTTCAAGGTGAAGAAGTGGGCCGAACGGTCTTGCATCGCTGCCGGGTCCGTAGCTGAAGTGGGCTTCCGTGGCACGGACTATGCTTGCAGTTTGTTGCGTGCTCACCTCTGTAGGGCATGAGTGGTGCTGACCTGCGGAGTATTGACAGGGGCGTTCTCGCTCGAGCGCGAGTGATTCTTCTTTGGGCAACAAGGTTCAGGCTGGAGAGCGGTTTTTTCTGGTTCAGCAAGGTTTTGCCCCAGCAAGGTTCAGGCTCGAGAGCAAAGTGCGAGGTCTGATTGGTCGCATCGGCGTCCTGCAGGCAGTGTCCGCGGCTGGCGCCGAGGGCGAAGCAGCGCGCATGCGTGGCATGGCGGCATGGTGTGCCTGCAGGGTGCATGGCTGACAGCTTCGGCTGTGGCTCTGCCCTGGAATTGAGCCCTCCCTCCCTTGACTCCTCCCGAGCTGTGAATGCCCCGCCCGCATGGGCCGCCGGCCGGAGGCCGCCTGTCAGGGCCCGCCCGCGAGGGTGCGCCCGCCTGACTCGCCCGTTGTCCCTCTGCTGGGGTTGAATGTGCCCCGGAGTTGGAACAGTCCCCCCCGCACCCTGCCCCCGAAAGTGTGCGCGATACGAGATATGGAGGGCGGGTGCGAGGGAGAGTGAGGACCGCATGGAGCTCCAGTCGGCTTCTCAGAGCAGGCGGTTGTCAGATGGCTGAGTTCGCATTTCTACGGCCTCCCCCTCCGGTGCTCATTTTGTGTTTGAGTTGTCATGCCCCTCCCGGGGCTCGCCCTTTTTTTTGATGTGTGTTATCTTTGCTGCTTTTTACGAGGGGGAGTAGTATTGGGCTTCAGACTCTGTCGTCGGCCCTGGGTTTACAGCAGCAGCGGTTCCCGCCTGGTACAGGCCTATGAAAAAATTAGCGAACACTCATGCCACATTCATCTGTGAACGCCTCCCCCTTCCCCCAATGTTCAAAGTTGGCGGTGGGTCTGATGAGTTGCACCTCGATCGCAGTCTCCCCCCCGTCACCGCGTGCCAACTTTGAGTTTGGGGGGCAGGGGGGGGTGTTCACTAATTGTTTCCCTCTACCGTATTTCCCC
This sequence comes from Prorocentrum cordatum, assembly GCA_963575745.1. NCBI lineage: Eukaryota > Dinophyceae > Prorocentrales > Prorocentraceae > Prorocentrum > Prorocentrum cordatum. The sequence continues at coordinate 143,042 of CAUYUJ010018704.1, forward strand.
ATTTTCCAGCCAAAATCCCCTTGCCTTCATAATCACGGGGGCCGCCCTCTCGCCTGTCAATTTCTTGACAATGATCTCACAGATCTCTCTCTATCGGCGCTCTGAAGTCGCGCTCTCGCCCGAGACGTCCTTGCCAATGCCTCTTGCGAATCCTCTAGCTGATCCTTCTCGCCTTGCATCTTCTCCCTTCCTCACTCTCGCCCCGTTCCCGCCGCCCTCCCCTCCTCCGCTCGCTTCCTCCTCGCTGCCCCCGTTTCCCATTAGGTTTGACTGTCTTGTTTTTAAGGGCTGCGCCAATGACGCTTCGCAGGGAAGGCATCCATGCCCCCCCCAAGGGGGCACGATCAACGACGAAGGAGGCGGGCATCGAGAGGCTGGGTTTTTTTTCCATGCGGAGCGGCGCGCGGGCACAGGAGCGCGAATCGTTTCACGCTGACCGTCCTTGCCGTCGTCGTCCTCGCCCGCGACCCGCCCGGGACCCGCCCGCGGCCCACCCTTGGGCGCCGCGTAATGGGGGGGTCATAAATGGGGGGGTGGCGAGGGTGGTTCGAAAAGGTACCCAAACAGTACCTAAACGAGCCCCCTGGGGCTCTGGAGGGGCCCGAAAGGGGCACGAAAGGGGACCTTTTCTGATCCCCCCGTTTATGACCCCCCCATTAAGTCCCGCCCGACATCCGCGACCCGCCCGCGGCCCGACTTGCGACCTGTGGTGCGGTCTTATTCGGAGCCTCGCAGAACTCGTGTCCGCAGCTGCGGTGACTGTGGTTTCTGCTCTGTCGGGGGCCTCGGTTGATACGGCAGAGGGAAACAATCAGTGAACACCCCCTTGCCTCCCAAACTCAAGGTTGGCACGCGCGGGGGAGACTGCGGTCGAGGTGCAACTCATCAGACCCACAGCCAACTTTGAACATTGGGGGGATGGGGAGGCGTTCACAGATGAATGTGGCATGAGTGTTCGCTAATTTTTTCCGAGGCCTGTAGCTTCAAGGAATGGAAAACCACCCCGACCCCCATACGTAATTGGCGTTTACACACCGGCCCTGGGCGTTCACCAAACAGCCCCTGCCCCGTTCCTTCCCTGGGTGTGTGGACTGCGCGGTTTAGCTTGTCGGCTCTGTAAGGCTGACAGGACCCCCGCAGTACAGGGCCGGTTCGCGAATCGGTTTCTTCCCAGTTTGCGAGGGGGCGTCGTGGTCGCAGGCCGGTGCCCGCCAGGCCTGCCTTCCGACTCGTTTTCACGGCAGGGTGTTTCACCACGCGGTGTTCGATCCACCCTCGAGGCTCCCGAGGCCGTCTTACGAAGCGAGGGCGACGGCCCCCATCCAGAGGATCACGGCCAAGGAGCAGGTCGGGCAGGCTTAGCCCTTCTCGTTTGGTGTGTGTGGTGGCTTTTATCTGAAACAGTTTTCCCATTCGTTCGTCCACCAGGGGCGCAAACGTGCATCGGCTCGGGAGGATCGCCCCGACATCGTTCTGACTGATGCGTTTTTCCGACATGCGGGCGCAGTTCGCAGATTTCTGTTGCGCGTTTTTGGGCGTTCTCGTCGCCGCAACTGGATGCGGATGTGGAAACCGCCCGGGACGTGTCTGGTCCGCCAGCCGTCGTCGTAGCCGTCTTTGTAGTCGCACCGTCGTCGCAAATTATGTTGCTGGGAATTGCGGCGCTCTTCTTGGGCGGTTTCTGAGGTGAGTCCCCTGCCTTGCGCGTCCCTTTGAAGTCGGCAATTGCCGGGCGCCAGTTCAACAACCATTCCACTTTGCGCTTTCCCTTTTCTCTGTCTTCTTACTCTCTCTGCCCCCCCTTTTTTCCCTTCGCCCACATTCTCTCGCCCTTTGCATGTCACCACGATCCGCCCCCTTCCCCTCTCCACCTCCCCCTTCCATCTCCCCCCTGTCCCCCGCCACCACCCCCTGCCCACCTCCCTCCCGCTGCCGCCTCCACCTGCGTCGCGTCTCCCTCTGTCACTGTTTGTTGTCTCTCTCTCTCTCTGTCGATATGTTTTTTGTTGTTTCTCTCTCTCTCTCTCTCTTGTCAGTTCCTCTCTCTCTCTCTCTAATTGTCTCCGTCCCCCGTCCCAGCTTTCCTTCAGGTTCTCCTCCCTCTCTCCCCCCCTGTTTTTTTCCCGTCCCCCCCTCCATCCCCCGCCTCTCTTTCTCCCCCTCATGGGCCTCGGTTCGGGGGTTTCCCGACTCAGGGCACAGCCGATACACGAGGCCCCAACATTCCGTAGACGTCATGGCGAAATGGGGCCGGTAGCTTTCACCACACGACGGACTCGTGTCACATCATCCTGCGTGTCCCCGCGCGCGCCGCAACGGTTCCAGAAAACCTCCGCCGTGCGTTTCGTATAACCCGAGTAAGCGATTAAGGACCCCCCCCCCTCTCCGGTGAAAGGATAACGCACCCGGCACCCGGAAGCGTTATCCTGGCACCAGGAGGGGGTACACCAGATCGCAGGGGGTATTCTTATTCTCATTACAATTCTAATTGGGATGCCACCCGAGGCGGGGCGCTGGAATTATTTATTTTCCTTCCATTTGCGCGGTGCTAATAATATCGCTCGGCGAAAACCCCCCCAAATAATTATTTAAATACGGCGCGGTGCTAATGATAACGCCGTGGGGTTCCTTAATTGCTTCTCCGGGTTACCGCCGCAGCCCAAGCCATCAGGCGGCAAGGGCCGCCGGAAGGCAACCTTGACGGATCGGCAGGACACCCACCTCAACCGAAAGGATGTTTGCGTCGCCAAGCTACAAATGAATGGTGGCGTCGACCAGGTAACCTTTGCTGACATCAGAATTGCTCACAAACGACGTCACGACGATCTTGGCAACATAAGCCGACACCGCCGCTCCGACCAGCGTAATTTCAAGTCTGAGCGGATGAAACGGTGCGAAGCAAATCCAGGTACCAGCAGCACCCATCGGCAACCCCTGCCAGGGCCGCAGTGCGAACTTCCGACACCAGCAGGAGCAGCGATTGCGGCACCGACAGAAGATCTCTGGAATTCCGTGGTGAGCTACCCCCCCCCGTCACCTGCGAAGGGGTAGCTGCCAGCGGGGGACCCTGGACTAAACCATTGCAGCCGCCGCCGAACCTTACGGATACACCCACCATGGCAGAGCCCAGCGCGAACTCGAGCGAGACTACAGAGGCACCAGCGGCACGGCAGTTCGACACGTCCACCAAGGCCTGAGCGGTGTCGACCCCACTGGCTCAGTCTTGGGCCCCGAGATTTGTTCAGCGTCCCGACGTGCCCGATTCTGGAGGGCGGCAGCTGCCTTGTGCAGGGTTTCGCGCCCCTTGTTTCGGCTACCGCGTCCAATGCTGCGTGTGCGACTCGTCCGGCACGAACACAACAGTCAACGCGCATAGTAGTGACGCGCGCCGCTTCTAGGGTACCCTTGCGTCCTTGCCACTGCGGCCCGTCCTTTGCCGCTTTCACTGGTCGCCCAAAAATTTTGGCCTCCAAGGGCCATGCGTCCTTGCAACCCATCCTTAAGATATACGTTTTCACTGTACCTCCTTTGAGTCCCCGCACTCGACGACCAGGTTCTTCCTGATCCGCCTGCCCTTGCTCCTTCCGATCCGCCGTCTGATCTACACGAAACCTCCCAGCGCGTAAACTCCGCACTCCGTGCCGATCTTCGCGATGCCCGCGGCGATCTCAGAGCCCTTCGCTCTGAAATCCTACCCCCCCCGCGCCGTTCAGGGTGGCGCTCATCGTTTTCGTTGTGGTTCGCATGAGACTTACAGCGTCACTGGGACCACCTACCAGAGACTCCAAGTAGCTGTCGAGACGCTCTCCAAGTCGAAGGCCTTCCACCCTCAGAGCAGGGAGGCCACCAGGTGCCCAGCCTGGACGTCGTTGTCCACCGGGACCTCCCCCCCGAGACTCCGACGACTACAATTGGCGCCTTGCTTGCCAAGAGGGCCACCAGACCCACGTAGCCAGACCACCCGCCGCGGTTCGCCACGACCTTCCTGCCGAGTGTCCGAAGACCGCCCGTGGCGCTGCTCCGAGTGACCACCAGGCCAACAATCCAGCCAGACTCCGTGTTGTTCCCCCTGACGCAGTCCGCTAGGACTCTCCGCGTGGGCGGCCGCCGACCCCCAGGGATATCAGTCACGAGCGTCCGCTCAGAACCGAAGGATCCCACGACGTCCGACGACCGCCCGCCGACCTGCCGGTCGCCGATGGCCTGCCGACGCCCGGCGAGGGCCCGCCGAGCCAAACGACGACGCACGATACGGTCCGCAGCGACCCTCGGCGCGAGCGTCCGCCCACTCTCAAGGACATCGGCCGCCAGGGCCACCAGGCCCCGGCGGCAGTCTGTCCACCCACTGTGGTGCACCGTGCCCCCTCCGCCGAGCGTCTGCTGAGCCTCAGCGGTGCTCCGGGCCGCCGGGCCCGCACTCCAGCCAGTCTTCGCGTGGGCGCGGTCACGACTGACGACCGCCGACGACCGACTGTCGATCCTTCGTTCCCGGACGACGACGATCGACGACCGTCACCCCGACAGACCAGTGTCCGAAGATCGGTCCACGACGCTGAACGCAACGATAATTCACGACCTGGTCCACAGCGACCGTTCTTGCAGGCGTCCACCTTCTCTCAAGGACACCAGCAGCGAGGGCCACCAGGCTACCGGTCCATTCACCGTGGTCCATCGCGTCACTCCCGCCCACACTGTGCTCCGCAGTGGGGCCACCAGGCCAGCATTCCGGCCAGCACTCGTTGTGTCACCCATGCCCGTTCGACGGCCGCCGACGACCGTCCGCCGACTGCGAGGACGACCGCCGACGACCGATTGCCGACCGCTCGACCTCTGACGACGACACCCGTACCACCACGCACGTGCGAAGGTACTCAGGCAATGGTTATCGGCCAGGAGCGCAACCCCATAAACGATCACCGCGGCATCGTTGTCGGCCGAGCGGAGAACAAGCCCAGCACTGGGTGGTCCCACCGACCTTCGGTAAAACACAGCACACGTGCGCACGCCCAGCTTGACAGCCGCTCCTCGACGCCCCGCCGCCGGCCGATGGACCAGTGTACTACGACCGATCCAGTGCGCTCTCCGCAGTGTGGCCACCAGACAGGCACCCCAGCCAGTCCTGGTGTCGACAGACGCCGACGACTGTCTGACGATTGCGCGACGGCCGCCGACCACCGTGCGCAGTCAGTCTGCCTGACGGCCGCCGACGGACCCACGAAGGCCACCAGGCCCGAGCGGCAGTCAGTTCAGCGTCCTACTAACCTCGTTGGTGCTTCAGGCCACCAGGCCTGCACTCCAGCCAGTCTTCGCGTGGGCGCCCACTCTCGTCCGCTTACCACCGACGACCGTCTGCCGAACGCAGGAGCCACCCCCCGACGACGACGATCGGCCCCGATGACGACTGCTACTTCTTCGCCCCCTGACGACGACGATCGGCGACTGGCACCCCGACAGACCAGTGCCCGAAGGCCGACTCCCGCAGTGTGGCCCACCAGGCCATCGCGCCAGCTATTATTCCTGGCGTCGGCGACCGCCGACGAAGGTCTGTCGACTGCTCGATGATCACCGACGACTGTCCGCCGACCGTCCGTCCGACGTTCGGCGACGACCATCCGCCGACCGCCGGAACGACCGCCGACGACCGATTGTCGACCGCTCGACTGCCGACTGCGACGCCCCATGTTGCCACACCACGGTAGTCAGGCGACAGGTGCCAACCAGAAACGAACCCATCATCAATCAGAGGCGACGAGAGGGGCGAATAGCCCAGGGGAGAGCAATACATGTATTCAGGTGCGCCGACGATCTATGTCTTCGAAAAAGCTCTCTGGCGAATACGTGTAATGCCCGCCCCTGAGCTGTTCGCCCCTCTCGTCGCCGCCGCATCAAGATGGAGGCCACCAGGACCTCCCGCCGATGAAGGCCACATCGCGGGATGCCAGACAAGCGCACCCCTACAGCTCCTCGCGGCCCAGGGCGGCCGCCGCTCTCGACAGGCCGTCGGGCCATGCCACGCTGTGCGCGTCTGGGCGCTCGGTGCTCACTTGGTGTTCACCCTGCCCCACTCGCCGAACGCCGACCCGCCCTCGGACCCTGGCGGCGAACGGAAGCCCCCACCAGGCCCAACACATGCTGACCACAGACCAGGCTCCCTGCGCAGGCACCGGGCCCCACGCCGCGTGCCACTCGGCGCACGGCCGCGCGCGGGGCCCACGCCGCTGCGCGCGGCCGCAGGCCAGCTGGCGCGCTAGCGCCCGCGGCCTCGTTGCCCCCCCCCCTTCCCCCCCTCTTCCCCTCGCTCTCTCTCCGCCTCCGCCGCTGGGCCTCGCACGGAGGCCAGCAGAGGTGCCCTGCTCGGGGCCGCGCGGTGGACTCCGGCGTGCGGCTTTTTTGTGATCCCACCCCGTGCCTCGGCGACGCTCTCCCCGACGCGAGGGGCGGGCACGCCTCCCTCCGCCGCCTCACGGCGGAGCAGGAAGACGCCTGCGACCGACGCCTGGCCTGGCTGGACACCTCGAGCCAGCGCCTGGGACCGACGTACCCCGACGACGACGACGATGCCGCTCGTCACTGCACTCCCGCGCTGGCCGAGCACTGGCTGGCGCCCATCCCAGCGGTGGTTCCTCGAGGGGGAAACACCACCCGGACCGGACGGTTGACGTTTACGAAACGGCCCTGGGCGTTCACTGAACGGCCCTGCCCTGTTTGACTCCTTCTTTGGGTGCGTTTGCTAAACGGCTCCGCGTGTCGGGGCGGTTATCATCGGGGTGGATTTTCTGCCCTCTAGTTCCATCCCCAGGCTCACGCTGCCCCCTGGCGCGCGCCACCAGGCGAACATCTGCGCAGTTCGGGCCCTGCTCTACGGTCTGAGGCACGCTTCGTCGCGCGAGGGCCCGCGGCCTGTCCAGGGGGCCGGCTTCCCTTGCACGGAGGTTGCTTCGCCTGCTCCGCAGGCGGCCCTTGCGGGGGAGGCAAGCCCCCATCCTGCGACGCGGGGTGGCAGGGCCCTTGGGCCTCCCCGTTCCTGCCTGGCCCCTCTGCTGGCGGGGCCTTTTTCGGCGCCGCCGGCGGGGGGTCGGGCGGGGCCGGGGGCGTCCGTGCTTGCACGGACGCTGGTGCCGGGCCTCGCCGCCCCCAGGTCAAGGAGGGAGGCCAGAGGACCTTCCTCCTCCTCCTCCTCCTCCTCCTCCTCCTCCTCCTCCTCCTCCTCCTCCTCCTCCTCCTCCTCCTCCTCCTCCTCCTCCTCCTCCTCCCCCCTGTGGGGCGGTGCCGTCCGTCCGCCTCTACTCGCAGGCCGCGCGAACAGCTGGCCTCTGCTCCGTCGTCTGCTCTTCCTGGGCCGCGGCGGGGGATGCCCCAGGGCGGCGCCTCGTTTTGCAGGGCGCCGGGGCGTGCAAGCCAACATACGCTGCGAGCTGGTGCCTCCCCCTGCGCGCGGTGGCGCAGACGGGCCCCCGTGGAGTCTGATCACCGCCGGCCGTTTTTTTCCCCAGCCGGGGGCCCCGCTTGTCCGCGCCAGGGGCGGTCATCCCACCACCCCGGTTTAGCAAGCAGCGCTTCCCGCTTTGCGAGGCGGGGTCTACTTGGGCGCGTGCAATCGAGGGGCCCGTGCGGAGCTCTCTGTCCAAAGCGGTGCGCTCTCCCTCTCCCTCTCCCCCTCCTGCCCCTCCTGCCCCTCCTGCCCCTCACCCCCCTCCCGCCCCTCCCCATCCCTCCCGCAGCCTCCTGAGTCTTCTGAGTCCAGGAGACGGAGGAGGAGGAAGAGGAGGTGGAGGAGGAGGAGGATAGATTGCGAGGGGGGTAGAGCAGGATGGGGCAGCTGGAGGAAGAGGAGGAGGACGCGTCTGCCTCCGCAACGTTTATTTTTCCGGAGTGGTCCTACCAGCCTGGACGCGAGCGGGCTGTGTAATACCTCTTGGCGACCCCCTCCTCGGGAGGTTCACGTGCCATGCCTACTACATCGTGATGACCACGAGTCTGAAAAGAGACACGTTTACCTCCAAACATTGTCAGAGTACGGGGGCCGAAAGGTCCTCCACTGTCCCTGGGCGCGTGGCTGAAGTGGGGTTCCGCGGTGCAGATTGTTCATGTTGTTGTTGTTGCTGTTGTTGTCGTTGGTGTTGTTGATGATGATGGTGTTGTTGCTGCTGCTGATGTTATTGTTCTTGGTGTTGTTGCCGCTGATGTTGTTGGCGTCGTCGTCGCTGTTGTTGTTGATGATGTTGCTGTGATTGTTGTTGTTGTTGTTGGTGGTGGTGATTGGTTGGTTGCTGGTGTGGTGGTAGTGGTGGTTGCTGCTGTTGGTAGTACTGATGTTGTTGGTTATCGTTTGTTGTTAGTGTTGCGGTATTGGTGGTTGTGCTTGTTGTTGTCGGTATTGTTGTAGCTGTAGTTGTCGTCGTAGTAGTAGTAGTGGTAGTGGTAGTAGTAGTAGTAGTAGTAGTAGTAGTAGTAGTAGTAGTAGTAGTAGTAGTAGTAGTAGTAGTAGTAGTAGTAGTAGTAGTAGTAGTAGTAGTAGTAGTAGTAGTAGTAGTAGTAGTAGTAGTAGTAGTAGTAGTAGTAGTAGTAGTAGTAGTAGTAGTAGTAGTAGTAGTAGTAGTAGTAGTAGTCGTAGTAGTAGTAGTAGTAGTAGTAGTAGTAGTAGTCGTAGTAGTAGTAGTAGTAGTAGTAGTAGTAGTAGTAGTAGTCGTAGTAAGTAGTAGTAGTAGTAATCGTAATAGAAATAGTAGTAGTTGTTGTAGTAGTAGTCGTAGTAGCAGTAGTAGTAGTAGTAGTAGTAGTAGTAGTAGTAGTAGTAGTAGTAGTAGTAGTAGTAGTAGTAGTAGTAGTAGTAGTAGTAGTAGTAGTAGTAGTAGTAGTCGTAGTCGCGTAGTAGTAGTAGTAGTAGTAGTAGTAGTAGTAGTAGTAGTAGTAGTAGTAGTAGTAGTAGTAGTAGTAGTAGTAGTAGTAGTAGTAGTAGTAGTAGTAGTAGTAGTAGTAGTAGTAGTAGTAGTAGTAGTAGTAGTAGTTAGTAGTAGTAGTAGTAGTAGTAGTAGTAGTAGTAGTAGTAGAGTAGTAGTGTCGTAGTAGTAGCGTAGTAGTAGTATAGTAGTAGTAGTAGTAGTAGTAGTAGTAGTAGTTAGTAGTAGTAGTAGTAGTATCCGGTTGTTTTGTTGTAATCCGATGTTTCCCTTGCAAAAAACACTATAAAATGACATTTCTTGTTCTAATATAATCAAATTTCAAGAATCCCTTGCAAAAAATAAGGTAAAGTGGACATTCGCGCGCGCAAGACGAAATCCTTCCAAAAGCTTAGTGTTCGGAGCGATTTTAACATAAAAACATCAAAAAACCAATGGTTTTTCAACAAAAAAATGTCAAAATCTCATCCCGCGCGCTCTTGCGGATTCGTAGGAAACCCAACACTTTTTAAACATTTCTGTCAAACGGGCTCCCGCGCGCTCTTGCGGACGGTTGTTGCTGCACAACGGTTGCGCACCTGCCAGGGCCATCATCCCTGTCAAATAATACCATGCGGGACACATTCGTTTTTTCTTCGCGCGCGCACGCCGAAATCTCCAAAAACCATTGGGTTTTTAAGAATTTTAGCACCGCGCATCATAAAATCACACGAATCGCACCGTAGGTCCTCGAAAAACACCTGCACGACTTTTCAAAATTTCTACCCGCGCGCGCTGTCCGAATCCTAAAAAAAACAATGGTTTTTCCAAAAACCAGTATAGGTGTCCAGTGTTGGAACAGGGGGAAAAGTCGTATACTAAGCTAGCGTCCAGAAAATGTTACCACAACAAGTCACTGTACCCATGCGCCAGTGTAGTAGCCACGGTCGTCCGCAGGCCACGAAGTGAAGTGTCCGAACGTCATAGGGCGGGAAGCTGGGTGTGGGTGGTGGCGAAGAGTCGTTTGGAAATGTGGTAGAGCTTGAACCGGCCCCCCCACAAAGTGGGGGTATTGGCGGGCGTCGTATGAAAACCCTGGCACTGGTGAGAACACTGAGCGTTCGGGTAAAGTGATTGTTGTTATTGTTGTGGGTGTTGTTGTAATGACTATTCTTATCATTATTCCCGGTTTGTGTGGGTGTTGTTGCAATGGCTATTCTTATCATTATTCCCGCTTGTTGTCGTCGTCCTAGCCCGCGACCCGCCCGCGACCCACCCACGACCCGCCCGCGACCCGCCCGCGACCTTCCCGGCGCCCGCCCCTATCCGCAGCTGCGGGGTGTTACAGAATCAACAGTATCGGTTCCACCACCAATCTCAGCCTCGGGTTTGCCCCTCCCCCCCCCGCTTTTCCGTCCTATCTCTCCCCCTCTGCCCTGTTCCCTGCCTGTCCCCCCGCTGCCCCCCCGCGCACCTCCTCCGATTCTCCATCTCCCCCCCCCCCCTGCCATGCAGTCCAGCAAGAGGTCCCCGCCCCTCGCCTCCCGCCCGCCCCTCCCTGCCCTGCCTCCCTCCCCCCCCCCTCTCCCCTCCGCATCCCGCTCGCTCGCACCCCGCAGCTCCTCGGGTCCCCTTCGCCTGCCCACCCCTCTCCACGCCACGCCATGCTGTGACATACTACGCTTTGCGGTGCTCTTCTACGCCATGCCATGCCGTGCTCTACAATGCCTCGCGCACCCTTTCGGGATCATTGCCCTGCTCGACATCCAACTGTGCGAGTAGAGAGGGGATCTACGCCATGGTAAGGGATGGGAGGGAGGGGTAGGATGTCAGATATGACGCGAGCGCACCTAGCTTGGCCCCCCCCCCCCCCCCTCCTCCCCCTCCCCCTGGCAGGAGAGTCTCGGCTCCTCGGGGCGAGAGGCCCAGGTGCGTACGCGGGCCCGTGAGCTGTATGGCATGCGCTGCTCCTGGACCCAGATCCAGGAGGGGAAAAAACACACAGACAGACACGATCCATCGTCGACCCCCCAGAAAGTATGGGAACATGTGGGAAGTGGGGGGAAGACAAAGACCCAGAAGATATGGGAAAATATGAGAAACCTGTTATTTTTGCGTGCGTGTGTGCGTATTTATTCAATCGCTTCGCTCATTCCGCCGGCCCGTATTGTGCCATCGCAGGCGTTTGCTTGCGCGTTCGTGGCCTCTTGGAGCCTCGGTGGGGCCGTTTGGGGCCTCTTGGCGCCTCTTTTTAGGCCTCTTGGAGAACTCGGGAGGCCTCCAGGGGGCCTCCTGAGCTCTCGTGACGGTCTCTTGGGGGGCTTTCGGCGGGCTCTTGGCGGTATTTGTTGGTCCTCTTGGGGCCTGGGGCCTGACGTTGTTGGTCCTCTTGGGGCCTCACGGGAGCTTATTGGGGCGTCTTGGGGGTGTCTTGGAGAGTCTCTTGGGGCCTCTTTCGGGGTCCTGGGCGCCTTCTGGGGCGGAGGGCTCGATTTTTCAGTTCTCGGTTCCCTTCTTGAGCCCCTCTTGGGCCCGTCTTGGGGCCTCTTGGTCCGCCTTGGGCAGCACTTGGGCCGTCTGGGGGGCGCTCTTGGGCCGCTCCGGGGCCGTCTTGGGAGCCTCGTGGGCCGTCTTGGAGCAGTCTTGAAGGCCTCTTGGGCCCTCTTGGAGCGTCCGGAAGCGAAAAGGCCAGAACGCAAAAAAACATAGAAAAAACAAATGAAAATCAACGATTTTGGCAACTTGGGGCCCTCTTCGGAGGCCTCTTGGAAGGCCCTTGGAGCGTCTTGGAGGCCTCTTGGGCTGTCTTGGGGCCATCTGGGGCGTCTTCGGGCGATCTTTGGCCGTCTCGGGCCTCTCTTGGACCGTCTAGAAAGCTTCTCGGGGCCCTCTTGGACCGATCTGGAGCCCTCTTGGACTCCGAAACAGAACTCCGGCATCTCTGACCCGACCTTGCCGGGACCTTGCCGGGGACTTGCCGGGGACTTGCCGGGACCTTGCCGGGGTACTTTTCGTCCGGGGACCCCCAGGGGCCGCCCCGCGCGCGCGAACTAGAAATACTGTTAACCAGGTACCGGAGATCTTAGCACGCCCTGGCCCGTTGGGTTTGCGTGCGTGTGTGTATTTATTTGCGTGTCCTTGGGCCCCTTCACAAGATGCCCCTCTCCTTTCTCACGCCTCCCCAGCGGCGCGCGTCGAGAGGCGACCCCGAGGGCATCGGGGCCTGCCTTGCGCCGTCGGCTGTGGATATGGGGCACGCTCGCCTCGCACAAGGTGCTCTGGCACGGTGGTGCCCCCGCCCCATCGGTTGGGAAGCTGGCGGTGCTCTTCACTGTCGCTCGAGCACTGGCAACCAGAACGCGCCCTCGGCTGTGGATGAGGCGCGCTCTTCTCGAACAAAGTGCTCTGGCACGGTGGTGACCCCGCCCCATCCCTTGGGGAGCTGGCGGTGCTCTTCACTGCCGCTCGAGCACTGGCAACCAGAACGTGCCCTCGGCCCCTCCGTGCAGGAAGGGCTCAGACTTCAGTCGGGCCTGTCCCTCTACAGGAGGAATATTCCACAATAGTCAAAACATAGCCTCGGAACGATTTTACTATTACTATGTTTTAGCACTTTTGGCATTTTTGCTGTTATTTTTAATTTTTCGTCCAACCCCCCTGTAGGGGGACACGCCCGACCTAAGGCTAAGCCGTCTCATCCTCCTCACGGTTGG
>CAUYUJ010018704.1:160633-314795 GCA_963575745.1 Prorocentrum cordatum
TACCGGCCTCGAACGTATCCCCATCCCTAAGATTGACACGCCAAAAGGCGATGACAAGCTTAGGGATCCGCCCTCAAAAAAGAAGGGAATCCCAAAGATTGGCATCGTGATGAGGAGGTGCCCAGCATAGGGATAGGGATGTGCTCCAGGCTGGTAAACCATCCTCACGGCTGGAGGCCCGCAGCGCGATCGGCCGGCTCGAGCCGGACGCCATCGGCCCCGTCTCGCGCGCGCCCGCAGCAGGCCCCGCGGCCTCGGCCCCGCGACGTCCGCTTCGAGGGCAGGTTCGGGGTCGGGGAGAGCCTCGTGCTCCACCTCCGGCTCTTCCGACCTAAGACTTTTGATGTTTGGGGGGGGCATTTTTGATGTTCGGTTTTCATTCTATGCATGCTAGTGAGCATGTTTGATAATTATGTGTTTTGATTGCTGCTTTTCCACCCCAGTTTTTGGTATTTCGTAAGCATGTCTTGGCCAGTGTTTGATTTCAACGTGTCGTCCAAGCTCCCCCTTTTTGGCTTTCATTCTGTGCAGGTTTGTGAGCCTTTTTGGTATGTGTTTTGATGGCTGATTTTTGATCTCAGCCTTTGGCTCCGGGCTGCCGCCTCCGGGCCCCCCCCTCCGCCGGGCCGAGTAGCTCCCGAGGAGCCGGCCGCCTGGCCCCGTGGCGGCGGCGGCCCCTTCCGAGGAGCCCGCGTCGAAGAGCAACAAAAAGTGCTCGCAGGCATAGCGAGTCGGGCCCGGCCCTCCTGCAGTTGTTCAAGCAGTGGTGAAGCGTCCTGGCTCGCCTGTAGCCCTACCGAGCAATGTGCTAAGAACCTTTGGCGGGTCCCACGGAATGTTCTTAGAGCATTTCTGGCGGGGCCTGTCTTGTTTTATCACACCGGGCTCACGTTCTAAGAACATTGCTTTTGTTCTTAGAACTTTCTGGGGTTCTAAGAACATTTCGTGGTAGTACTGTAGGAATGCCGGGACGGTCGGTCCCTGTTCAAGTTGTGGAGGACGATCACTGGAAAGGAAGCATGTTGCCAGAGACCTCCCAGAGGTCCAAAACATGTGTTACGCATGGCTTAAGCATTTAAAGCACATGTTCAAAACACTGCCTAGAACATTCTTCCGACGTCTGAAGCACATGTTGTATTCCATGATGGGACTGTTAAGGTGTCCAGTGTCGTGGCACCCGCAACTCTATGGGGGTAATGTTCAAAAATAATCAAAACATTATCAGGGGCTTTTTTTTTGTTATGGTATGTTTGGCCATGTGGGGATAGTTTTGGACTATATTGTATTTTTCGTCCAAAGTCCGCCTGCAGGAGGGCATGCCCGACCTATCCATAGAAGGCCACGTCGAAGAACAGGTGTTCGCACGAATAGGAACTCTTGGAGGTCCGCGCGGATTTCTGGGATCGGCGCTGGGTTCCACCTCCCTGGCGCGCGAAAGCAGCGGCGCGGGAGGCGCCGCCCGGGGGGTCTCTCCCTCGAGCCTCGATCGCCGGGCCGATTCGCGAATTGGCCATTTGCGGTTCGCAAGAGGGCGGCGCGGCCGTCAGTTTTGCGGGTCCAGGTCCGTCCGTGTCGGTCCCAGGCCGTTTTCACTAAAGGTTATGATGTTCCAACCTAATTTAGCTTTGACCACCAGAAATAATTTCGAGCGCCAGAACAGTATCCCAAAACTCTAGGATTCTCACATGTCGGGCCCTGGGAGACACTCGTGCGACACTGTCTCGACACTCTTTCGACACCCTTTCGACACTTTCCCTGGTGCTCGAAATTATGTCTTTGGATGTGGTCCGTAAGTACGATGAGAGCAACATAAACTAAAGGGTGGCTCATTAGAGGGAGGTTCGTCCACCGCCGATAAAAAGGCCCACCAGAGCATGCTCTGAGAGCATTCGCTGTTTGCTGTCTGCACGGCATGCTCTCGGGGCATGTGTGGCCGAGGCTGGCCTGTTCTGTTACGCGGGCGCCGCGCTCTGAGAACACTGCTCGCGCTCGTAAGACCGTCTTTGGTTCTACGAGCGGTTCTTTTGGTTCTAAGAGGGCGCGACCGATCGATCGATCGATCGTTCTAAGAGGGCGCGATCGATCGATCGTATGACAGTCTGTTGGTTCTGAGAGCGGCTCGCCTGTCCGCCGCCGCTCGATCCCCACGAGGGCGCGAGGCAGGCGGGCGCGGCCGTGGCTCCTCGGCGGGCGTGCCAGTGCGGCTTCCGCGGCCGCCGCGGGAGGACCTCTTCGCGTTCCGCTTCGGCTGCGTCGCGTGCTGGAGCTTCGACAGGCCGGACAGGATTGAGAAGGCGAAAGCCCACCCCCACCCCCAGTCCCGACCCCATTTCCGAACCCGCGATCCAGGGGGTCGGGATTGGGGGTGGGGGTGGTCTTTCGGGGTCCAGGAATGGAGAAAACCCACCCCCAACCCCAGTCCCGACCCCTTGAATCGCAGGCTCGGCGATGGGCGTCGGGACTAGGGGTGGGGTGGGTTTCCGCCTTCTCAAGGATGAGGAGGAGGAGGAGGAGGAGGAGGAGGAGGAGGAGGAGGAGGAGGACGACGAGGAAGATTATCGCATGAGATGTCTCACCTCAACTTCCCGCGGTCTCCCTCCGCCCCCCCCCCTAAAAAAAGACGGTCTGCTCAGAAAGGATGGGAGTCTGGGATATATCGCGGGGGGGCAATTCGGGCGCATGCCCGTCGAGGATGTATGATCTCGTCGCATACCTCCGAGTTGGGCCACAACCGCATTGCCGAGTCGACAGTCCCATAGAGTTGGGGATCGGGGCTGCCAGACCCCACGTTCGAGGAGGACGGGAATTCATGATGTGCCCCCCTGCGAAGCGTGGCCCCGACGAGCCAGAGTCTCGGGGAAGTCCTCATACTTCGAGGCGTAGGGGATGCGTTCCTGGAGGTTCCTTGTTCTCGCTGCTGGACGCGGCTCGGGAAGGCCTGGGAATAGATGCTTAAGCAATGCGTCGGCGACCCTCGCGTTGTCCAGAATGTAACGGGCGCAATCTTGTTCGCAATGTTCGGCCTATGGGCCTCGATGATGCATTGGGGCTGCCACAGGTCGGTTCGGGGCGGGGAAGCTGGTCTTCGGTGAAGCCCAGGGGGGCGTCGGCCACGGCAAGTGGAGAAGGATCATCCAGATTTGTGGCGGATTGATGTTTTCAATCCCGATTGGTTGTCGAGTGTGCCTTCCGAAATCTGTAATTATCCAAGAGGGGTGTTGCCGGGCCCTGGGTTGCTGTATGGACCCATGCGAAGCAACTGCTGTGGGACCCGTGGATACACAGGAAGGCTTAGGATGCGCAGGAGGACTGTTAGCCTTGCCCTACGTCAAGCGTCAAGACTCTATAATCTATAGGAACGACTGACCAAAACGCAGTCTGCGTTCAACGCCTTGTTTGTCATGTTTATACATGTTTATTTCGACCGACGCGTAGAATCGTGGGCCTTCTTGTCATTACCACCACTGCAGACCAGGGCATTCTGAGCTATAGTTTGCTTTGCTATGCGCGGAATGCGTATCGCGCGCTGCAATGGTTGCAATCAATTTGAAAACACAACCCCGCACAGCAATACTGCTGCGAAGAGCACGGCAAAGCAAACGTTTGCCCACCATCCGTTCAAACCAGAGTTCGGACATTTTTCACGCGGTTTGTCAATTTACCAACCTTCCATCCACGTTTTCTTGCTCCCTTTCCTCCTCTTCCTTCTCCTCCTCCACCTCCTCCACCTTGTTAATAGTTTCCCCTTCGTTCTCCTTGTCTTCGGCGCTCCGAAACCACTTCGCAAGCAAAAGCGAATTGACCCGACGGGGGAACTCCACTTGGCCGCCTTTCATCACCGTATCATCCTATCGTCCTTCGCGTTTTGGCGGTGACGCCAGAGCTCCAAGCCATTTTTTCATTTTCCCCCCCCCGTCCCACGCGAGCTTCCCTTGAAACCAGAGCTCCAGGCAGCTGTCACCCAGTTTCATGCTCATCCTCCCTCCTCGTCCTCCGACTTTCTCCCCATCCTCCCTCTCCCCGTCCTCCTCTTGCTCCTGCTCCTTCTCTTCGTCCTCACCCTCCTCCTCCTCGTCCTCCTCCTCCGCATCATCATCATCATCATCATCATCATCATCATCATCATCATCATCATCATCAACACCATCAAACTCGTCAGTGGATGACTACGGACACACGGTCTTTAGTTCGCATGTCAAAATATTGATTGTATTACCGTTGTCATTTCATCATTTCCACGGGCCCGTTGGGAACACGTCATCATCGTCATCGTCAGCATCATCATCATCATCATCATCATCAATTTTATCATAATCATCATCATCAGCATCATCACCATCACCGTAATCATCATCACCATCTTCATCATCGTCATAAGCATCGTCATCATCATGATCAGCATCATCGTCAGCATCGTCATCATAACTATCAGCACTATCATCATTAACAACTTCCTCTTCCTCCTCATCACCATCATCATAACCACCATCGTCATCATCGTCAGCATCACCATATTCAGCATCATCATCACAACCATCAGCAGTATCATCATCATTATCACCAGCATCAGTGTCGCCAGTGTCGCCATCATCATCAGACTCCGCATCAACAACGTCAGCATCAGCATCATCATCATCACCACCACCATCATCATCATCATCATCATCATTATCATCATCATCATCATCGCCATCATCATCATCATCAGCATCGTCATCACTATCATCATTATCAGCATCGTCATCGTCATCATCATCATCATCATCATCACCATCACCATCACCATCACCATCACTATCATCAGCACCATCAGCATCATCATCATCATCATCGTCAGCATCATCAGCATCCGCATCAGCATCACCATCATCATCATCATCATCATCATCATCATCACCATCAGCATCTCCGTCCGAACCCTCTGTTTCTTTGCGAGGCGTCGCCACCCCGCCATCAGAGATGCGGAGGACAACGCCTCTTGGTCGCCTTGGGATTCCCCGGGGGGGCTCATGGGAGCCTCTTCGGGGCCTCTCTCGGGCTCCCGTGGGCTCTTCGGAGGAGTTCTTGGGGCACGGCGGTCGCCCTGGGGGCCTCCCTTGGGGCCGTTCTGGTGCCCCACCTGGGGCGTTTAGGGGCCCGTCTCGGGGCCCTCACGGCTGCCTTTTGGGCGATCGTTGGGTCCTCTTGGGCCGATTGGTGGCCCTCTTGGCGGCCTCATGGGGGCCTCTTGGAACCATACCTGACGCCTCTTGGGCCCTCGCTGGCGACCGGAAACCCACACAGGCGAGAACCTCGAACAAGTCTGTCAGCACGTGGGAGCTATCAATGGTTGTGGCTTCCTCGGGCTCTCGTGGAGGGCCTCTCGGGTCCCTCTTGGGCCGTCTTGAAAGCCTCTCGGGAGTTCTTGGATCCGTCTTCGGAGCCTTCTGGTGTCTTGGAAGTCATCTTGGAGGACATCTTGGCCGTGTGGAGGCCGCAAAGTTCGCCAGAAGACACATTCAGGGGGCGGCCCTAGAAACCACATCTCAAGAGCAGCTGGCACACATCCCGTTACCCTACACTATTTTCTAACATCTTGTTTTACATCTTTACATTATGCCGGCGAGCTCTCGACAGCCAGGCACCCCAGCGCGTGGAGTGTTGCAGGTGGCGTCAACGGGTGCAGCTGCATCTGCATCGCTTGTGCCGACCACGCCGATCCCTCTGGATAAGAAGGCTCGCTTGTCCTGCACGCTGCACGAGATGGACGGTGTCACGGACCACGTTTGAGCAGCGGCAGTGCCCAGGCCTGGCGCAGAGGCAGCATAGATGAGGCGGCCAGGGATTTTTCAGAGAGAGTGTCACAAACAAGCCGATTGCACAATTGTTTGCCATGAATTGAAACCTCTTATCTCTGACGTTCGTTCTTTACAAGATGACGTCGCTCGCATCGAGACGAATTTCGTCATTCCCAGTTCCGAGGTAGACGCTCGATTCGGTGCCGTGGAGTCGGACATGCAGGCCCACGAAGTCCAAATGAAGGAGTTGCATTCCGCTTTGATCGACAGGCGTCTCGCGTGCAATCTCGGTGTCGGGATCGATGAAGCCCGACAGCTACAACGATATCGATGCTGAGCTCATCGCAAAGGTTGCAAAGCTTGAAGCCCAGCTTAGGAAAATGAGCCAGACTTCGTGTACAGTCCTTTTCGGTGGCCTCGGCGGTCAGTGGAGCGAGGCTCATGTTTGCAAATGGCTGTGCAACACGCTTTCCCTGGATGGGGGGCCCCTCCCAGGAGCAGTGCACGCAAAAGGCGTATTCGTTGATGTATTGTTTGCGCAGTTCCCCACGGACGCAGACAGGGACAGGGCGATCCAAAGGATACGGGACAGCGGCCATGAATGGAACGGCACTCGCGCGTGGGCTAAAAGCGACCGTCTCTTGGAGGAGAGTCTGCCAGAGTCGTTCGCGTTTTCCGTAAATAAGGTCCTCGTAGAGTGAGGGTTGCCGACATCTGCTTTACACGTGGACCCTGACAGTTCCGTCCTCTACCTCGGCACGGACAATGTGTTGTCGTCCCGCGTCTCTTGGGACAAGTTCGAGGTCGATTTCGGGGACGGCTGGAAAGAGTATTTGCGCGCCCCGGAGTTGGTTCAGGAGAAGGTCGCAAAATAAGGCCCAATCAATGAAGAAGGGGAAGGGAAAGGGGCAGGAGAAAGGCAAGAGCAAATCCAAGGCATCCTCCTGGGGGACAGCCTTGGAACAGCAGTGGTCGCGAGACGGCGCATATTTCATGAACATGAAGGGAGATGGTAACGAAGTTGACAACAATTGCATGTTCGAGCTGTTGTTGAAGAGCGCTCGTGTACATACTCATGACAGGCAAGTTGGCTTGTGAGCAGAATTTGACGATGTCTCATGTTTTTTGGGTGCTGGACTGAAGCGAGGGCGCAGGCAGCGGACCACGAGTTGGTCGGAGGACACCGGTTTATTTCCCACCTTGCTGAGGACAAGTGCGCATGTGTAGCCGTGCTTGTACTCAGCAAGTGGATTGCCGAAGTTTGCCGTGGATTGCCGAATGTTCGGGGGCAGGGTGCTTGCCGTTGACATGAACATCGGGGTTCAGAAGCTGACGGTTCTGAGCGTGTACCAGCCGCGCCCTTGACATCCACAATCCATTTTTTTGGAATGCTATTTTCAGATGGCTTCCGAAGCGCGCATGGCGAGACGGCGCCACAGGATATTCATCGTGGGCGGAGGTTTCAACGCGCGAGCTTCTATTGGACATGAGAGTGGCCTGCTCAGCAGTTTCTTGTTTGAACACAAGTTGATTGCAGGAAACAACGATTATCTTTACGAGTTGAGGGGTGTTCAATGGACGTTTTGTTCCTGTCTTGAATTGAAACGGCGAATCGATGTTGTGCTACTTGGCGCTAGCATGTGTCGTCTGGTTGACGATGTCCTACCCTGGATTTGATTACCGAGCTGCGAGAGCCAGCGCGTGATTTCCGGATCTGCCTCCGAAGCATCACGCCCGCAATTGCCAGAAGAAGCGGCAGGCTTCAGCTCCGGACCCCAATGGTGTTGACGTCAAATTGCCGGGGTCCGTGAACGCTCATTTGGCCCCATATGTTTGCAATGCGCTTCGTGACATCAAACGCGTTTTGACGGCGGCGACAGTAGCTTGCGCGCGCGAAGAATCGCGCAAAGCGAAGGCCAAGCCCTGGGAAAGCGAGGCGCTCCAGGCACTACGACATCAACGACGTAGATGGAAGGACCTGGCCGAGCTTTGTTAACTATCAAGGTTGACCAGCTGGAGAAATCGGTAACACTTCTGACAGCATTGTGAGCCGCGTGTTGTGAAGATTTTACACGCGTTCAAGGGCTTGGAGAATCTGCCAGCGATCCATATGCACCCTGTCAGGCCGAAGGTGCGCTGCCCGATCGACAATGGGGATTTAAGGCGCTCTTGGAGCCAAGTTTCAAACGTGGATCTGCCGGAGGAGAGGCGGGAGTGGACCGACGATGTGCAACGGAGGCCCGTTTGACATCCCATGGTTTCCCATGTGCGAAATGCGTTTCGTGCTCCCGAGAATGCGCCCAGGCAGATGCTCAGATTCAGCCAGGGCCATTATGGGAATGTTTCTGCTGCGGGGGCGGCCTGCTTCAAGCTGCGCTGGGGCGTTTGAATTCTAGGTTGCACGCTGGCGCCCTTCGTCCAATCCAGACCGGCAGAAGATTCTTTTCGCCGTGCTTCCACAGGGCGGCAGCATGCGTGAGGTCAAGAATTGGCGGCCCCATAGTGGTTCTGCGCATGACTTACAACATGTTCGCGCACGTGCTCTTCCAGCGTCTTCAGCCAAAACCCGAGAAATCGCAGCGCTCAGACCAATGCGGCTTTCTGCCGGGAGACTCAGCTAATGGCGCCATCATTGTTCTGGAGGAGCTACGTTGCACATCTTGCGAGTGGGGGCAGTCCCTGTGGGTTGTCAGTCTCGACTTGACCTAGGCCTTCGACCGCATTGAGCATTGAGCAAGGCGCCCCGGCTGAACGCGCCCGGCTTTTGCCGGGCACCTGCCGCAACCAGCGCGCGGGCGTCAACGGCGGCGGGCTGTTTGAGATCACCCTGGGCGTCGAACAGGGAGACGTGCTGTCGTCGCCTTTGTTCAACAGTGGTTTAGAGCGCGCCGCGAGGCGTTTCGTGGGCCGATATCGCGGGAATGGCATTGACGTTGGGGGGCCAGAGCGATTGACGAACAGACGGCGCGCAGATGATCTGCCGCTGTAGGCCACGACTGTTGGCGACGCAACGTTTATGCTGGAAGTTCCATGCGAAGAGCTGTCGAGAGACGGGTCGGCACTGAATGTAAGCAAAACCAAGGTGTTCACGAATGACCCTGGGTATTCCATGGCCGCGGATGTCCTGGCGGCGCCTTCGGCGAGCAGAGTTTACGGGCGACGCTTGACGCAGACGTGCACAAACATCTCGGGCGAAAGCTGTCTGGGAACATGCTGCGTATATCGAACATCGACGCCGTCTATCGCGTGGAGTGCGCGCGGGCCAAGTGCCGCGCCAAATGGGCGGTTTGGACCCACGAGAATTTGTTTGTCAAATTGCGTCTTCGCGTTTGCGACAGCGCGGCCTCGCCTGCAGCCGCGCGCGGTTTGGCAAAGCACGCGCTGATTCAGCAGCGACGCATTCAGATTGTTGCTGCGAGATCAGCCATGTTGCGCAAAGCCGGCGGCATCTGGAAACGGCCAGATGAAGATTGGGAAGACGCCAGCAGACGGTGCCAACATCGTCTCCAGAGCGCGCTGTCGCAGCGCCCCGTTTCCGTTTGGTTGCCAATCTTGACAGGCTGCAATGACGCCTCGTTCACGGGACCTTTCAAGTCGATTTAGCGCGTCCGAAGGCGGTGCTGAAACATGCCCCATCTCTCAGGCAAGCGGCCCCCGGGGCGCCCGAGGACAAGTTGGACAGATAACGTGAACAAGTATCTGAGTAGCAAGCGCGCCACGCCGCCTTCATATGTATTTCATGGCACACGGGTGTTCGACGCAGCAGCTTTCGATGGCGATTTGGTAGACTGCATGACCTCGCAGTAGCCTGCCTGCAATTTTCATGTCTCAGAGAGGCGAGTTTGATTGCTCGTTTTCCTTCGCCGTCTCCATTTGTCGGGCGCGCGCGGCCTCCACCCGCGATCGGACCTGCGCTGCGCCTAGAAGACACAAGATAGTGCCGGGCAACCGGCGAGCATTCTAACATACCCATTCTGCGCAGGCGCGGTGGCCGATTGCGCGAGCGTGTCCTCCGCGGCTTACTGCAGACTTGCAAGGTTTGCGCCGCGTCGGACCCGTCTCGTGCGCCAAAAAATCAAAGAGGGACCGACGTCCGCACAACAAATAGGGCACCGCGGCCTACGGTGGGAAGCCTGGAAGACCTGAAGCAGTTAGTTGGTGTGTACTTGGACGGGTCGGGTGGCCATCCGTTGCGACGTTGCTTTCGCCCCTCAGGAGGCGGCGCGCGAAAGTGCTTACATTGTTTTAAGGACGACCGCGCTCGAAGCACTCGGCGCAGGAACATCTCGGCACCACGTCCGAACATCACCCGGTCTCGGGCAGAAGTGGAAGAGCACGAGGGATGCCATTGCAAAGCGGAAGAAACAGGATGGAAACGTGGGTTCCGCACGGGGCCGGCGCTCCCAAGCGGACAAAGGCGGATGAGCATTCCGCAGTTGGCCAGAGCACGAAGGCACCGTGAACATGGTCGGATGAGACTTGGCGTTCCGCGTAATTTTGCCAAGAAGAGACGCTGCTTGATGGACACAGCAGTTTGTTTTCGTTTCTGGGCAGGCGCCTCAGAAGAGTTTGGGGACATTGGTTGCCAAACTGTTGTGCGATATGTGTCCCGCCCGACAGAGTGCATAGTTGAACTACAGACGGGAGGGGAGGTTGCTCGAGTTGAATTCATTGATATAGAATGTGTGTCCAAGAGTTTGACTTTATCCAGTATTGATGTTGTCGACTGGGCGTCTATATGTGACACCTTATCGCTCGTATGAGATCGCGCCAGCACTCGAAAGGCGGTAGCGCGCAGCGTGGCACGTCTGGCCTTGCGCCTTGCGCCACTTCGAGACACGCTGGTCTGCCGCTCTCAAGTCCGCATCTCATCACAGAAGCTGAGCACGCGAACGCCATCGGCACGCAGGTCGCGTCGCACATGGCACGCTGCGTCAGGGGTACCTCCTTCAAGGAGAGAGGTTCGCATCTCTTCCTCGGCGGAAGGGGGCAGATGGCCAACGGACGCCCGCGGACGTAAACGGGAGGTGGCTGCGCCAGAGGATTGGCGGAAGGTTAGCGGAAACCGGCGGAAACAAATTCGAAACGCTAGCATTTGGGGATCAAGGGTTGGACGTGGACTCCATTCGGATGCGCGCAAGAAGAGAGCGAGGAATGTGTGTGTGTGTCGATATCACGGCCAGGGCGACGAAATCTCCAGATTTCGTGGCCCATTCATTCTCTTCTGTCAATGAGTCCCCTGGCCCCCCTTGTCCGCGTGCGCGCCTCGGGTCATGATGCGCTAACCCCTGAAACACATGCATCGGCAGAAAGGTATAATTTCGGAGGTCCGCTCGGATTTTTTGGATCGGCGCTGGACCCCCCCTTACCGGCGCGCGGAGCGCGCCATGGGGCGGCGTGGGAGACGCCAAGCTGGAGGGGTCAGCACCGACCCAACAAATTCGCGCGGGCCTCTGAAATAAGGACCGCTTTTTGTTTGTAAGGGGGCTCGCTTGACGCTTCGGCCCCACCCTGCTGCACTCTGAGTGTGAGCGGGTCTGAGCGTGAGTCTGAGTGTGAGCATTCCGATGCGAATGAGTGCGTGGACGTGAGTAATTTGAGTGTGGTTGTGAGCTTGCGAGGTCTGAGTGTATTTGAGTGTCAGTGGTCTGAGCGTGAGCGTGAGTGCGTGTGTGTGAGAGGTCTGAGATCATCTGAGTGGGAGTGCCCCCGCCCCTGTGGGCTCCCCCCTCGGAGTGCTGACACGTCCTCACAATCTGCTCCGGGAGCAGGGGATGCTGGGCACCCAAACTGACAAACCGCCTGAGACACCCCCCCAATCTGAGCGCCAATCCTGGAGTGTCACTGGCGGCCCCCCTTGGTGGTGTTAAAACCAAACCCTCGCCGGAGGCATCCTCACAGTCTGTGTGTGAGTGGTTCTGAGAATTAGTGAGTCTGAGTGAGACAGTGGTGTGACTGAGCCTGAGTGAGGAAGAGTGAGTCTGAGCGCGAGTGAGTCTGAGTGAGACTGAGTCTCAGTGAGTCTGAGTGGGAATGAGTCTGAATCTGAGTGAGTCTGATCGCGAGTGATTATGCGTATGAGTGAGTCTGAGTATGAGTGAGTCTGAGGAAGAAGAGGAGGAGGAGGAGGAGGAGAAGGAGGGTGTAAGTTGTGCGGGAGGAGGTCCGACGGCGTCTGAGTGAACACAAGACCCGCATCCCAGGATATGGGAAAACATGACCTAAACATACACTTTCGGAGCTCCGCGCGGATGTCTTGGATCGGCGCCAAACCCCCCTCTTAGCGGCGCCCCTGGCGCAGCTCATGGCGCGCTCCGAGCGCCAGGGAGGCGGGCCCAGCACAGATCCAAGGAAATCCGCGTGGAGCGCCGACAGTTCACCTATATGCCGTTGGTTGTCCAGGAGGGAAAAACACACAGACACAATGAATCGTCGTTGCCTCAGAAATGCGGGAAGAGATGGGAAGTGTGTGGGGGGGACAAAAACACAGAAAGCATGGGAAAAGATGCGGAATCTTGTTATAGTTGTGTGTATGTACTTGTGTGTCCCAGGGCCCCTTCCATTGTGCTTCTACGAGTGAACGGGGACGTCGGCTCCACCTGGCTGGCGCCCTCGCGCTCGAGCGGCTGGCGCCCTCGCGCTCGAGCGGCTCCGAGGCCCGGGCGTCCGCTGGTCGGCCTCGTCTCCTGGGTCGCTGTCGGGGCGAGGTGTCCAGCCAGGACGCCGCGCCGTTGAAGGCCGCTACGACTGGCGTGCCCCTGACGAGCATGAACGTCATCCTTCTCCTCCTCCTCCTCCTCCTCCTAATTCTCCTCCTCCTCCTCCTCCTAATTCTCCTCCTCCCCCCCCCCACAACGCCCTGCGAGTTTTAGAAAGCCAGAGGATCCCGAAGTCTCTTGCGGCCTGTCGGCTCAAGGCCCAGCCAGCTTGGCTCGTGCCACAGAAAGTGTGGCTCAAGGCGTCGCGTGGCTTGACGCCTACATATTTGCATCGTAGGCACGCTCCCCCGCAGCCTTCTGTGCTGCTTACCAGCGTCCATGGCGCTGCGGGGCTCTTGTCTCGCGACTAACTCGTTTTGTTTTTTACTATGTTTTTCTTGCCTTGCCAACGTGCCCAATTTGGCGAGCTCCCTGGAGGAGTGCGCCGTGGAAGCCAAAGGAGACTGCTGGGACGACGCCCCGCGCCGCGTGCTCCTGCTCCAGCAGCGGCACGACGTGGTGCTGCCTCCAGACGCAGCGAGCGCGCCCGGCGCTGCGCGGTCGACCGCTCCGGTGCCACCCGGCCCTGCGCGGCGACCGCCCGGCGGCACGCACTGGAGAGGCCACCCCGAGCTGGCGCAGGACGGCGCCGCGCCCCCGGCGCCCGCAGAGCTCCCGGGCGCTCGCCCGCCGCTGCCCCGCAGCGCGGGCCCGCCCGCCCCCGATGGGGGCCCGCGGAGGGCGCCCGTGGCCGCCGCGCGGGAGGCCGGCGGCGCGGAGGGCGCCCGCGGGGTGCCCGCCGGCGCGGCCGCGGCGAACAAGTCCGCGGGAGGAGGAGGGGCCGCGGGCCTCTCCCCGGCGGGCGCGGCCGGCGCCTCCCCGGCGGCGCAGGGCGAGGCTGCCGTGGAGCGCCCGCAGCTGCCCGGCGGCCCGAGCTCGGCCGCAGCCGTCGAGGGCCCGCGGGGGGCGCCGGAGGTGGCCGGCGCGCCTGCTGCAGGCGAAGTCGGGCGAGGCGGCGTCGGGACGCCCGCCGGAGCGGCCGTGGCGGGCGAGTCTGCGGGACATGCCGCTGCAAGCTTCCACCCGTCTGGCGCGTTGGCTGCCGTTGATCTCAAGGTTCGGGGGGGCGTCAGCTTGCCTCAGCCACGCGCAGAGGGGGGTGGGGGGAGGGGGAGGGCTTCTTAGAAGCACCCCTGCTTCTTAGAAGGCGCGGGCCTATCTATAGATGTAAGGCCGGCGCCTTCTAAGAAGCAGCCTGCTTCTAAGAAGCCCTCCCCCCTCCCCCCACCCCCTTGTGCGCGCCGCCAAGTTCAGGGGGGCGTCAGCTTGTCACCCGCACCGATACCGATCCTGAGCAGGCCGATCTTGGGCCCATGATTCGTTCAGATGTAAGTCTGGCCTGTCCCTCTACAGGGGGAAGATTCAAAAATAATCCAAAAATAGCGTGGGGACGATTTTTTGTTTAGTATTTGTTGACCATTTGGGGGCATTGTTTGACTATTGTTTCATTTTTCGTCCAAAATCCCCCTGTAGGGGAATATTCAAAAATAGTCCCAAAATAGTGTGGGGACGTTTTTTGTTTAGTAGTGTTGACCATGTGGGGGCATTTTTTGATGTTTTTTTTTGCTCCTCTCCTTTTTCGTCCGAAATCCCCCTGTAGGGGGACACGCCCGACTCAATTTTAGATACCTCACTGGCCAAGGGAGCAGATCCTTCGGGTGTTGCTAGAAGTACCCCTGGCCCAAGGTACCCCCAGGATTCTCGGGATGATCCAGACGGCCTCCAGGGCACCCCTCACGAGGCCCAGGGGGTCCCAGGCTTAGTGGGCCCTGGAAACGACAGGGCCGTTTTTTTATCGGTTCCGTTTTGCCGTTTTCTTGCCGGTTCCGACGCCATTTTTTTACCGGTTCCGTCGCCGTTTTTTGACCGGTTCCGGCTCCGGTTCCAATCCTGGAGCTTTTTTTTTGCCGTTTCCGGTCGCTGTTTTTTTGCCGTTTCCCTGTTCAAGGGGCATTTTCTCGGAAACGGTGAAAGAACGGCCCTGCCGTTTCCGGGGCCCACTAAGGTCCCAGGGGCTCAAAACTGGTGCGAAAAGCTGGGGGCACCTTGGGCCAGGGGTACTGCTAGCAACACCCGGATCCTGGGCCCAGCACGGGTCCAGGGGCGTGCGCGCCGATCCCGGGCCCGGCACGGGTCCTGCCAGGATCGGTGTCGGCGTACAGTTAAGTCGGGCCTGTCCCTCCACAGGGGAAATTCAAAAATTGCCAAACAAAAATAGTATGGGGACTATTTATTTGTTATTTCTGCGTGTCATGTTTGAATCTGTTTGGGCTATTTTTCATTTTTCCTCCGAAATCGGCCTGTACGAGGATATGCCCGACCTAAGTGTACAGTTGGCGCCCTCCTACCTGAAGGTGACCGCCACCGAGGAGAACCGGTACGTGTCGATCGGGATCTTGTGGTTCTTCTTCGTTGGCCTGATGTTCTGGGCGAAGCACACCACGTGCGACGCGTACCTGATGCCCGCCATCAACGTCTTCGTGGACAGGATGCGGGCCAGCGAGCAGGCCTGGCTCCAGAGGTGGGGCGAGGAAGCAGTCGCCGGAGCCACCATCTGCGCGCTAGGGTGCAACGGCCCAGAGCTTTTCTGCAACTTCATCGCCCTGTACACGGGCAGCGACGCGGGCATTGGGACGGTTGTTGGCTCCGAGATCTTCAACCTGCTCGTTATCATCGGCGCCACGATCATGGCGACCCACAGCCTGCCGCTCCAGCTCGACCTCGCGCCTTTCGCCCGCGATGTGTTCTTCTACGGCCTGTCGGTCGGCCTGCTCTACTGCGTGCTCTCGGACAAGCAGGTCGAGTTCTGGGAGTCGCTCGTGCTCCTTGCGGCGGCGATGCTGTACGTGGCGGCGGTGTACTTCACCTCGGACGTGGCCGACATGCTGTGGGGTGCCGGCGCAGCCCAGGCCGCCCTGCCGTCCTCGGCGGGCCTCGCTGCGCCGCCCGCGGGGCAGCCCGGCGACCTGCCCGACGGCAAGGTCTCCAGGAGGAGCAGCCGGGCGGGCTCCTTCCACGGGGTGACGGTGCAGGTCGAGGAGGTGGTGCACAGCCGCATGACGGACGCCACGCACCTCAAGAGGACGATGGACGCCAACGACTTCGCCGTGGAGACCGGCATCGACGTCGCCCTGTGGACGTCGCAGCGCACCGTCAGGCAGTCCCGGAGGCCCTCGCTCGGCCCGCAGCTGGAGGACGTCCAGGACGCGGTGCTGGCGGGGCCCAGGCTGCTCTACAAGGACCTCAAGGAGGTTGTTGTCCGGTCAGAGGGCGTGATGGACCTCGAGTTTTGGCCACACGTCTGGGAGCACGTGACTTTGAGGGTGAGGTGTGGGACTTCGGTGGAGCGCGACGAGCTGCTGGCGAAGGTCAGGGAGTATTCTCTGGGGAAGCCCTGGGAGCACGAGTACGACGCCTCTGTTCATTCCGCGTTTGTCCGCTTCAAGCGTACTTTGACGGCAGATAGCAGCATAGTGGAGAAACTCTCAGCATTTCCTGAGTTGATCGTTAACGTATGCTTGATGAGCACACTGTCCGTGGTCGACGTGAAGGACATCCGGAACGAGGGGCGATGGGGGCTGTGTTTCTTGGGCGGTATGTTTTGGTTGGGCTTGCAGTCGTATTTCTTGCTGGAAGCCTGCGACTGCATCCACTATCATATACCAGCAATTCCCACCAGCTTCCTCGGCATCACGGTGTGCGCTGTGGGCACATCGTTCCCGAACGCGATCGCCTCCGTCATACTGGCGCAGCAGGGGCAGCCCGCTGCAGCGGTCGCCAATGCCCTGGGGTCCAACGTGCAGAACGTGTTCCTCGCGATGGCGTTGCCCTGGGCGTTCTACTCTGCGCAGATGCTGAGCTTCGGAGCCATCTCGCAGGACGTGGCGGGCATCGACGAGGCGGTCGCCGGCGCGGCCCCTGCCAGCTCGAGTCGATCCGATTTGAAAGATCTCGATGCAGTTTCGATCCGACTTTGTTTTCGAATCGATTCTGGTTTCGATTTCGATCCGATCTCGAGGATTCAATGCGTCCGATTTCGGTCTGGACGTCCTTGCGTAGGCCTCGACTTGGGCCGCCGGTCGTTGAGTTCGAGGCCTCACCATCTGCCCGCCGATGTCTGTCAACTCGACGTACAGTGAGCACCCCAAATTAGAAATTTGCTTTGCAGCAGGTGCCCCACGGAAGATTCTCATCCCCCGATGGACTTCTGGGGCCACAGAAGCCCTGGGGCAACTTAGGATCCTCAACGATCGACGGAAAGTGTGCCCCAAGATTTCTTATGGCCAGATTTCTTAACGTGCGGCGTGTCTGTTGCATTTCATGGTCGATTCGACTTCCTTGTTCGATGTTTGGTCATCCTGCCAGGGCGTTCTCTGGATGATGGGCACCCTGGCGCTGCTGCTGCTGGTCTCGCTATGGCCGCCCACTTTCGGGCTGCTGAAGAGCCACGGGGTTCTCTTCATCCTGGTTTACGCGGCATACCTGGTGGACATCACCGCTGAGACGTTCGGGGTCAAAGTGTGATGCAGGGTGGGCCCAGCCTCGTCGGCGCTTTCTTGGGATACTAGGGCGGGCCCTCGCGAATGGCTCGCTCCGAACCCTCCCTCACGCGTCATCCTCACCCCCCGTTCCCTCCTGTATGAAATCCTGCCGTCCCAGCTTTCCCTCAATCGTCGAATCGTGAGGGATGCTCTTTGTTGCCCCTCCCATCGCACTGCAGCGCCGGCAGGCGAGGCACCGTGAGTTGGTGGGTGCTCGGGCAAACATCGCACACTAGCGATGGACGGCGATGTCCCCAATTTGCCGTGCTTCAGGTATGAAGATCTTGCAACAGTTCGAGTCACACTTTTTCTTCATCACCGGCATCCTCCGACTCCTCTGTCCTGCCCCCCTCCTCCCAGCTCAACGTATGGTTCCGCACCTCTTCAATACAGTGGCGGCCATTCTGGCGGTGTGTCGTACAGAACCTTCCGCACAGCCCGACAGGCATTTCTGGCAAAGACGCAGCAGGAAATGCTCGGTGGGCATGCCGCATAACCACCCAATATATTATTCTAAGTTTGGCGCTCGTCGCGTCGTTTGTGCTCTGACGCGTGCTGGGCCAGCTCGTAGAGCTTGGCGGCACGACGGACGAGGCCGAGGCGTGCGGACGCGTCGCCGAGCCGCTTGCGATTGCCGCTGTGCTGGGCCCGAAAGACAAAAGTCCGAGCATGTGCCCAGGGTGGCCCCGCAGTGGGCGCCACCCCAGCATACTTCTGCTGCATGTGTGCGTCGTTCCCCCTCAGGAGCGACGCGCGCACCGAGACATCTTCACAGCACCTGCGTCGTGGCGGGCGCTTCCCGGCCACGCCGCTCGGGAAACGATGTGGCTGCCACGAGGTGGGTATATACTATAATGTTTGTCTCGGACGCGCGCCTCCAAGGAGGACGCATAGTACCAGTGTGTCTCTGTGCGTCCCGCTCAGGGCAGTAGTTCATTGACTGGGGGGGGGCGGGGGGGTGGCGGGGGAGGGCGACGCACCACTCGACGTGTCTGGTTCCGGAGGCTCTCGAGCGCGGCCTGTTTTGAAGGCCAGCCCTGGCAGCGCCCCCCCCCCCCCCCCAGGCCCGCAAGAGGAAGGAGGAGGCCCAGAGAGCCTCGGGAGTGCCAGGGGAGCGCCCAGACAGGGCTCGTCCTGAGGCTTGGGCTCGTCTTGGGAGGGTCCCCCTCATCCCGCGAAAGAGGCCCAGCAGGGCGAGAGAGAGAGGCAGGAGGGGGAGGGAGGACGCAACCAATGCGAGGAAGAGGTTTGCTTCTTCGGGTTCGGTACGGGGGGGGGGAAAGGAGGAGGGTGGGCAGGAGGAGGGCGGGCGGATGAGAGGGTGGAAAAAGAGGAATCGGAGGAGGAGGAGGAGGAGGAGGAGGAGGAGGAGGAGGACGGGCAGAAGGAACGGGCGGCGGGTGGGTAGAATGAGGAGGAGGGGGGAGGGGGGAGCAGGGGGATGCAGAGGAGGGAAATGGTGAAGACGAGGGCGAGAAGGAGGACAATGAATAGACGGAGGGACACAAGTGATAAGCGAGGGCGCAGTAGGAGAGGGAGGGAGCGATTGCTAAGGAACAGTAATGGGAGCAGAACCATAAGGATGCGGGAAGGCAAGGTAGAAGTGGGAGAAGAGCAGGAGAAGGAGGAGGATGAGGGAGACGAGGACACGGAGGCGCAGGACGAGGAGGAGGATGATGAGGAGGGCCGAGGCTAAGGACAGGGAGGGCGGGAAACCTAGTGAAGCAAATGGAGCGGGAGGGATGATGTGGCGGATGGGAAGAGGAGGTTGTGGAGGGGGGGATGGGGGAGGGCAGAGAGCAGAGGAACTGGGCGAGGCGCATGCGCCGCCCTGCACAGCGGTCGTCCAGACAGCAGCCTACGACGTTGCACGCAACACTCAGGAGGGTAAAAGACACACAGACACAATTCATCGTCGATTCCCCAGGAAAAATAAGGAAATATGGACAATGGGGGGAAAGACAAAAACCAAGAAAAGATGTGGAAATATAGGGGAATCTGGTTATTCGTTTTTTTTTTTTGTGTGTGTGTGTGAGTCTTTGTGTGTGTGTGTGTCCCAGGGCCCCTTCAAACACGTCATTGAGAAGCTCCCACTTGCCGTTCACGTTAAACTCAAACGCGCGCGCGCGGGGCGCGCAGGTGGGCTTTACCAGCAGGAATGGGAAGGCAGCTGCGCGTGTGGTTCGGCTCGGACCTTGAACCCTTGGCGGTAAGACCTGCTGAGCCATCGTTGCCGCCGCCTCTGCCTTCTCTTGCGCTGCACGCCCGTGCGTGACGCCTGGTCGGCATGAGGGTGCCGTCGGCAGGGGAAGTAGTCGGGCTCCTGATTCCTGGCTACTTGGCTTCTGGACGGGTTCGGATCCTTCTTCTCAGGCAGGCCTAGAAACGGGACAAATCGCTACACAGCGTTCCGGAACGCTCCGGGACGCTCTCGGAGCGTTCTGGAACGTTCTGGAACGGCTGCGGCGCCCGATGCACTTGCCAGACCCGCTGGCACCCAGACCTCCCCCACCTGTCCTCCAACTTAGTCCCGTCCCTGGTTTCGCTTTGTGGGACGCTCTGCAGACAAACGTACAGCGAGCGGCTTGGGAAAAGGAACACTTACTTTTCAACAGGGGCTCGGTCGTTCCTTAGGCTCGCATGCGTTGTGGATCGCCCCTTGTGGGCTATGTGTTGTTTATCGTTCCTTGTGCGCTACTCCCTGGAAAAAGAGGGGCTTCGTGCCTTCATCGTGCCTCGGGTCAGGCCGATCTGCAACAGTTTTGGACGCTTCGGGAACGGC
Organism: Prorocentrum cordatum; assembly: GCA_963575745.1. NCBI lineage: Eukaryota > Dinophyceae > Prorocentrales > Prorocentraceae > Prorocentrum > Prorocentrum cordatum. The sequence continues at coordinate 180,492 of CAUYUJ010018704.1, forward strand.
CGCTCGTTCCGGGCTGAACGACCCCCGCGGTTGTCAGAGGCCAACGCCGAAGTCGGCACGACGCGAAGCCGACGTGTGTCCTCCGATCCTGTCCCGTCCCCGGCGTCGCTCTGGGGGGCGCTCCCTGCAAACAAGCCTGCGGCCCGTGGGCTCGCGCGCGTGCTGGATCGCTCCCCTGTGCGCTATACGTGTCATTGCGTGTCGTTCCCGACGCGCGTGCGTTCTGCCCTGACAGAAAATTAGGGGCCTCGTTCCTCGTTTGTCGTTCCCGACGCGTGTGCGCTCTTCCTCGAGGGAAAAAAGGGGCCTCGTTCCTCGTTTGTCGTTCCCGATGCGTCCGTGCTTCCCGATGCGTTCGTGCTTCTCCCTCGAGGAAAAAAATATCCCAGTGCGACCCTACCTAGGAGTTGGAGCCCCTAGGAAAGCAGCATTAGTAGTAACAGTAAAGCTAAACTAGCTAAGCTAAAGCTAAACTAAAGCTAAGCTAAAGCTAAGGTGAAGCTAGGCTAAAGCTAAGCTAAGGCTAAGCTAACACTATGCTAAAGCTAAGATAAAGCTAAGCTAAAGCTAAGCTAAAGTTAAGCTACATCTAAGCTAAACCTAAACCTAAAGATAAGCTAAAGCTAAGCTAAAGCTAAGATAAAGCTAAGATAAAGCTAAGCTAAAGCTAATATAAAACTAAGCTAATGCTAAGCTAAAGCTGAGCCAAAGCTAAGCTAAAGCTAAGCTACAACTAAGCTAACGCTAAGCTAAAGCTAAGCTAAAGCTAAGCTAAAGCTAAGCTGAAGCTAAGCTAACGCTAAGCTAAAGCTAAGCTAAAGCTGAGCTAAAGCTAAGCTAAATCTAAGCTGACACTAAGCTAAATCTAAGCTAACACTAAGCTGAAGCTAAGCTAAAGCTAAGCTAAAGCTAAGCTACAGCTAAGCTTACACTAAGCTGAAGCTAAGCTAAAGCTAAGCTAAAGCTAAGCTAAGGCTAAGCTAAAGCTAAGCTACAGCTAAGCTAAAGCTAAGCTGAAGCTAAGCTAAAGCTAAGCTAAAGCTAAGCTAAGGCTAAGCTAAAGCTAAGCTAATGCTAAGCTATCACTAAGCTAAATCTAAGCTAAAGCTAAGCTGAAGCTAAGCTAAAGCTGAGCTAAAGCTAAACTAAGGCTAAGCTACCACTAAGCTAAATCTAAGCTAAAGCTAAGCTGAAGCTAAGCTAAAGCTGAGCTAAAGCTAAGCTAAAGCTAAGCTAACACTAAGCTGAAGCTAAGCTAAAGCTAAGCTAAAGCGAAGCTAGAGCTAAGCTAACACTAAGCTAAAGCTAAGCTAAAGCTAAGCTAAAGCTAAAGCTAAGGTTAAAGCTCCCAGGGGACTGGGGGAACCGCGGGGCGGGGACTGGGGGAACCGCCCGGGGCGGTTTCCATTGCCTGGCCCCTTTAAGCTAAAGAGTAAGAACCCTTCTAGGCAGAGCCTAGGTAGGGAAATAGGGCCTCGTTCCTCGTTGATCGTTCTTCCTGATGCGTTCGTTCTTCCCGATGCGTGCGTTCTTCTTCCTCGAGGAAAAAAAGGGGCCTCGTTCCTCGCTGATCGTTCCCTGGGTGTCCGTCCCATGGCTGGCGGCTGCCCGAGCGCGGCCTCTGCGCGGCCTCTGCGCGGCCCCGGGGCGCGCCGCCCAGGCAGGTCGCCGTCGTCGTCGTTGTCGTCGTCGTCGTCGTCGTCGTCGTCGTCGTCGTCGTCGTCGTCGTCGTGGTGGTCGTCCTCGTCCTCGGCGTCGGCGTCGTCGTCGTCGTCGTCGCCGCCGCCCAGGCGAGAGATCGCGGCGGCGCGGGACCTGCTGCAGCCGTTCTGCCGATCCGCGGTCCGGGCCGCGCGTCCCCCCTACGCGCAGCCGCCGCCCCCCTCCCCCGGCCGCTCTCCCGCGCTGCGGGCGCAGATCCGCACGAACGAGAGGGGCACGGAGAAAAATCAGCAGAGGAAAAAACACACAGGCACAATGGGTCCTCGATTCCCCAGAAAAGATTGGAAACATATGGGGAGTGGGGGGGAAGACAGAAGCCCAGAAAATGTGGAAAGATATGGGGGATAGTCTTATTTGTGTGGATTTATGTGTTTGTCCTGGGGCCCCTTCAAAAAAATAGGTACAATTGCCCGACAGCGGGTCTGGTTCATTTGGAACAGGGCTCGCTGTCCACGCCGTCGCGGCCTGTGTCCATTCGAGGCAGAAGGCCGCCTGCCCAACAGCGGCCGCTGCTGGTGTGGGGCAACATTTGTTGTTGGGCATTGTGCCCATTCTTTCCGTGCCAATTTCGGGCGTCCCAAAGCGGGGGAAGCGGCAGGCAGAGGAGGAGTTGCACTTATGACGTTCCGACCTGCTTTAGCTTCGATCACTAGAACGAATGTCGAGCGCCAGGAAAAGCATCCAGACACTCGAGGGGATTTTCACGTGTCGGGCCCTGTGAGACGCTCGGGCGACACTGTTTGGGACACTCTTTCGACACTCGTTCGACATTTTTCCGGGTGCTCGAAATTATTTCTGGGATGCGGTCCTTAAGTACGGTGGGAGCAACATAAAGTTACACCAGGGAAAAAACCCAAGCAGTGGATGATTTGGAATGGGATGGATGAAGAGATCGACAAGGAGATCGACCAGGAACCCAGAGGTTGATGAACCTCCTACCCGATTAGCGAATTGGTCGTGTTCGGTTCGCGAGGGGGCGTCGCGGCCGTCGTTTTTGCGGGTCCAGGTCCGTCGGTTTCGATCCCAGACCGTTTGCCCTAAGGGGGGGTTTGCTAAAGGGATGTCTGTCCACCGCCGAGGTACACATACCCGTAGACGCGCTAACGGTGTGTCCGCTAACGGCGCAGATGTAGAATCAACTGCAGGAAGGCGCGGTTCGTGGCCAAGCCAACTGTTTGCGTGGTTCGCGTTTTCTTGCAATCCGCTGTGTCGCTTTCGTTCGATACATTTGCATATTTGAGATGTCGGAAAAGGTGTTTCGTGATTTCCTACATGTTGTTTTGCGTGAGCTGGGTGTCACGAACAACAAGATTCCCAACCACACAGTTAACCAAGCATGCCGTCAGCGCGGCCTTGGATACCACTTCCCTTCGTCCGTTTTCCCCTTTTCCGGTCTCTTGGGAGGCCCTCGTCGCCACCGCTGGATTCGCCCCGAGATGATCGTCAGAGCGCGCCCCGGGAGGGGTCCACGGAGCAGCGGTCTCGGCACCTTCTTGGTCTCCTCCGAGAGGGGTGGGAACGTGTTCAAGGGGGGGGAGTTTCCGAAGGTGCGCAACGCTTTTTGTTGGTTCCGGTGGCCCTCAGGGCGGTTTCCACCCGCTTCGCCTTCTCGCGAGCATGCCGGGGGTGTCCAGGTCATCCCGAAGGGCCGCCCGAGGCCCCCGCTGTGGCCCGCAGACCAGAGATCCCTCCCTTGCCGCAGGGGCAAAGTCAGGATTGAGTCGGGCGTGTCCCTCTGCAGGAGGACGATTCAAAAACAGTCAAAAAATAGCCTGGGGACGATTTTTTTAAATATGTTTGGACCATTTTGGTCGTATTTTTGGACTCTTTCTTGTTTTTCATCCAAACTCTGTCTGTAGGGGGACATGCCCGACTTAACGTTCGGGTGTGGGGGGGGGCTGGTTCAGGGGGGGGACACATCGACCCCCCATCTCCCATGTATCGCCGATGGGAGCCTGCTATAGCCCCGCCTAGGAGCGTGCGATCTCGCTGTCGGGGGGGGGTCCAGCGCCGATCCAAGAAACCCGCGCGGAGTTCCGACAGTTTATGTTTACGGCATTTTCCTTCATCTAGCATGAGCGCGCGTGGCATGGTGAAAGATCCGAGCTTTCGCAGCAATCAGCTACAGTCGGGCCGCTGAAGAAGGAACATTTTACGCTGGGGAGGGGCTCAGTGTATTGCAATTCCCAAGCATTATGTGGTGTTGGGTCCTCGTTTTGAAGAGACAGCGCCCCGCGTCTCCTCTCCTCCTCTCCTCCTCCCCCTCCTCCTCCCCCTCCTCCCTCTTCCCATCCGCCTCGTCATCGTCATCGTCAGCGTCATGATCGTCATCATCATCGCCATCGTCATGATCCACATCATCATGAGCATCGGCATCGCCATCGACAGCGCCGCGCCCCTCACACGACTCGTGGCCCAACAGGGAGCTCGTGGCCTTGTAGGGAGCTCCACCGAGCTCCACCGAAGGCTCCAGTGGCAGGGTCCGCATGGCGGCGCCGCCCCCCTGTTTGGCGCACGCTTCACACGGTTCGTAGTCCCATAGGGAGCTCCACCGAAGGCCCCAATGGCAGGGTCCACATGGCGACGCCGCCGTCCCATTTCGGCGCACCCCTCACATGGTTCGTGGCCCCATGGGGAGTTCCACCGAAGGCCCTAGTGGCAGGGTCCGCATGGCGGCGCCGCCCCGTTTTGGCGCACCCCTCGCACGCTTCGTGGCCCCATAGGGAGCTCCACCGAAGGCCCCAGTGGCAGGGTCCACATGGTGGCGCCGCCCCATGTTTGCGCACACTTCACACCGTTCGTGGCCCCATAGTGAGCCCCACCAGAGGCCTCAGTGGCAGAGTCCGCATGGCGGCGCCGCCCCATGATGGGGCACCACTCACACGGTCCGTGGCCCCATTGGGAGTCCAGCGAAGGCCCTAGTGGCAGGGTCCACATGGCGGCGCCGCCCCATTTCAGCACACCCCTCACACGATTCGTGGCCTCATAGGGAGCTCCACCGAAGGCCCCAGTGGCAGGGTCCGCATGGCGGCGCCGCCCCATTTTTGCGCACACTTCGCATGTTTCGTGGCCCCGTAAGGAGCTCCACCGAAGGCCCCAATGGCGACGTTCACAGGAGATCTCCCGACTCGTGTCGGCACACCGTGCACACGTTTCGTGGCAGAAGGTTATACAGCGTGCGTTACTCGGAGTTTGCGCGCCCCCCTCCTTCGTCTCATCTCCCTCGCGGCGCTCGCAGCTGCATATGGTTGGATCCTTCGTCAGGCTGGCTGTTTTGCGGTTCGTCTTAGGTTTCCTCAGGTTTTCGATGGCAGATCTAAGTTCGATTTAGGGAGGAAAGGGGGCCTCGTTCGTTAGTCTGGGTTCCTTCTGTCAGTGTTTCGACTACGCAGTGGGCACATCAAGTGCGAAGCTCGCCTGCCAGCATGATGCCCCGCGGAAGCTCCTTGCATCCCCCGAGGGCCTCTGGAGCCCACGGATGCCCTGGGACAATTCAGGAATCTCAAGCCTCGACGACAAAGGTCAGGGAACAACAGGTACCGATACCGCTACCTTTCCCTTGTTTTCCCCCTCTTGGGCATCCTGGGAGGCCCTCGTCGCCACCGCTGGATGTGCCTCGAAACCCTGATCAGAACGCACTCCAGGACGGGTCCGGGGAGTAGCGGTATCGGTACCTGTTGGCTTGCCCAAGAAGTGCCCTTCAATCTTAGATGACTTGGAGCGGGATCAGAGGTTGGGGGGGCGAGATCGCGGTGGAACGGAGACCCCCAACCGGGAAATCGTTTCGTTTCGTTCGTGCCTTCGTGTCGTGCGTGCGGGGGAGACGAAGCTGCGTGGGCGCGCGAGAGGAATGAACCCGTCGTTGCTAGGGCGAAGTCGAGACAAATGTTGCTCCCCCGGCCGTCCGTCCGTCCGGGCGTCCGTCCGGCGGTGGCCCTGGCGGTGTCCTGCAGTGTCCCGTGGTGTCCCATGGTGTCCCGTGGTGTCCGCCGTGGCTAGCGCGAAGTCAAGACAAATGAGTATTCCCCGTCAGTCCGTCCGTCCGGCGGTGGCCTTCGCGGTGTCCCGCGGTGTCCCGTTGTGTCCCGTGGTGTCCGCCGTTGCTAGGGCGAAGTCAAGACAAATGATTCTCCCCCGTCCGTCCGTCCGTCCGTCTGGCGGTGGCTCGCGGTGTCCCGCGGTGTCCCGTGGTATCCCGTGGTGTCCCGTGGTGTCCGCCGTTGCTAGGGCGAAGTCAAGACAAATGTTTCCGCCCGCCCGTCCATCCGTCCGTCTGGCTGTGGCTCGCGGTGTCCCGTGGTTTCCCGTGGTGTCCCGTTGAGTGAGATCGATAGTTAGATCGATAGTGAGATTGATATTGAGATCGAAACTGAGATCGATGTGGTGCCCCGAGGTGTCCCGTGGTGCCCCAACAAGTGAGATCGATAGTGAGATCGACAGGGGTCCCGTGGTGTCCCGTGGTGTCCCATTGAGTGAGATCGATAGTGAGATCGAAATTGAGATCGAAACTGAGATCGATGTGGTGCCCCGAGGTGTCCAGTGGTGTCCCGTGGTATCCAAAAAAATGAGACCGATAGTGAGATCGATAGTGAGATCGGCAGGTGTCCCGTGGTGTCCCATGGTGTCCCGTTGAGTGAGATCGATAGTTAGATCGATAGTGAGATCGATAGTGAGACCGATAGTCAGATCGAGAGTTGTCCAGCGCTGTCCCGTGGTGTCCCGTGGTAGCCCGTGGTGTCCCGTGGTGTCCCGTTGAGTAAGATCGATAGTGAGATCGGCAAGTGTCCCGTGGTGTCCCGTGGTGTCCCGGTGAGTGAGATCGATAGTGAGATCGATTGAGTCAGATGTTGGTTCCCCCCCTCTCACCCCCACAACCTCCTTATCACCCGAAGGGTGATCGCATAGGATAGATTATCGCATGCGCCTACTGTACCGTTACGCGGGTTGCAGGCGATCACATCACAGAGCTATTGAAGTCATGTTCACTGCGCGCACGTGTCTGGGTCCTTCCCATCCGTTATTTGGTTTTCATGTTGACGTGCTTGTGCCGTTCATGACGAGCGTATCCTTTCATATCGACGCGCTCTCTCTCTCGCTCTCTTCCCCCTCTGCCGCTCCTTGGGTATCACCGTTTCTCGTCAACCATCCACTCGCATACATACGCCCCCCGGCAAAGGGCGGGGGCGAGCACGAAGAGCGTCGTTGGATATTCTGCATCGTTCGGGAGATGCTGTGCCCGTGGAGTCTGATGCTCGGGGACGGTTCGCAGAACCAACAGTGCCCGACACGTCAACAAGATCCCGAGTTGTTGCGCGCTCGTTTCTGCCGAATCCTTCACTGCACGATGCGATGCTCTCCATTTTGCCGAAGCCCCGGGACGGGGAAGGGGGTAGGGCGTGGGGACGGCAGGGCCGTTGCGAGTGGGAGGGAGGGAGAAGGGGGAGGATCATCAGAAGGAGGAGGAGGAGGAGGAGGGTGAGGAGAGCGACGTGGTCGACGAACGGGATAGCACTGCAGGGGACGAGATGGGGCGGAGGAGGATCGGCGGCAGCAGGCGGCAGCCACGAGCCAGAGCAGCAGGAGGGCCGCAGCGGACGAGGCGGTGCTTGGGCCCAGACGTGCGACGCCGGGCAGTCCCGACCGTCTTTCCCGAGGGGCCGGCTCTTCGTCCCGAGTAGCTTTTTTTGTGATGGCCCCGAGGCCCGGCGAGGGCCCCCCGAGGCCGAACATAGCCAGAAAACACCTCCCGTCCTGATGTGTTTTTGTCATATATGAATAGTAATACTAAGAATAGGAATGAAAATAATGGTAATAACAATAATAGCATGATTAATATAGAAGCAATACGAATATACTATTAATCATACTAGTAGTAGTAATAATAACAATAATAATAATAATAACAATACTAATACCAATAATAATAGTAAAAAACATAAATAGCCATATCGTAAAATACCAATAATAATAGTAGTAATGAATAATCATAATAGTTTTTTTTTTAAAAAAACAAAAAAACAAAAAAAAAAAAAAAAAAAAAAAAAAAAAAAAAAAAAAAAAAAAAAAAAAAAACGAATACTAATACCAATAATAATAGTAGTAATAAAAAACAATCATAATAGTCGTAACCATGATAATGAGTATAGTGACTATAATAATAATCACAATATGCAGTAGTAGCAGTGTAGTAGTAGTAGTAGTAGTAGTAGTAGTAGTAGTAGTAGTAGTAGTAGTAGTAGTAGTAGTAGTAGTAGTAGTAGTAGTAGTAGTAGTAGTAGTAGTAGTAGTAGTTAGTGGTGGTGTGTGGTGGTGGTGGTGTAGTAGTAGTAGTGGTTTAGTCGTAGTCGTAGTCGTAGGTAGCGTAGTGTAGTAGTAGTAGTAGTAGTAGTAGTAGTAGTAGTAGTAGTAGTAGTAGTAGTAGTAGTAGTAGTAGTAGTAGTAGTAGTAGTAGTAGTAGTAGTAGTAGTAGTAGTAGTAGTAGTAGTAGTAGTAGTAGTAAGTTAGTAAAAAAAATAAAATTCAACAACAAAGCAATGATACTAACCATAACAATGACAATCATAATAATCATATTAATAGTCATAATAGTCATACGAATATTACAATAACAAGAATAAGATAAGAATAATAAGAAACATACAAACACGACGCGATCGTGTCTGGGGGCTGGCCCCCGGGAGGGCCTGGCGGCCTCCCGAGGAGAGGGCGGGCTCCCCCTCGCCCGGAGAGAGGTCGCGGAGTCCGACCTTGAGAGCGAGAGCGCAGGGCTCGGCTCGGCCCCGGGAGCGGCCGACACGCGCCTCCGCTGCTTCCGCCGGTCGCGAGAGCGTCGGAGAAGTGCGCGCGCTACGTCGGCAGGCCGGCCCCAGAGGCCAAGGCTGCAGTCGGGCGTGCCCCTCTACGGTCAAGCGATCGCAAGCACGGACTAAGGGGGCGTGGATGAGCGACGGGTCCCGTTGCCACGGGGAATCGCGGATTTCCGCCGCCGAGCGAGGCGGCACCGTCGGCGGGCCAGCCCAGGGGTCCTGTTCCTCAGAGAGGGGTGGGAATGTGTTCGGGGGGGGAGTTCCCGGAAGTGCGTGTGACGCCTTTTGTTGGTTTTGGGTTCCCCCAGGGCGGTTTCCACCCGCTGCGCCTGCTCGCGAGCGTTCCAGGGGTGTCCAGATCATCCCGAACGGCCGCCCGAGGCCCCGGCTGTGGCCTGCAAGCCTGAGATCCATCTCCTCCCCCAGGGGCAACGTTAGGGTTAAGTCGGGCGTGTCCCTCTACAGCAGGAAAACTCCACAAAAATCAAAAAGTGACCTGGGGACGATGCTTTGCGCATTTCTTGACCATGTTTTTTTTTTTTTTTTCCATTTTTCGTCCAAGGTCCGCCTGTAGGAGGACACGCCCGACCTAAGCCAAGGAGCCCGGCGAAGGGCGAAGGGATGCGATGGAGAGGCGCTCGTCGCCCCACGGGCCGGGAGGCCGGGACATCGACACACCACGCCCCCCCCCCCTGGGCCTTCCAGGCGGCTTCCTCCTCCTCCTCCTCCTCCTCCTCCTCCTCCTGCTCCTCCTTCTCCTCCTCCTCCTCCTCCTCCTCCTGCTCCTCCTCCTCCTGCTCCTCCTTCTCCTCCTCCTCCTGCTCCTCCTCCTGCTCCTCCTCCTCCTCCTGCTCCTCCTCCTCCTCCTCCTGCTCCTCCTCCTCTTCACACAGCCAGCAGCTTCCTGCTCACGGGCGGGCTTTGCTGTGGGCCCGCCGGTGGTTTCAGCGGTCGCTGCCTCCCCGCTGCAGGCTGCAGTCAGTATCGTTTAACCGACCCCCATCCCCATCCTCATCCCCTTTGAGACCCCCACCAAATTACCACCCCACTTGGGGATACCCTTCGCAACCCGACGGGAACGGCCTATATCCCCATCTAGGGGGGTTAATCGGCCAGTGGGGCCCAGGCCACGCCGCTGGGGATGGGGATCGGTTCAACGATACTCATGCAGGAATCCTCAGGCAGAGTTGGATCGGCCCTGCTTTGTCCTTGGGTTAATTACGATGTTCCAACCTATTTCCCAACCATCCTGTGGTGTTGGGTCCTCGTTTTGAAGAGACGGTGCCCCGCGTTTCTCCTCCTCCTCGCCCTCCTCCCTCCAGTGGGGGTGTTCGCCCTCCTCCCTCCTCCCCCTCCTTGCCTCTGCTCTCGGCACACCTCTCACACGTTTCGTAGCCCCATAGGGAACTCCACCGAAGGCCCCAGTGGGGGTGTCCACATGCGGTTCCCCCACCCAGGGCAGCGTTTCGTAGCCCCAGAGGGAGCTCCACCGTAGGCCCCAGTGGGGGTGTCCACATGCGGTTCCCCACCCAGGGCAGCGTTTCGTAGCCCCATAGGGAGCTCCACCGTAGGCCCCAGTGGGGCTGCCCTCATGCGGTTCCCCCACCCAGGGCAGCGTTTCGTAGCCCCATAGGGAACTCCACCGAAGGCCCCAGTGGGGGTGTCCACATGCGGTTCCCCCACCCAGGGCAGCGTTTCCTAGCCCCATAGGGAGCTCCACCGAAGGCCCCAGTGGGGGTGTCCACATGCGGTTCCCCCACCCAGGGCAGCGTTTCGTGGCCCCATAGGGAGCTCCCCCGAAGGCCCCAGTGGGGGTGTCCACATGCGGTTCCCCCACCCAGGGCAGCGTTTCGTGGCCCCATAGGGAGCTCCACCGAAGGCCCCAGTGGGGGTGTCCACATGCGGTTCCCCCACCCAGGGCAGCGTTTCGTGGCCCCATAGGGAGCTCCACCGAAGGCCCCAGTGGGGGTGTCCACATGCGGTTCCCCCACCCAGGGCAGCGTTTCGTGGCCCCATAGGGAGCTCCACCGAAGGCCCCAGTGGGGGTGTCCACATGCGGTTCCCCCACCCAGGGCAGCGTTTCGTAGCCCCAGAGGGAGCTCCACCGAAGGCCCCAGTGGGGGTGTCCACATGCGGTTCCCCCACCCAGGGCAGCGTTTCGTAGCCCCAGAGGGAGCTCCACCGAAGGCCCCAGTGGGGGTGTCCACATGCGGTTCCCCCACCCAGGGCAGCGTTTCGTAGCCCCATAGGGAGCTCCACCGTAGGCCCCAGTGGGGCTGCCCTCATGCGGTTCCCCCACCCAGGGCAGCGTTTCGTAGCCCCAGAGGGAGCTCCACCGTAGGCCCCAGTGGGGGTGCCCGCATGCGGTTCCCCCACTCAGGGCAGCGTTTCGTGGCCCCACAGGAAGCTCCACCGAAGGCCCCAGTGGGGCTGCCTGCATGCGGTTCCCCCACCCAGGGCATCGTTTCATAGCCCCATAGGGAGCTCCACCGAAGGCCCCAGTGGGGGTGTTCGCATGCGTCTCCACTACCCAGAGGTAGCGCCGCCGAAAACGATATTCACACTTGCGGTATTCACAGTTGCATATGGTTGGGTCCTTCGCCAGGCTAATTTTTATTATTTTTGGTGTATTTTGCATTTTTCGTCGAAAATCCCCCTGTAGGGGGACAGGCCCGACTTAAGACGAGGCCCGATTCGCCCCATGGCGCGCTCCTGGAGCGCTCTGGGACGGCCGCGGCGCCCGATGCATCCTCCAGACCCGCCATAAGGGGAACGAGCAAATGACAGAAACACCTAAGAACTCCGAGGTCCGCGCGGACCCGAAAAGTCCGCGCGGATCTCAGAGTTCTTATGTTCATGTCATTGCTCGTCCCCCTAAGGCCCGCCAGCTCGCAGAGGTTTCCGATGTGGCCTCAGATCCGCCACAAAAAATTAGCCTGACGAAGGACCCAACCATATGCAGCTGTGGGTACCGTCGTCGTATGAACCGCATTCGGTGGAATTCCCGATGGGCCCACGAAACTAGTGAAGATGCACCAGAATGGGTGCGGTGGCCGCATGCGAGCGCTGACACCTGGGCCTTCGGTGGAGCTCCCTATGGGGCGACGAAACCTGTGAGGGGTGTACCAGAATGGGTGCGGTGGCCGCATGCGAGCGCTGGCATCTGCGGCTTCGGTGGAGCTCTCAATAGGGCCCCGAAACGTGTGATGGGTGTGCCAAAATGGGTGTGGTGGGCGCATGCGGACGCTGTGGCGCTCCCTATGGGGCCACGACGCGTGTGAGGGGTGTACCAGAATAGATGCGTTGGCCACATGCGAGCGCTGGCATCTGCGGCTTCGGTGGGGCTCCCTGTGGGGCCACGACGCGTGTGAGGGGTGTACCAGAATAGATGCGGTGGCCGCATGCGAGCGCTGGCATCTGCGGCTTCGGTGGGGCTCCCTGTGGGGCCACGCGGAAGGGTGTGCCAAAATGGGCGCGGTGGCCGCATGCCAGCGCTGGCATTTGGGTCTTCGGTGGGGTTTCACCTGGGGCCCCGAAACGTGTGATGGGTGTGCCAAAATGGGTGCGGTGGCTGCATGCGAGGAGGGAAGAGGAGAGGAGGAATGAGGAAGGAGAACGCGGGGCGCTGTCTTCAAAACGAGGACCTAACACCACAGGATGGTTGGGAAATATACACAGACACCCTCTCATGGATTGTGCCTGGGCCTCTGGGAAGGGTGGCGGTGTATCAATCACCACTCGGAGCCAGCGGCGTTATACACCGCCGCCCTCCCTGAAGGTGCCTGCAAAGTTCGTCGGAGGGCGTCAGTGTATAAACTATTTCTGTGGCGTATCATACCCAGATTTGTTCTCGTCCTGCCCTGGTCTTGCTCGCCCTCCCCATGCTGCGTCGCGCCTCGCTCACAGCCTGGCTCCCCAGAGGTCCCCGGACCCCCTCTCTGGGACCAGCCTGTCACCCCCTAAGCCGTTTCCCGACGGCCCCGGGGCCCGGCGAGGGCCCCCCTGGAGGAGGCAGAGAATATGGGCAAAAACCTCCCGCCGTGATCTTTGGTCACGACGCGTGGACGTCTAGACCCGGAGGTCAAGCATCGATTCTGCACCTGCTCCAGGGTGCATTCTGGCTCGAGCCACCAGGCGGATGCAGCCGTGGCGGCGGGCACCCGGGAGGCCGAGAACTGCCAAAAGACCCGCGCCGTGATCTTTGCCACCGCGCGGTACAAAGTCAGGGCTCGCCCCCTCCTCCTCCTTCTCCTCCTCCTCCTCCTGCTGTTCGTCCTCCTCCTCCTCCTCCTCGTCCTGCTGCGCCTCCTAGTCACCTCCTCCTCGTCCTCGCGCCCGCGCGCGGGGAGCGCGGGGCTGCCAGGCGCAGAAGCGCGCGGCGGCGGCGGCGGACCTGCTGGAGGTCCCCGGCCTCGCGCTCTCCGAGGGCGAGCGGGAGCTGACCTTCGAGAGGCGGCAGTGCTCGCCAGTGCTTCGCCGCCCGGAGCGGCTGAGGGTGAGGAGCTGGTCCCGGGGTCAGGTCCCGAAGAGGGGCAGCGGTAGGCCAAGGGGGGAGTTCTCCAGCCTCCCAGGGTTTCGGGTACTGTCGTCTGGTTTCGGGTACGTTCGTCTGTTCTCGGTGCCCTTCCGGCCTCGGGAGGCGTTCCGGCAGCTGAAGGCCTCGCCGGAAGCGCTCTGGGGGTGTGGCCCGAGCTGTGGCCCGCAAGCCAGGGATCGGAAGGTCAGGGGCAGCGTTCGAGGAGGGGATAGGCCCAGGGGGGATGCATGGACCCCCAGTCGCCCATTGTCACCACCCACCAAACCACCCCAACCCAACCCGAAGGCCTCAAATTGACCTCCATTTCCAGTGGGGGGGGGGGGGGTCGGGGAACATCGAGGAAACACATATGGAACGCGTACCCCCCCCAAACCCGAAATTCGGGTCTTCGGGTTGGGTTGGGTTGGGGTGGTCTGGTAGGTCGTCACAGTGATCGCCGATAGGGCCCCGATGGCCCACCCCGCCCAGGAACGTGCTGCCTCGCCCTGCAGGGCACAGGCGCTGAGCGAGCCACCGGCGACGTGTCGCCGATTCCGGCTCGAGGCTTCCCCCACGGGCGGGGCCCCCCGACTCGCTTTCCCCGCACGAAGGGTCGAGGATGATGGGAGCGTTTTCCACCACCACCACCATAAGTTGGAGGGGGGAAGGAGGACGAGGAGGAGGACGAAGAGGAGGAGGACGAAGAGGAGGAGGAGGAGGAGGAGGAGGAGGAGGAGGAGGGCACCCTCCCCCTCCAACTTATGGTGGTGCTGGTGGTGGAAAACAGGCCCATCAGAGGACTCGGAGCCGGCTGGGGTCTGAGGTGGCCCAGCAGTGGTGTTGGCCAGCAGGCAGAGGGGGGGGGCGAGGTTCGAGGGTTGGTGTTCGAGAAGGGTCTTTACACCCTAGGCGATGCTTAGGAAAACTGAAGTTTTCGGCCAGGGTCTCGATGATTCTGACTGTTTCAGTGTAAATCCGAAGATCTCAACAGAAATTCAGGGTTTGTAATCCAATTCTGAGACTATGAATTTCTGAACTCATGATCTCTTAAGCATTTCGCAGGGTGCATGCCTTGTGCGCCCTCCAGGGACCGGTTTCGGGCGCGGGAGTATGCCTTGACCGGTTTCGGGCGCGGGACCGTCATAACGAATCTGGGGCGAACCACTCCCACCGGCTGGACCTCGGGGAGGGGTCTGCAGAGCGATTTTGAGCAGATTTGGCCTCAGCACCCCCCCCTCCTGACCGACTTTCTGGGGCCCCATCCAGCTTAGACCCCCCGGCCGCCGCCGATCACACAGTGCCTGGAAGAACTCGGTCGTGGGCGAAAAACATGTCTGTGTCCGCGGCCTCGCGGGCTGGGCCCGTGAGCCGTGCCCCCGCGGATCTGGGGCGATTCTGCGCGGATGCCCAGCGCGGAACGCATCCGCGCGACCGCGCATCCTCCTCCTATCTTGGACCCGCTTCCCAGCGGATCTATTTCCTCCTTCGTGCCAGCATGCCACCTCGTTCGCCTCTCGCAGGGTGGGCTCGTGGCTGCACCTGGCTTGCGTGGCGGCTCTTTGAATCGCATGGCAGTTGAGACTGTGTAGTGTGGAGGAGGAGGAGGAGGAGGAGGAGGAGGAGGAGGAGGAGGAGGAGGAGGAGGAGGAGGAGGACAGGATGGGGACGGAGGAGGAGGAGGAGTTCGTTTGATTGCGTGGAAAAAATAGGTCCTTCGTGCCAACAAACCGCGCACGTAGGCGCGATCCAGGAAAACAGTGCCTCGCCCTTGGCGCGTCCTTCGCCGTTCGGTGGGAGAGGCCGGCCGAAGGCCGTCGTCGGTGAAGCGGCGGCGGGCCATCCGTCGGAAGGCGATCGCGTTGAAAGGGAGACTCATCCTCCTCCTCCTCCTCCTCCTCCCCCTTCTCCTCCTCCTCCTCCTCCTCCTCCTCCTCCTCCTCCTCCTCCTCCTCCTCCTCCTCCTCCTCCTCCTCCTCCCCGTTGTGCCGACCTCCACGGTCTACCAGAGGGAGAGCTTGCGGATGGGTACCGTCACCGCTACCTTCGCCTCGTTCTCGCCATTTTGGGCCTCTTGCGAGGCCCTTGTCGCCACCGTTGGACTCGCCTCGCAAATCTGGTTAGAACGCGCCCCAGGAGAGGTCCGTGGAGTAGCGGTATCGGTATTTTTGTGTCCCCCCATGGACGTCAGCATTTTTTGAAGGTTCAGGTTTCTTGCGACCGTGCTTTTATCCTCTGGCGATAATGGGCGTGACGGGGGGGGAAGGGGCCGGTCACGTCGCGATTTGCGCCGGCGCCGTCTGGCCACGCGCAGGAATGGCTCATTTCCAGACGTTGCCGGCGCCAATCGTGACGTGACTGGGGGGAAGGACCGGCTACGGGCGTGATCGCGAATGATCAAGAACGGGCTCCAGCATTGGGTTTCAGGACTTCTGGAGTCGGCCACGTGGGTGCTCCGAGTTGGCGTCTCCCGAGGCGTCGTCGAGCTTCGACCCAGGAGCGGAGCAGTTCACAAACGTTCGTCCCTCAGAGCCGAAAAGCTGTGCACCGTACCGCTCTGGAGCGGGGCTTGAGTGGAGTCCAGACGTGGTACGGTGCAGATGGGCGCTGTTCTCGTGGGTGCCTGGTCGAGGTGTTGTGGTCGGTCTGCAACGCGTTGGGGACTCCGTGGTCTGCGTTTCGGGGAAGCGGGCCCGTTCCACAGCAAGGTCTGGGGCCCCCAGGGGGCCCCCCGGAGCCCTGTAGCGTTCCCCGCCGTCGCCCCCCCGAGGGGCGCTGTGTGCATCGAGCCTTGCTTCTCGCCCTCTCGAGAGGGGCCGCCTGGGCTTCGACCTGGAGGGCGTGCACGTCTGCTCGGTGGAGCCTGGCAGCCAGGCGCTCGAGCTCCTTGGGCGTGATTGCTGCGGTCGTGGTCGTCGTCATCGTCGTCGTCGCCGCCGCCGCCGCAGCCGCCGTCGTCAACTTCGTGGTCGTGGTCGCGGTCGTGTTTGGTGTCGCCGTAGCCGTCGCCGCCGCCGCCGTCGTCACCGTCGTCGTCGTCGTCGTCGTCGTCGTCGTCGTCGTCGTCGTCGTCGTCGTCGTCGTCGTCGTCGTTGTCATCGTCGTCGTCGTGGTCGTCGTGATCGTCGTCGTGTGCGTTGCTGTTGTTGCTGCTGCTGCTGCTGCTGCTGCTGTTGTTGTTGTTGTTGTTGTTGTTGTTGTTATTGCTGTTGTTGTTGTTGCTGTTGCTGTTGTTGTTGTTGTTGTTGTTGTTGTTGTTGTTGTTGTTGTTGTTGTTGTTGTTGTTGTTGGTGTTGAACATTATTACTTCTAAAGAATAATTATTGTTGGGACCCCTGGTGCACGACCCCCCCGCCGCGCCTAGGCCGCAGCCACATTTTCATCATTTTCGTGAGGAAGTCTCAGGCAAAACGGGTTGGTCCGGATCCGGTTGTTTTGTTACGGCCCGCTTTCCCTTGCAAAAAATAAGCTAAAGTGGACATTTCTTGTTCTAACACAACCAAACTTCAAGAATCCCTTGCAAAAAATAAGGTAAAGTTGACATTCGCGCGCGCAAGACGAAATCCTTCCAAAACCCTAGTTTTCGTAACGATTTTGACATAAAAACATCAAAAAGCCAATGGTTTTTTTTTGTTTTTAAAAAAATGTCAAAATTTCATCCCGCGCGCTCTTGCGGATTCGTAGGAAACCCAACACTTTTTTAAACATTTCTGTCAAACGGGTTTTTGCGAGCAACTTTTTCGAACTTCTGCAACAACGGTTGCGCACCTGCCAGGGCCATCATCCCTGTCAAATAATACCATGCGGGACACATTCGTTTTTTCTTCGCGCGCGCACGCCGTCGTCGTCGGCCGCGGGGCCCTGAATAGTAGCCACGGTCGTCCGCATGCCACGAAGTGAAGTGTCCGAACGTCATAGGGCGGGAAGCTGGGTGTGGGTGGTGGCGAAGAGTCGTTTGGAAATTTGGTAGAGCTTGAACCGGCCCCCCCACAAAGTGGGGGTATTGCCCGCCTCCTATGAAAACCCTGGCACTGGTGAGAACGGAGTGTCCCCACGTGCTAGTAATTGTTGTTGTTGTTGTTGTTGTTGTTGTTGTTGTTGTTGGTGTTGTTGTTGTTGTTGTTGTTGTTGTTGTTGATGTTGAATTTTTTGATTGAAGTCCCCCTGCGGGGTCTCGCACCCTGTTTTTTTATCAGGGAAGGTCTTGAGGCTCAAACTGTGTCGTTGGCCCCCAGTTTACAACAACAACGGCTCCCGCCTGAGACTTCCTCACAATTAATCGAAGAATCGCGCTCCCGCCTGAGACTTCCTCGCATTTTATCAGGAATCGCGCTCTCGCTTGGGATTTCCTTACAATTTATGCAGGAATCGCTCTCTCGGTGCTCTGGAGTCGCGCTCTCGCTGGAGACTTGCTTGCAACTTACTCAAGAATAGCGCCCTTGCGTTGGAAATTCTTGCAATTTACTCAAGCGCCGAGCTCCCAACACTCAGGCACCCAGGAGTCGCGCTGACGCTTACGACCCCCTCACATATTATTTAGGAATCGGGACCTCGCTGCCCTTCGTGGCCCCATTGCAGCCCATCGTGGCCCCCTCGCTGCCGTCCGTGGGCCCGTTGCAGCCCTTCGTGGCCCCCTCGCTTTGTTTCGTGGCCCCGTTGCAGCCCTTCGTGGCCCCCTCGCTGCCCTTCGTGGCCCCGTTGCAGCCCCTCGTGGCCCCCCTCGCTGCCCTTCGTGGCCCCGTTGCAGTTCTCGGGCCCCTCGCTGCCCTTCGTGGCCCCGTTGCAGCCCTTCGTGCCCCCCTCGCTGACCTTCGGGGCCCCGTTGCAGCCCTTCGTGGCCCACCCGCTGCCCTTCGCGGCTCCGTTTGCTGCCCTTCGTGGCCCCCCTCGTTGCCCTTCGGGGCCCCCTCGCTGCCTTTCGTGGCGCCGTTGCAGCCCTTCGTGGCCCCCTCGCTGCCCTTCGTGGCCCCGTTGCAGCCCTTCGTGCCCCCCTCGCTGACCTTCGGTGACTCTGGTGCAGTTCTCTGCGTGGACCCCCTCGGCTGCCCTTCGTGCCCCGTTGCAGCCCTCGTGGCCCTCGCTGCCCTTCGTGCCCCGTTGCAACCTTGTCGTGGCCCCCTCGCTTTTGTTTTTCGTGCCCGTTTGCAGCCCTTCGTGGCCCCCTCGCTGCCTTTCGTGGCCCCGGTTTGCAGTTCGTCGTGCCCCCCCCACGTCGCTGCCCTTCGTGGCCCGTTTGCAGCCCTCCGTGGCCCCCTGGCTGCCCTTCGTGGCCCGTTTGCAGCCCCTCGTGGCCCCCTCGCTGCCCTTCGTGGCCCCGTTGCAGCCCTTCGTGGCCCCCTCGCTGCCCTTCGTGGCCCCGTTGCGCCCCTTCGTGGCCCCCTCGCTGCCCTTCGTGGCCCCGTTGCAGCTCTTGTGGCCCCCTCGCTGCCCTTCGTGGCCCGTTTGCAGCCCCTCGTGGCCCCGTTGCAGGCCTTCGTGGCCCCCTCGCTGCCCTTCGTGGCCCCGTTGCAGCCCCTCGTGGCCCCCCTCGCTGCCCTTCGTGGCCCCGTTGCAGTTCCTCGTGGCCCCCCTCGCTGCCCTTCGTGGCCCCGTTGCAGCCCCTCGTGGCCCCCTCGCTGCCCTTCGTGGCCCCGTTGCAACCTTTCGTGGCCCCCTCGCTTTGTTTCGTGGCCCCGTTGCAGCCCTTCGTGGCCCCCTCGCTGCCCTTCGTGGCCCCCGCTCGTTCGCGCCCGTCGTGGCCCCATATGCATGCCCTTCGTGGCCCCGCTGTCGCCCTTCGTGGCCCCCTCGCTGCTCTTCGTGGCCCCGTTGCTGTCCTCAGTAGCACCGTCCTTGCCCTCCGCGGCCCAATATACGTATGCCTTTCGTGGCCCCCGCTCGTTCGCGCCCGTCGTGGCCCCATGTGCATGCCCTTCGTGGCCCCGCTGTCGCCCTTCGTGGCCCCCTCGTTGTCCTACGTGGCCCAGTTGCTACCCTCGGTGGCCCCGTCGTTGCCTTCTGTGGCCCCGCATTATCTGCCTTCGTAGCCCCCGCTCGTTCGCGCTCTTCGTGGCCCCATACGCATTCCTTTCGTGTCCCCGCTATCGCCCTTCGTGGCCTGTTTTAAACCCTTCGTGGCCCTGCTGTCGTTCTCTCTCTCGCTCTCGCTTTCGCTCGTCGTCGTCGCCGTCGTCGTCGTCGTCGTCGACGTCGACGTCGTCGTCGTCGTCGTGGTCGGTCCCCTGTCCGTCCTTCTTGGGGTCGGGTTGCCGCCGATCAGCGCTGCCGCTGGCCAGGCCGACGGTCCGCGGCCGCCCCGCCGCTTGCTGGGGCCCGGCTTGCAGGGAAGAAAGGTATACCCCCCAAAAGGGGCACGGTCGAAGACGAAGAGGGCGGGCATCGAGGGGTTGGGCAATACGCGTCAACGGGCACTCGAGCAGATAAGAGCGAACAGTCTTAAAATGAGTGTTGTTGTTGCTGTTCTTGTCGTCGTCGTCGCCGTCGTGGTGACAGGCCGACCAGCTCGGCGTGAAGGTCGGCGACCGCCTCAAGGCGATCGCGGGCTACAAGGTGCCCGGGCCGAAGTCCGAGGAGGCCGAGGAGGTGGCGCGGGCGCGGGCAGTGGCGAAGAAGTGGCTGAAGGTCGGGGGGGAGACGTGCAGCAGCAAAAAAATTGGCCTGCCATTGGGTGTCCCGCGAACCTTCTCCTCCTCTGCTGGGCCCGGCGACCCGAGTGGCACCGTGATTGCGAAGCTCGAGGTCGACAAATGCTGTGTCTACTGTGCAGTCGAGACGCTGAGGTCTGCACCACCTTTGTTTCTAGGCCTCCCAGGTGGGGTCCGAGTAGATTTATGTCGGGCGTGTCCCCCATACAGGGGGATTTTCGATGAAGAATAAACCATACCCCAAACATACACCAAAAAGGTAAAACAAATATTCAAATTATCCCAGAGCGACCCTACCTAGGAGTTGGAGCCCCTAGGAGAGCAATATTCTGTAGTAACGGTAAACGCCGTTCTCCTCCTTCTCCTCATTGTCGCAGTTGTAGCAGTAGCGGTAGTAGTAGTAGTAGTAGTAGTAGTAGTAGTAGTAGTAGTAGTAGTAGTAGTAGTAGTAGTAGTAGTAGAAGTAGTAGTAGTAGTAGTAGTAGTAGTAGTAGTAGTAGTAGTAGTGCTATGCTATGCTATGCTATCCTGCGCTATGCTAGGCTATGCTATGCTATGCTATGCTATGCAGGGCTATGCTATGCTATGCTAGGCTATGACATGACATTATATGCTGCGCTATGCTATGCTATGCTATGCTATGCTATGTTGCGCTGTGATATGGTATGCTATGCTATGTTATGCTATGCTGTGATGTGCTGTGCTATGCAATGCTATGCTGCGCTGTGCTATGCTAAGCTATGCTATGTTATGCTATGCGATGCAATGCTATGATATGCTATGCGATGCTATGCAGAACTATGCTATGCTGTGCTATGCTATGCTATGCTATGCCTGGCGATGTTATGCTATGCTATGCTGTGCTCATGCTGCGCTGCGCTAAGCTAAGCTAAACTAAACTAAGCTAAGGTATGTTAAGCTAAGCTAAGCTAAGCTAAGCTAGGCTAGGCGAAGCTAAGCTAAGCTAAGCTAAACTAAGCTAAGCTAAGCTAAGCCATGCTAAACTAAGCTAAGCCAAGCTAAGCTCAGCTAAGCTAAGCTCAGATGAGCTAGGCTACGCTTAGCTAAGCTAGGCTAGGCAAAGCTAAGCTAAGCTAAGCTAAGCTAAGATGAGATAAGCTAAGCTAAGCTAAGCCAAGCTAAGCTAAGCTAAGCTAAGCTAGGTGAACCCAGGGGGCGGGGACTGGGGGAACCGCGGGGCGGGGACCTGGGGAACCGCCCGGGGCGCTTTCCACTGCCCGGCCCCTTTAAGCTAAGAGAGTAAGAACCCTCTAGGCAGAGCCTAGGTAGGGAAAAATAGTCCCCAGACTATTTTTGGAGTGTGTTTGGAATATTTGTGGGGTATTTTTCCCTACCTAGGCTCTGTCTAGAAGAGTTCTTACCGTGTATGCTTAAAGGGCCGGGCAGTGGTCCTCGCCACTGGCGGTTCCCCCAGTATCCGCCCCGCGGTTCCCCCAGTGACGGCCCCTTAGCTTAGCGTTGCTTATCTCATCTTAGCTTAGCTTATTTAATCTTAGCTTAGCTTAGTTTCATCTTAGCTCAGGTTTATCTTAGCTTAGCTTACCTTCATCTTAGTTTCGCCGAGCTTTAGCATAGCAGAGCACAGCGTAGCATAGCAGAGCAGCTCGCAGCTCGCACCCGGTGAGCGAGTGCGAACACATGCGTGTGTGTGTCTGTGCACAGGCAAACCAAACACCAAAATCAAGCAACAGCAAACACAGCATCAAAACAAAAGCAACACCAAAAGCAAACACAAAAGTAAAGGCAAGGCAATGCAAAGCAAAAACATAACCAATGCGAAAGTGTAAATGTAGATGTGGATGTAGGTGTAGGTGTAGATGTTGATGTAGAAATAGGTGTATATGTATATGTATATGTAGATGTAGATGTAGATGTGAGTCTCGCTGTTGATGTTGATGTGGATGTAGATGCAGGTGTAGATGTTGATGTAGCTTTCGGTTTAGATAGAGATGTTGCTTTCCTAGATCCTCAAACTCCTAGGTAGGGTCGCACTGGGAGAATTTCTTTTTCGTCGGAAATCCCCCTGTAGCGGGACAGGCCCGACTTAAGAGTAGATGGGGTCGGAGGGCCGCGCGCCGCATCGACGATGCATCGGCGATGCGGCTCGATGTGGAGCCCGAGTTTCGTCGCGCGGGCGTCGCCGCTGCATCGCCGATGCATCACCGATACATCGCCGATACATCGCCGATGCATCGCCGATGTATCGTCGATGCGGCGCGATCCTCCGACCCCCTCTATCGAAGAAGAAGAAGAAGAAGAAGAAGAAGACACCGCCATAAGCATAAACTTTGGGCGCTCCGCGCGGAGCGCCAAAAGCTTATTGTTATGACGTTGTTTCTCATTTTTCTTCTAGTTCGAGGGACTTTCTGCGGAACTCACGTCATCCTGACCCCAAGCGCGCGAGAAAGTTGCCTCCCAGCGCACCCCCAGGAACCTCCAGCTCGTGAGCCTCGAACTCCTGATCCTCACCCTCCTGACCCTCACCCGCCGCACCACCGCCGCCCGCTCATCCTCACCCTCGTCTCTGAGCCCAGGCGCGCACCCCCACTTCTAAGTACAGTCCCGTTTTTAATACATGCTCCGCCTTAAACATGCAGGGAAATAGAATTAAACAACGATGAGTTCATGCATACACTTCTTCATGAATTAATCATGTATTAAAATCTTATATTTTTGAAAAAAAAACCTATGTGTTAAAAACTGCCCTGCACGGAACCTCCCGAGCAACCGCAGAGCGGCCAGCCAGTCACAGCCTGCTCGGACTCCATCCAGGAGGCCTCTGCTGTTTCGGGAGGGCCTGGAGGTATGTTGGCGACCACGCGAGAACCCCGCCGCGCCGCCTGGTACCCTTGCTTGCGCCGAAATTGCTGAGAGGGGGAGGAGGGGGAGGAGGAGGAGGAGGAGGAGGAGGAAGAGGAGGAGGAGGAGGAGGAGGAGGAGGAGGAGGAGGAGGAGGAGGAGGAGGAGGACGAGTGTAAACCGAAGAGTCATCAACGATGTTGGAGTAAAGCCTCCTCGGATCTGCGCGGGGGGACCTTGTCGGACCCTCCGAGTGGCTCGCCGTGGCCGGGAAAAGAGGGGCGGTGCCGCTGTCCACGGCGGTGCTCCGGACGGTCCGTCGCCTTCCCCCTCTGCCCGGCGCCTCCCTGTTCCCCCCTTGTGCTGCCGCTATGTGTTTGCGTATTCCCTCTCTTCCTGTTTTTTTTTCGGTGGTGTATATCTCTATATATATACACAAACAAACAAACATAAGCATACACATAAGCATAAGCACACACACACACACGCATATATGTGGTATAACCATACATATATATATATATATACATATGCTAGTGGCCTCTCAAGCTGCATGCGTCTTTGCACAGCGTGTGTCCTCCGCCCCCTCCTCCTCGATCTCCTCGTCCCCGCCCCTCTGCCGTGCATGCGTTCGACTGTTGGTGGCGCTTCAACGGTGGCTTCCTGCGTTCTCTGTCGAGCGAAATCCGGAGTGGGTTTCGAGAAAGCTTTGCGTGAGGTCAAGTGTGCCTTTTGAGAGCAGAAATCACGTGGCACTGACTGTACAGGGTCCGGCTTGAATAAGGAACACTTCCTTCTCAAAAGGGGCTCGGTCGTTCCTTTGGTTTGCATGCGCTACGCTACCTTTTGGGCGGCGAGCCCCCTGGTGTTCCCTCGGACTTCCTAGACTCTCTTTGAGAAAAGGGGCTCCCTTCCTAATTTGTCGTTCCTTGGGCCAGGCCGAATCCTGTATTGATTACCTGGTGGCGCCCCAGAGGGCCGGCTCCGTGTTCCTTGATTGTTTCACAGCTTGCCACAGGTTTTCCTCAGGTCTTCGATGGGAAATCGAAGCTTCACCGATTGGAAAACGGGGCCTCGTTCCTCATTTAGGGTTCCTTAGGTGGCGCCCCAGATCCACCGCCAGAATATGTCCACATCCACCGCTTCGGAGTCGTGCCCTGGAATCTCGAGGAGCAGTGGATATGGATATCTGCCCGCCCGCGTGAGCGGGCAGATATCCATATCCG
Organism: Prorocentrum cordatum; assembly: GCA_963575745.1. Lineage (NCBI taxonomy): Eukaryota > Dinophyceae > Prorocentrales > Prorocentraceae > Prorocentrum > Prorocentrum cordatum. The sequence continues at coordinate 204,223 of CAUYUJ010018704.1, forward strand.
CCGCTCCCCGAGTCCTCGCAACACGACCCAGCAGCAGTGGATATGGTTAAATTCTGGTGGCGCCCCAGAGGGCTGGGTCCGTTTCTGGAGACGGGCCTCTCGTCCCGAGTCGTTCCTGGCAGGCCCCGGGGCCCGGCCACCGGAGCCCCCCCCCCCCCGAGGCCGAGCATCCCCACACCCATCCCCCGGGGTCGTGTTTTTTTTGTTGCGGCGCGGGGGGTGTCCGGGCCGTGGCGGCGGGGAGTTCTCCCTGGAGGCACAAAGAGGAGAGGCAGGGTTCAAGGCTCGATCCGCGATCCTCGACCTCGAACTTCGAATCTCGGTCCAAGTTCGAGCCGAGCACGTCCTGGGCCCACCCATCCCCTTGTCGTGATCTTTGTTGCGGCGCGAGGGTGTCTGGGCCGTGGCGGCGGGGAGGTCCCTGGAGGCACAAGAGGAGAGGCAGAGTTCAAGGCTCGATCCGCGATCCTCGACCTCGAACTTCGAGTCTCGGTCCAAGTTCGAGCCGAGCACGTCTGGGCCTGCTTCCCCCTGCCCGCCTTTCTAGGCCTCCTGGATGGGGTCCGAGTAGATGGGGTCGGAGGATCCCGCCGCATCGCCGATGCATCGGCGATGCGGCTCGATGTGGAGACCGTGTTTCCCCACGCCGACGTCGCCGATGCATCGCCGATGCATCGCCGATACATCGCCGATGCATTGACGATGCGATGCGATCCTTTCACCCCATCTACTCGGACCCCATCTAGGAGGCCTCAATCCTTGCGAGGCCGCCAGCTCAAGGTGCAGTGGTGGCTCTAATGGTGCAAACGGTGACGCTATGGCGCGCTCTCGAGGTGCTCTCGGCTAGGGACGTCTGTCTCGAGACGCTTGCGATCTGGCAATATACGCTCAAACACGTCACTACCAACGACACCTACCTCACTTACCATACGGGATTAGCCAGTAGGTACTTTCTCCTCCTCGTCCCTCCCTCCTCGTCCTCCCCCTCCTGCCGTTTCTGCCGTTTCTCGCTACGCAGCGTCTTGTCGTGCGCCCCGCGGGCGCGGAGCGCTCCGCAGCGGCCCGTCAGGGCCGTGCGGGCACTCAGACGGCGGCCCCGGGAACCCGACCCCGAGGGAGGGGAGGACCAGGGACCAATAAAATCACGGAGGGGGAGGAAGGGGCCGGGTTTTCAAAAAGGAAAGGAAGAGGGCCCGCCAGGGCCCTCAGCGTGCGCCGCGCGCGGCCGCCCACTCAGGCAGCGCGGCACGGCACGCGGCCAGGCCGTCGGCCTCTTCGTGGGCCGGCGGCCGCACGGCAGTTCGCGCACCAGAGGTGCTGCTGGCCTCCGCAGTGCGCGAACCCGCAGTGCTCGGCCCAGTCGTACAGGTCGAAGTTGCACTGCCTGGCTCTGCGGCCCTCGGAGCTGTGCTGCTCGCCGCAGACGTGCAGGTCGCCTTGGTGCAGCTTGGCGCTGTAGTTCACGATGTGGCTCGGCTCGATCATGGTGGTCTTCTCCTCCTCTTATTTGGTTCCCCCCTCCCTCTTCCCTCCCCTCCCTCCCTCCCTCCCTCCCTTTCTCTCCCTCCTCCCCCCTCCCTCTTCCCTCCCCTCCCTCCCTCCCTCCCTCCCTCCCTCCGATGATGCGGGTAGTGGTAGTGGGTAGTCGGTTGGTGGCCTTCGGCTGATAGTCAGTTGGTGAGCTGTGGTGTTCGACTCGATCATGGTGGTCATCGGCTTACAGCATGAAATATGGCGTCGATCCTGTGGTACTCGACGCAGTCGCATTCATTGATGAGGTGGTGCTTGACTCGATGGTCCTCATCATGTGATGCTCGGCTCAGACGTGCTAGTCGTCGGTGGTGGCGGGAAATGCTGGCTGAGTGGTAAGTCGTTGGAAAGCTCCCCCGCCATTGTATCTGCTTTTTGTGCGTGCTGGTCAGGGTCGCTGGGCGATCGGCTTGTTGCTGGGGTTGTGATGTGGGGCGTGGGCGCACATATGAGGCCTCCATGCACCGACTTCAAGTGGGGTTCGCGGCGGCCCCACCTCGTCCCGCTATGGCTAGGGGTCACGGTGCCCTCGGTGGGGGCGAACCCCAGGCCTGGTGCTTGCGTTCTGTCGGTGTGGGATGTCTCGGCTGTCCTGCGCTTCGCCCAGTGGGCGCTCGGGTAGCACCTCCTCCGCCATGGGGATGGTGGGGGTGGCGAGCTAGGGCGGACCGCGGGGGCGCAGGTAGTGGACGTCTTCCCCCCTCTGCCCCTCACCATCCCCCCTGGTGGGCGCGGGTAGTACTCGTCCTTCCCCCCCACCCTTCGAGCCCGTCTCGAAGTTTGATCCAAGCCTCACCAGGGCAGCGTTGACTTGTAGAGGTGTGGTGGGGCATACCAGGGATGTGGTAGTGGTCGATGAGTGGCGCGGTATGTTCGTAGCAGTCGCCCACCGTCTGGCCAGCTGGTATCCACTGAGTTGTATACGTACGATCCATGCCAAAGTACATACTGCAAAACGTAGCGACTTGTGCCTGGGGTCTTCCCACGCATTCGGGCCTCCACCTCCTCATCCTCCTCCTCCTCCTCCTCCTCCTCCAGTCTGCTGGGCGCCTTCTTCCCTTCGACGATCGAGTGGGCTCCCCTCTCCCCGCCTCTCCAGGGGGCGGGCGAAGCCCCGACCTCTGCCTCCACCGCCCTCCTGCTTTTCATGCTTCTACCCTTACGTCGGGCATGTCCCTCTACAGGAGCAGTATTGAAGAATAGTATAAGAGAATTAGTGTGGGGACGATTGCACGTGTTTTTCTTCTGGCTATTTTTGAATATGGTTTGACTATTCGTTGTTTTTCATCCAAAATCCGCCTGTAGGAGGACATGCCCGACCTAATTCTACCCGCTCCTTCCGACCGACGGGTAGTGGTAGTCGGCGGCACCCCAACACATCAACATCATGTGTGCATCGCTTCCCCCCCAGGGGCGACGCGCGCACCGAGAAGTCTTAAAATACATGCGTCGTGGCGGCCGCTTTCTGGCCGTACCGCTCGGGAAACGATGTACGGCAAGATGGGTTATACTATCTGTTCGGGTCGGACGCACGCCTCTGAGGAGGACGCATAGTACTAGTGTGTCCTTGTGCGTCCCAGGTACCCAGACCCCCGACGTCGTGATTCTTTCACAACGTCGACCCCCAGAGGTCTGGACCCCTTCCCCGGGACCAGTTTTTCGTCCTGAGCCGTTTTGTTGACGGTCCTGAGGCCTGGTGAGGGCCTGTGGAGGCCGAAAATGCCGAAAAACCTTCAGTCGCAATTTTTTTTCAACGCGAGGAGGTCTGGGCAGCGCGATGGCCGCTTGCACCGCAACCGCCAGGTATACACGGGTCCCCTCCAGCTCAGAGGCCTGGCGTGTGCGGCCTCGGCGCCCTCGACCCCCAGAGGTCTGGACCCCTTCCCCGGGACCGGTTTTTCGTCCTAACCTTTCGCCGGAGTGACCTTTGGTGCGGGCACAGATGGGTCCCCAGATGGCTGGAAACGAAGCAGGGACAGCGGCTTGCGCGCCCAGATTTGGTCCCCCCGCGGCCCCCAAAAAGCCGCGCACCAAAGGCCACTCTTACCCAGGGTCACTCTTGCGTATAGCCGACTGGTGAGGGTCTCTGGAGGCCGAAAGTGGCGAACAGAAACCTTCAGTCGCACTTTGTTTCACACAACGCGAGGAGGCCTGGGCAGCGCGCGATTTTTTTCACAACGTCGACCCCCACAGGTCTGGACCCCTTCCCCGGGACCGGTTTTCCGTCCTGAGCCGTTCTGTGGACGGTCCTGAGGCCTGGTGAGGGTCTCTGGAGGCCGAGAATGGCGAACAAAAACCTTCCGACGCAGTTTCCTTCACACGACGCGAGGAGGCCTGGGCAACGCGCGATTTTTTTCACAACGTCGACCCCCACAGGTCTGGACCCCTTCCCCGGGACCGGTTTTCCGTCCTGAGCCGTTCTGTGGACGGTCCTGAGGCCTGGTGAGGGCCTCTGGAGGCCGAGCATGGCGAACAAAAACCTTCCGCCGCAGTTTCCTTCACACGACGCGAGGAGGCCTGCGCAGCGCGCTGGCCGCCCGCACCGCAACCGTGGACGGTCCTGAGGCCCGGTGAGGGCCTCTGGAGGCGGAAAGTGGCGAACGAAAACCTTCCGTCGCAGCTTTCTTCCGCACGACGACCGGTGAGGGCCTCTGGAGGCCGAAAGCGGCGAACAAAAAAACCCTTCCGCCGCAGTTTCCTCCACACGACGCGAGGAGGTCTGCGCAGCGCGCTGGCCGCCCGCACCGCAGCCGCCAGGCATCCCCACGGGCCCCCCCTCCTCGGCCTCGGCGGCGGAGGAGGAGGAGGAGGAGGAGGAGGAGGAGGAGGAGGAGGATGAGGAGGAGGAGGAGGCCTGGCGTGAGTGCGGCCTCGGCGCCCCCACGGGAGGCCCGGCGCACGGAGGCCCCGGGGCCCGGGGAGGGGGGCCTGCAGCTGCCCCCGACGGTTCCCCGATCTGCTGTTTGACGCTGTGAAGGACGATCTTCCTCGTTTTCTTCTTTGTTGTTTTTTTCTAGATTTTCTCTTCGATCCGATTATTATCATTATTATTAGTATTATTCGTATTATTATTACTACTACTACTACTGCTACTACTACTACTACTACTACTACTACTACTACTACTACTGCTGCTGCTGCTACTACTACTACTACTACTGCTACTACTACTACTACTACTACTACTACGACGACGACGACGACGACGACGACGACGACGACGACGACGACGACGACGACGACGACGACGACGACGACGACGACTACTACTACTACTACTACTATGGCTATTATTCTTATTATGGCTGCTATTATTTTTACTACTATTATTATTATTATCATTATTATTATCATTATTATTATTATTATTATTATTATTTGTATTCTTATTATTATTATTTGTTATAGTATTCTTATTATTATACTTATTATTATTTCTTATTGTTATTATTATTATTCTTATCATTATTATTGTTGGAGGCCTCGCGCGGCGCGCAATATAGCTTGATCTTCTAGACTACACGCCTGCTCCGTACGATATAGGTCGGCGTTCGCGCGGCGATGCTCCGACGTACGTCCCGCGTGAATCCGACGATACTCCGACGTAGATCCGGCGAAACCCGACGTGAATCCGACGTAATTCCGACGTGGACCCGACGTAAATGTGGTTTCAAGCTGCCGTGGAAGCATCGCGACAGGAGGTCTCCCGCCGTTGTCGGCCTCCAGGGGCCCTCGCCGGTCCCGTGGACGGTCAAGTACGACCCGGCACGAGAAGCAGGCCCCGAGGACCCGGTGGGGATCTCCGGGGGGCACCATGCGGAACATACCAAGACATCGCATTGTCTTGGCTGACGCCCTCGCGTCCTGAGGAGCGGGGCGCTCCAGAACTGGCCGCGCCTTCGGGGGCCGAAGGAGTTGGCATATGTCTTCCCCGGTGGGATGGCGGCGGAAAAGGCCTGCGGGAGCCGGCGGGATGAAACCGGAGGCGGCGGCTCTCCTGGCAGAGGCCGGCGGAAGGCTGGCGGAAGCCCGCGGAAGTAAAAATCGGTTGCCCAAGCCCAGAGATCCAACGTGTTGAAAAAATGGAGACGGGCATTTTCACAGTTTCCGGCCTCCAGGGGCCCTCGCCGACCTCCAGGACCGCCAAAAAACGACCCAGACTCAGGATGGAAAACCGGTCCTGGGGAACGGGTCGAGACTTCCGGGGACCCTGTATTCAAAAATCACAACTTAAGACCTTTGGGAAGCTTGAGCTTCAGGATTTCTGGAAGTGGCCGACCAAATCACGGCGGAAGGTTGGAGGTAATTTTCGGCCCCCAGGGGCCCTCACTGGTGCCGGGGACTGCAAGGACGGCTAGCCCGGGGAAAAAGCCGGTCCTCGGGACGGGGCCCAGGCTTCTGTGGAGCCACGCTGATGAAGCATGCACTGGATCCGGTGACTGGGCACGGAGAGGTGTGAACGGAATGAGACGTGCAGAACGGACCGTGGGAATTGGCAAGCGGGCTATTGAGTTTCGGCAGCACCCAAGCATATGATTACCTATAGGACCACCCTTCGAGTGATAAGGAGGTTGTGGGGGGGAAAGGGGGGGGAACCAACATCTGACTCAATCGATCTCACTAATCGCACTCAACGGGACACCACGGGACACCTCGGGGCACCACATCGATCTCAGTATCGATCCCACTCAACGGGACACCACGGGACACCTCTCGATCTCACTATCGGTCTTACTATCGATCTCACTATCGGTCTCACTCAACGGGACACCACGGGACACCTCGGGACACCACATCGAATCTCACTATCGATCTCTCGATCGATCTCACTCAACGGGACACCACGGGACGCCACGGGACACCACGGGCCACCACGGGACACCTGTCGATCTCACTATCGATCTCACTCAAAGGGACACCTCGGGACACCTCGGGGCACCACATCGATCTCAGTATCGATCTCAGTATCGATCTCACTCAACGGGACACCATGGGACACCTGTCGATCCCACTATCGATTTCACTTTTTGGGACACCACGGGACACCACGGGGCACCACATCGATCTCAGTATGTATCGATCTCACTATCGATCTCACTAGCGATCTCACTCAAAGGGACACCACGGGACACCACGGGACACCGCGAGCCACCGCCGGACGGACGGACGGGCGGGCGGGGGAGAATCATTTGTTTTGACTTGGCCCTAGCAACGGCGGACACCACGGGACAAAACGGGACACCGCGGGACACTGCGAGCCACCTGACGGGCGGGCGGGCTAGAATCATTTGTTTTGACTTCGCCCCAGCAACGGCGCGTTCATTCCTCTCGCGCGCCCACGCAGCTTCGCCTCGCCCGCACGCACGACACGAACGAAACGAATCGATTTCCCGGCTGGGGGTCTCCGTTTCACTGCGGTCTCACACCCCAACCTCCGATACTACTCAGGAGGGAAAGAAACACACAGACACAATGAATCGTCGATTCCCCCGAAAATATTGGAACATATGGGAAGTGGGGGGGAGACACAAACCCAGAAACTATGAGAACATTTTTTTTTTTTTTTTTTTTTTTTCTCTCTCTCTCTCTCTCTGTGTCCTTGGGCCCTCTTCAACTACTTCTTGCGTCGTCGCCCCAGGGGCGACGCGCGCGCTCGGAGCTCTTCTATTTAGTACACTCTCGGTCGCAAAAGCGTTTGTTGGCCACACCGCCCAGGTAGCGGTCTGCGGATCTGCGGTCAGGCGCGTGTCTCTGCTGCATTCAGGAGGAGAAACAACACACGGACACACTTAATCTTCGCTTCCCCAGAAAATATTGGAAAATCTGGGTAGTGGGGGGGGGGGAGACAAAACAACCCAGAAAATATGGTAAAGTATGGGGAATCGTTTTATTTGTGTCTATTTATTTGTGTGTCCCAGGGCCCCTTCATTTACATCTGCTCCGCTCGGGCGTGCGCCTTCCAGGGGGGGCGCACGGGGATCGTGCGCGTGCTCTTCTTGCGTCCTAGGGGGCGTGCCGCGTGGCTTCCACTTGGTCCCCCCCTCCGAAGGAGATGCCGCGGCCGAGCCCGCTCCTCTTCTGCACCCCCGCGCCCGCGGCGGCGCAGCCCGCGGCCTTGGACGAGGCCGTGCGCCGCCGCGCGCCGTCTGCTTCGCCGTCGGTCGTCGCGGCCGAGGTCGTCGTCATCGGGTTGGCGTTTGTCGCCGCGGCCGCAGTCGCCGTTGGCTGTCGTTCTGCATCCGTCGTCGTAGTCGTCGTTTGTTGCTCGTCGTTTTCGGTCTGCATTCGTCGTCGTTCTGCATTCGTCGTCGTTGTTCTGCGTTCGTCGTTGTCGTCGTTCGCCGTCGCTCATCGTTCGACGGCGTCGTTTTGTTCACCCCTGAGATTTGAAATTGCAATCAAAATGCATTACCAGTCAGGCTTGACTCCACATAGAAGCACGTGCCCCACCATAAACTGCTCTACACAACTCTGCTCTACTCTACGCTACCCTACTCTACTCTACTCTACGCTGCTCCACTCTACACCATTCTACTCTACTCTATTATACGCTACGCTACGCCACTCCACTATACTTTACTATACCCTACTCTACTTCTACTTCACTCCACTACTCAAGCATACCCGACTTTACCCTACCATCTACCCTACTCTGCGCTACTCTACTCTGCTCTACTCTACCCAACCCTACTCCACGCTACCCTAACACAGGGTACTCTACCCTACTCTGCTCTACTCTACTCTACTCTACTCTACTCTACTCTACTCTAGTCTACTCTGCTCTATTCGATTATAGTCTACGCTACTCTTCCCTACTCTACTCTACCCTACTCTACTGTACTCTACTCTACTCTACTCCACTCTACTGAAAGATGGGGTTCGTGTGATTCGTCAGACGGCGGTAACCTCCTCACATCCTTCTCTGTTGTTCCTCAGCCAGGGCGGCTTAGTCACATTGAGACCCACTCATACTCAGTCATGCTCAGACTCACTCACATCCAGACTTTACTCAGGTTCACGCACACTCCGACTCACTCATACTATGACTCACTCACACTCGTACTCATTCACAGTCAGACTCATTCACACGCAGACTCATTCATACGCGGGAGCCATGCATTCAGATGCACTCACACTCCGACTCACTCATTCAATGACTCACTCACACTACTCAGACTCGTTCACAGTCAGATTCATTCACACTCAGACAGTTTCATACTCAGATTCGGTACGCTCAGATGCACTGAGACTCCGACTCACTCATACTTAGAATCACTCGCCCACGGGCCTACTCACGTTCAGACTGACTCCCCCTCTTTCGGAATACTGAAGCCAGCACCTCTTTTGAGATATCCTCAGAGTCTGCTCCGAAAGCAGAGCATGTTGGGCACGCAAACAGGCAAATCGTCTGAGACATCCCCCAATCTGGGCGCGAATCTAGGAGTGTCCTGACCCCTGCCCCTCCACCCCTGCTTTACGATTGCCGGAACCAGCGCCTCCCCTGAGGCATCCTAAGAGCCTGCTCCGAAAGCAGAGGATCTTGAGCACGCAAACGGGCAAACCGCTCGAGGCATCCCCGCGATCTCGGCGCGACTCCTGAAGTGTCCCGACCCCTGGCGCCCCCTCCCTGGGGTTGGGCGGGCCGGCGCTGCCGAGGGTCGGTCCGTCGCACGACCTGGAGCTGCGCTCGAGGTTGGCCCGCGGGAGGAGGAGGAGGAGGAGGAGGAGGAGGAGGAGGAGGAGGAGGAGGAGCAAACTACTACACGCCGTGTACTGTGCGGGAAACCGCTCTCTGTGTCCTCACCATTACGGTGCAGCCATGGCTCCAGCTGGGGCTCCTGACTTCTCTCGTTGGGCTTGCGGCCACAAGAAGTGCGGTTACCAGTATAACTACAGTTGGCGCAAAAATTGCTTCAGATGCGGTCGCTCAGCAGGGCGGCAACCCGATGTATCCTTCGGCAATGGCAGTGGCAATCGCGATCTGGGCGCGTGGGCTAAGGGGCCTCCGTCTGGGCAGCAGCTGTCCTTGTCCGAGGAGCAGGTGCAGATCTATGCGAGGATGGGCTCGTCCGACTTCGAGCAGTTGGCGGAAGGATGGCCCACCAAGCAGCTCAACCGTGTGTTGGCGCAGCGTGCGTTGCTCAATGGAGAGCCTCGTGCATCTGCCAAAGCTGCTCGCTTGGATCAAGATTTGTATGAAGACAAGAAGTCCAAGGCTCAGCGCGCCTTGGATCGTGCGAATGATGCGGTGTTCAAAGCGGTGGCTCATGCAGCGAAGTGCAAAAAGGACCTGGAAGTTGCCGAGGCAGCTGCCAAGGCTGCTTCAGCCAGGGCCGCTGCTGCCTTTGCTGCCATGGGCCAGGCGGCCGAGCCTGCCGACCCGCTCGAGCAGCTCAAGCAGCTGGTCGCCTCGCTCACCGCCGTCAAGGAGAATCCCAAGGCTGCCGAGGTCGCCGACGCCCTCAGCAACCTCGTGCCCGTGCTACGCGAGGCGGTTCCCACGGCTGCTGAGCCTGCTGGTGTTGCTCAGCCACCTGAGCCTGCGGCCCCTGGAGGGGGGCGTGGGCCCGAGGCCGCGCAGGCTCCGCCAGGTGATGCTGGGGAACCCGCCATGGAGGTCGACAGTGGCGCCGCTGCTGCCGTCGCTGCTGAGCGTGCCGCTGCAGCCGCCCAGCAGCAGGAGTTCCTGGACTACCTCCAGCAGGCGCAAGCAGGAGATACGCCCGAGATGGTTCAGCTCATGGAGAAGCATGGGGTCAAGCACGAGCTCATGGCGGATATCTTCAACAACGTCAGGAACCAGGCGCTCAAGAAGCTGCGCGTGGACGACGGAGACTTGGTCGAGGGCAAGGCAGCCGCTGGCGCATCAGGCTCGGGTGCGCCTGGCTCCTAGCTCGTGGCACATGATCAGCAGCAACGTCACAGGGCTCGTCGGCCTCGAGGCGTTGATCAAGCACAGTGCGGTTAAGAGTGCCCAGTTTGTCGCGGTGCAAGAGCACCATCAGGTTGACACCTGCGCTTCCTGGGAAAGTAAGTTGCAGAAAACAGGTTGGCGTGGCAGGATGGAGCCTGCCGTCAGCACGGGGCGCGGCGTGGGCACCAGTGGTGGTATACTGCAAATGGTTCCCATCGCCCAAGGACTCGCCCCAGTCGATCTTATCCCTCCTTCTATCAGTGGTGGCAGGGCTGTGGCTTTGCACACTCCTGGAGTTGTGCCTGGAGGTTTCTTGTGGATCACGCTCTACCTGCATGACAGTGAGCAGCTCTCGCCCAGGAATTGGCAGATACTGGAAGCTGTCGGTGCAGTGCTTAAGGTTGCGAACATGCCGTACATTGTGTGCGGCGACTTCAACATGACGCCCGATATATTGTCTGGATCAGGATGGCCAGAAGCCATCGATGGTGTGGTGCTGGCGCCAACAGCCGCGACTTGCACCAACTCGTCCGAGTCTGGCGGAAAAGTCTTGGACTACTTCGTGGTGTCGGCGTCCTTGCAGTATGGCGCCACTGTGCAGGCCATCGTCGATGCGGGCACCACGCCCCACATGCCTGTCAAGCTCACGCTCTGCTCGACCACGCTGATGGACTTTGGCTACAGGGTCGCGCGCATCCCGAAGAGGTTTCCCGTCGACATCCCCATGGGCTGTCGCGTGCGCGATCCTGCGCAGCTCTGGGTCGACGCTGAGTTGGACATGATGGAGGCCACCGTGGATGGCAAGTGGCGGCGCTGGGTTGCGGCTGCAGAATTGGACCTGGCCGACGTCTACGGCATCGTGCCCGCCGAGTCGCCCGAGTACTTCGGCCGTAGTGAAGGGCCCCAGTTCGCCTGGAAAAAGCCTGCTCTGCCCAAGGACCTTGCCTACCCCAGGCTGTTCCCTCGCTCTCTCTGGTGGCGTCTTCTCGCCAGGGTCTTCTGGGGTCTGAGTCGCTGGCAGCCGGCGCCGCTGAGAGCTTCAACACTGCGTCTCGCCCGCCAGGTCCAGGCTAAAGTAGGCGCAGCAGGCATAGATTTAACGGTTGCTAGGCCCTGGCTCGAGTTGTTAGGGCTTGCTAAGTATCTATCTTACGAGCTGGCAGCAGTTGCAGCGACTGCCACCAAGAAGCTCGCCGATTCTGAATTTCGCAATGCTGAGAAATCGAAGAAGGATGGCTGGCGTGCCTGGGTCAAGGAGCATAGTTTGAACGGCGGAGCTGCTCTATACGCGGTGTCCAAGCCGCCCGTCCCATGGCATGCCAGCTCTTTCGTTTGCAGTGAAGGGCAGGCTGTTAAGAAGCAGCCTGCTACTTTGCATCAGGAGATGGAGCTCCTCGAAGAAGAGTGGGGTCACTGGTGGCGTGTTGGGGTGCTGGAGGACTCCATCTCGTGGCCTCGGGATTTGGGTCCCCTTTTTCCCAGGCCCTCCCTTCAGGAGCTAAAAGAATGCATCAGGAGTTTTCCCGCAAAATCGGGGTGCGGCTTTGACCAGATCACCCCAAGGCAGCTTTTGTCCTTGTCCGATGCTGGGCTCGTCCTGCTCATAGACCTCATTGAAGACATTGAGGCTGAATGTTGCTGGCACCAGATCTGGACAAAAGTAGTGTTTCTCACCAAGCGTGAAGGGGGCCTCCGCCCCATAGCGCTCATACACATTCTAGCGCGGATACAGGGGAGGCTTCGCCGTCCCATGATAGCTACGTGGCAACAGGCCAATCCGAGGCCCTATTGGTGGTCAGCCAAGGGGCGTAGTTCTGATAAATTGGTTTGGGTGCAGACCGCTGGGGCCGAGTGGGCCTCCGAGAGGCAGCTAGCCTCGGGCCTAATTCTTTCAGACCTCCAGAAGGCGTTCGAACACGTGCGGCACTCTCAGCTTGTCGCTGCTGCGCAGCGCACGGGGTTTCCGCTCCGCCAGTTGAAGCTTCTCGTCGAGCTCTATCGGTTGCCTCGGGTGCTGAGCTATAGCAATGCCGCGTCGTCGCCTCTGGAGGCGCAGCAGGCCGTTTTGCCTGGCTGCCATTTTGCAACGCTGATGCTGCAATTAATTCTCATCGGTCCTGTCGACACTGTGGCCCAAGCGTTTCCCCACGTCACTCTTGGGGTCGTGGTCGATGATTTCGGCCTCCAGCGCATCGGTCGCGATCAGGACGTTGAGAAAGATTTAGTGGCTGCAACGGGCAAGCTTCATTCCGAGCTGAAAGGTGTGGCTCTGGTCGTTCACCGTGAGAAGGGTCGTGTCGTTGCGTCGTCCCCTTGTCTCAGGGATCGGATTGTGAAGCGAACCCGTAGGTTTAATATTAAAGGGGTCTCTAGTGAAAGAAACCTCGGTATCGATTTTGCTGCTGCTCGTATAATGCCTCGGGAGACTCGGAGGGCCCGCAGGGGACCTGCTGTAGCACGGGCTCGAAAGCTCCAGAGTTTCTCGAAGGAAGTAAAAAAGCGTCGTGTGCATCACATGGTGCAGGCGGCCTGCCTTGCCTCTCTCAAGTACGGAGGCACTGTGTATGGAACGAACAATACTGATTTACGTGTGGCCCGTGCGTTACAGGCGCATGTGCAAGTACAAAGCTTGTCGGGCCGCAGCGTGACCTTGTTGCTTATGCTAGCCGAGGCGCCAAAATGCGACCCGTCTTATCGTCTCAACATCGACCCGCTCAGCATGTATGCCACCGCGGTTTGGGACGGTCTTTTGCCGCGTAGGCTGCTCGAGCAAGGTCTGACTACTGCTGTGCACCGTCTGCAGCACAGCGGCAACCCATGGGCGAGCGTCAGAGGTCCCTTCTCGGCTTGTGCCGCCACCGCTCTTCGGCTCGGTCTCGTCATCCAGGGCTTTGTCTGGCGGCATGCCGTGCTAGGAGAGATTTCGGTGCTTGATTTTGGACCCCGCTCGGTAGCCATGTGGTTGATGCGCGTTGTTGATTTCTGGCTGTGGGCCAAGGTCTCGGTTCGAGAGGCTGTGCCAGAATTAATTCAGGGATGTAACATGAAACCGCTGGTGGCGCTAGTAAATGGCTCCACACTTCTTCCGCTTGAGCGGGGCTATATTAAGTCAGTTGTCTCCGGAGGCCAGTGGCCTCAGCACAGGCAATGGGAGTGTGGGCTTTCAGACTCGGCCGAGTGTAGAGCGTGCATGTGTGCTCCGTGCACGTTGGCGCACAGACACCTCTCGTGTGCAGCGCATGAGCAGAGCATGGGTGCCGACCAGATCCCTGGGTATCTCAGCTCGCTCGCTCGTGCTGCTGCTCACCCTCTTCCTCGCCTCTTTGCTGAGAGGTTGCTTGTGCCTGATGCCCCCCTCCCCGCCTCTTCCACCGTCCCAGATCGGTGGTTTTCGGGTGGACCCGCAGAGATGGGTGGCCACGTCTTCATGGACGGCAGCTGGATGGACCAGCACCTGCCCGCCCAGGCGCAGACGGCAGGATGGGCCATTGTCTCCTTCTGTCGTCGTCGTCACAGAGTGTTGTCGGTGATGTGTGGCGTTCTCAGCCAGATCGTCATAGACATTGATGCCGCGGAGCTCACTGCTTTGTTGCGAGGTCTCCAGCATAGCGCTCCAGGCACCTGTTTCTACACAGATTCAGATTTTGTGTATTCTGGGGTCATGGTTCGGGGAGAGCGGGCCTGCTGCTCCAGCAAAAGCGCCTGGTCCGAGCTGTGGCGAATGGTGCGGGCTCGGATTCGTGACTGGGGTGGGGTTTCTGCTTTTACTTTGGTGAAGGTGCGGGCCCACACCACTCGCGTTAGTGTAGTCAGTGCGTCGGTCTCTCCAGCTCTGCGGCGTCGGCTCATGTTTCTCAAGCTTGGAAACGATGAAGCCGACTCCTGGGCAAAGTGGTCGGCCGATAGAATTCGCATCCCTCGGGAGCTTCGGGACGCCCGAAAGAAGAAGGCCCAAGTTCTGAAGGATTATGCGATCTGGTGTGCTCGAGTTGGCTCTCCGTTAGCCGATTATGATTCTCTCCATGTGCCGCCCCGCTTGCGAGTTCCGAAGGTTCGTGGTCCCGTCGTCGTCGTGGATCCCCCTCCTCCCACTCGCACCCCTCGAGCTCTGGCCAAAGCTGATGCAGCTGCGGCCAGAGTTGCGCTGGCGGGAGGGCGTCGGCATGTGGTGCATCCGTTTAAGCTCGCCGATGGGCCCTGGTGTGCCGTCTGTGCCGTGTGTGGACACGGTGGAGCCACGATTTCTTCGAATCTCAGCTCGGAGTGTCCAGGCAGGCCGCCCCCAGGGTCCCATGGAGCCCGTGTTCTGCAAAATCTTGGCCGTGACCCGTCACGGTATTCATATAACAAGAAATGGCATATTTTTGTTCAGCCGTTCAGAACGGGTGAGCTGATCAGGGCAGGTGAAACCTCGTCAGCCACCCTGTCATAACCCGTTCGGCTTTTCCAGCCTCGTGTTACGAGGCCTTGCTGGGCGGTGGCGCAAGCGGCAACCCGATCAAAGGGGGTCAGCGCCGTCCGTCCCAGCCGTCGAGCGCGCAGGCAGACTCATGCTTGCGCCAAGCTGTGCCCAGGAGGAAGAAGTCTCCTCCTCGTCCTCCTCCTCCGCGGGCCGCTGCCAGTGCCCGCGCGGGCCGGGGGCCAGCGCGGGCGGGCCGAGGCGCTGCCGCCCCCGCGGTGCTCGTGGGCGGCTGCCGCGGGCAGGCCGCGTGGCCGCCATCCAGGCGTCGCTGCGCGGCCGAGCCGAGGCCGGAGGGGGTCCGCCACTGCGTGAGGGCAGCGTCGGCGGGAGTGTATTGATTATCTGCTGCGGGCGGCCCCTCGGAGTGGTGTACAGTCGGGCGACGCACTCACCAACTTGCCCCCTTGCGAGGGCGACGTGCACGTTCGAGAGGGCGGCTGGCCTTTTCGGCGGCCGACGCACGGGCGGCGCACGGGCGACGAATGCGCGACCTGTCGCGAAGGGGGGGGGGTCAGCACGCCGGTCGCTTTATTGGGCCTTAACAGTCGGGGCCCTGAAGAAGGAACCCTTTTCGTTGGGGAGGGGCTCCGCGTTCCTTCAAGTGTTTCGCAGCCTGCCTCAGGTTTTCCTTATGTTTTCGATCGGAAGTCGAAGTTTAACTCATGGGAAAAGAGGGGCCTCGTTCCTTATTTAGGGTTCCTTAGGCCAACGCCCCGACTGTGCCGCACTGCGGCCCACAGTCGTTGGAGGTTTTGCGGCACGTTCAGCTGGTCGACGCAGGGAACGGACGCTCAAGGACAGGGGCGTCGTCAAGGAGTGCAGAGGCCGATCCTCTAGAAGGCCCGCGGGCGTGCACCTGCTTGCGCCGGGACGCAACCCGTACCAGCGAGGTACCTCGTTTGGCCCCGACGCGGGTGACGACAACGACATGATTCCAGCATTGAGGAACACTCGATTTGCGGCATCCTCTGCGGCTACGATGCGGTCACATTTTCGGTTGTGGGCCCAGCGATGTGAAGCACGCGGATGGCGCACAGCACCTGTCACCCCGCAGCGTTTGGAGATTGCTGGCGCGTTGCTGCTGCGAGGTGGGTACCGTTCTGGGGCGTCATACTCGTCCGCGATGAAAAGACACCATAAGCACAGGCGCTCCCATGGACCGCGCTTCACGTGCAGATCCACAAGGATTGCTGCCGCGCCTCGAGGCGCGGGCGAGGCCCCGCAAAGCGAGCGGCTCCTGTGCCCATGGAGCCGCTCGCCGAGGCCGATGCGGCGGCATTCGAAGCTGTGGTGGGGCCTCACTGGCCTGTTGCTGGCGAGGATGCCGCTGTCGTCGGATGTGCGTGGGTGTTACGGGAGGTCGAGCTGGGGGCGGGCAAGCTCCCGCAGGCCATTTTCCACCCGCCCGAGGGTTCCGAGGACGGTCCGTGCGGCCGGGCGGAGCTAGAGACCCTCCAGCTTCGAAGTCTGACCTGGAGACGTCAGGCTTGGCATCGCTCGGACGTGTGCATTTTTCTCGGCGAGGACCATCGAGGAGCATCCTTGATCATTTGGCGGAATTATACCACGCACGAAACCGACACAAAAACACAGGGAATGGACGTCCGAGCGATGGCCAGCAGGGAAGCGGCGGGCGCTCGATTGCGCGTGCCCTTCTCCGCTTTGCCCGGCGGCTGCACTCGCCCGGGCAAACAGGAGGGCGCGCGAGGCGGCTTCCACGAGCAGCGTGAGGACACAGGACGCTCCGACTTTCCCTGTCTGGAGAGGGGGGTTTGGCTCCAAGGCGGATTTCTCGCGCTTCTTCCAGGAGGTATCCTCGTGCGTTGGCGCGGACTCTGCCGGGATTACGGGGCATTCCCCTCGAGTCCCTGGTGCTCGCCGGATGGCATTCGCTGGGGTGCACCTGTGGGTCATTCAGTTGTTTGGCCGTTGGGACTCTGACGCTGTCCTTCGGTATTGCTGGGCTGCCCTCCTCGGCAGGCGCGGCGGCGGGCTCGCACGGAATGCCGAGTCCCGGTCCTCGACCGACGCGGGAGCTCTCCGTGCGAGGCCCACCGGCTGGTGGGCGGTGCGGGCCGGGCGGCCGTGCCTCGCGCGATCACGGCGGAGGGCCGCCCGGCGCCCTTCGAGCATCCTGTTGAGGAGGTCCTGGATCGGGCCGGACGAAAGGGGGGGATTGGGAAAGGGGGGGTTGCGAAATTTGCTGCATGCAGCTGGCTTCGGCCCCACCGAGGGGCCCGCTCCTCGATACATAGTCGGCTTCGGCGCCGGGAGGCGCCGGGAAAATCAGCTACGTGAGGTTATTCTCACCCCCCCTTTGCTATCCCCCCTTTTCGCCCGACCCGACTGGAGCCGATGGTGGACAAGGCCAGCCGTGCGCAGGGCTCTGCGGATCGGGCAGCCCTGCTTGTTGGAGTCGAGGCGCGAGTTGCTGCGGTCGTCGAGCGCAGCCGTGTCTTGGCCGGAGAGCGGCCGCCGCAGTCGGGGGCAAGGCCCATGTGGGTGCAACCTTTAGGGGGCCACATGCGAACCCTACCCCTACCTCCTCCTCCTCCTCCTCCCCTTCCTCCTGCTCCTGCTCCTCCTCCTCCTCCTCCTCCTGCTCCTCCTGCTCCTCCTCCCCTACCCTCCACGATTTCTGGGGGGGAGAGTGGGGTTCACTTCGCTCGGGAGCCTCGACACGCGCGCTGCGGCTGGGAATTCGTGCAGGAGGGCATGCTGAGACTGTGTGGGCCGACTCCAGAGGAATTTTGTGAGGCCTGCCTCCGGTCGCGTCCGTAGACGGGCGGGTGGTCCGACGACGTGCCGTTGAGAGTTGGCGTCGCCCGCCAGGGGTTGGCGATTACTCTCCTGGGCTGCTGAGCCCGGCGTATAGCCAAGCATCCCCATGCCACCATTAATTCAGAGCGGAGGGCGGGCGGTAGTTGTTGAGTTGAAAATGAAGCCGTGCTAGAGGAGCATATTGCTCAAGCGTGTTCTGCCGATCCTCCACCTCAGGGGTGGTCGCTGCTCGCCCCTGCCGCCGCAGCGTTTTTCGCAGCTCCGAGGCGGCCAGCGAGACCGCGGCGGCCAGCGGGGCCGCGGCAGAGCCGGCGCTGTCGCTGCCGGCGTGGGCGGCGGAGCTGGCGGCCCCGCAAGGACGGCAGGGGGCTGGCGGCGCGCACCAAGGGGTGGCGCGAGGGGGGTGGCCCTCTCAGATCATCGAGGATGGGGAACCCCCTAAGAGCGCGAGGAAGACGTGGCTTCACTGAGGCCCCCGTCTTCGCATGAGGGATCCTATTTCTGGGCGGTCTGGCTCCAGCCTGATAGTTCCTCAAGGGTGGGTGTGAGTGTGTGGGTGAGTGAGTGAGTGAGTGAGGGTGACGATGATGAAGCTGCTGATGACGATGTGTGTGTGAGTGGCTGGTAGTGAGTGACTGGGTGAGTGAGTGCGTGAGTGAATGGGTGAGTGAGTGGGTGATGTGAGTGGGTGAGTAGGTGAGTGGCTAGGCGGGTGAGTGAGTGCGTGAGTGCGTGAGTGAGTGATGGGTTTGAATGTGTGAGTGAGCGTGTGAGTGAGTGGGTGAGTGAGTGGGTGAGTGAGTGTCAGTGATGATAGGTGTGATTGATTAAGTGAATGAGTGTGCGATTAGACAGGAGAGGGTGTTTTCTTTGCTGCGCGGGGTGTGTGCAGAGAAAGCAAGAACCCCACCTAGGATGTGGGGAACAAGAGCCCCACTTTGGATGTGGGGAGCAAGAACCCCAATTTGGATGCGGGGTAGAAGAACCCCATATTGGATGTGGGGAACAAAGCGATTGTGCTGTGATGCTAGTGATGGTGAATGATGAGGTGCTGTTTTGTTTAAATCAATGAAAATGTTCGAGTAAGTGTGATGACGAGTGAGTGATGATTGACTGTGAGTGAGTGTGTGTGTGCGCGTGGAACCGATGATGATGATGGTGTGAGTAATTGAGTGAATGAGTGAGTATGCGACGTGAGAAGAGGAGAGGGGGTGAGGTGTAAGGTTCATGCGCGGGGGGCGCGCAGAGAAAACAATAACCCCACTTTGGATGTGGGGAGTAGTAAATCAATCTCGTTCGCCTCCGAGGATCGAACCTCGAGGTGTGCAGGGTTCTCTTTCTGCACGCTCTTCGCCCTCCCCTGGGCCTCCCAGAGCGTCTGCGGTCGTCACGGCCGGGTGCCCTTGGAGATGTGCCGGGCCAGGGCTGGGCAACTCGTGGGGGCGGCCTTTCGCCGGAATGGTCTCTGGCGCGGGCACGCGCACAAGGGGGTAGGGGGAGGGGGGAGGGCTTAGAAACACTCCTGCTTCTTAGAAGGCGCGGACCTGCTCTATTCATGTAATGCTGGCGCCTTCTAAGAAGCAGCCTCCCTCTAAGAAGCCTTCCCCCCTCCCCCTACACCCCCCTTGCGCGCGCTGCGAAGGGGCCCCCAGATGGCTGAACGCGATGTGATAGCAGCGGCTTCTGCGTTTGAGTTCGGCCCTCCCCCCCTCGCGCCCCCCGAAAGCTGCGCACCAAAGGTCACTCTTGCCTAGGGCCACTCTTGCGTGAAGCCGACACGGCGCACCCCAGAACAGGTCCAGGGTCAGATTTTTGATCCCTGGACCTGCTGCTGGCGGGCTGTACAGTTCGGCTCCGTCTGGTACGGTGGGCACACCCGACAGGAAACCGGCCTGCCTGCAGGTGCCCCACGGAAACCTCTTATCCCCCGATGGCCCTTGGACCCACAGAGGCATTTGAGCACGTCAAGAAGCTCAAAGACCGACGTCGAGTGTGCCCCCCAGATTTCTGACGGGAGGATTTCTCACTGCCTGTGCCCACTGCAGTGGAGGTGAGGTTCTGGCCAGGACCCACATCGCCTTTGGCCTCGGGGGTCGCTGCACAGTTTTTGTTTGCCCCGTGGGCGCAGAGCCCTCTCGCGTCGCGAATGCATCGCGGCGGGAAGCTTATCGGGGCCCTATTCTGCCTGCAGGTCCCCTTGCCAAGGTTGCCAAGGCCAGCTGGGCCGCCAAGGAGCTGCTCAGGACGAGCCGCTCTGTCTCGGGGAGGACTTCGAGACCTCCAGGGGCTCCCGCCGCAGGCGACACTCGCGACGTTGGGGGCCTGGGATGCGAGAGAGGTCGTGGGCGGGAAGACCTTGAAGAACACACCTGCGGCCTCGCGGTGCGGACCCCCCGGCCGCGACCCCGGAGGCAGGCCTGCGGCACTCCCTGCGACTCCCGAGCGGCCCGCGCCCTGCCCCTCGCGGGCCCCGCAGGAAACGGCTCGGGCCCCCCTGGGGAGGGGGCCCAAGACCTCTGGGGAGCCACGCGGTGCACAGCGCGCGGGGCCGGCCGTGTGGTGACCACCGCGCTGTAGCCCACTCCGCGGCGCGACGCCGCTCCTGGCTGGGCCCGCGGGAGCGGGGCGCTCCGACGCCCCAGGGCCGTGACTTCGGGGCTCCTCCCCGCCCCGCGGCTTCCGCAGTTCAGCTATCGCGACGCTGGCCCCCGGGTGCGGGCAATATTTCTATCCCATGTCCAGGGCGTCTTGGACTTTCGTGGAGGGGGCGCCGCAAGGCCGAGGCGCACAGGACATTGACAAATTTCGAGCCTCTATAGTAGGGGCCTGATTTTTGTTACATAGCCAGTGCTCCTCGGCTTTCTGGGGAAGGGAGCCCGAAACCCCAAGCGCCAATGGATACCCTGACCTTCCAGGAGGGCTAAAAAACAACACCCGACTGACAAAACCTATCCCAAAGCTATTCTACGTCTTGGTTTTAGGCCGTTTCGCTCAGCTTTTTAGGTCTTTTGGTCTCCAGTGCTAAAACATAGCTCTCTGGAAGGTCAGGGTATGGACACAAGTTTTGCCCGCACTGGGGAGCCAGGGCCACGCCCCCGGCGCGCCAGCTCTCTCGTCCGCGGGAGCTCTGCTGTCGGACGTTCCCGAGGCCAGGGACTCGGCCTCCGGAGGCCGAGCAGGGCGAACGCCGCAAGCAGCTTCTGGGGGCCTCCGAGGGGCCTCTTGGGCTTGGCATCGATCGGACGTGTGCATTTTTCCTTCGGCGAAGACCATCGAGGAGCATCCTTGATCACTTGGCGAGAAAACCACGCACGAAACCAAGAAAAACACAGGAAATGGACCTCCGAGCGATGGCCAGTGGTGGCCTCCGGGGGGTCTCCTGTGGGCTTGGCCGTCTCGGGGCTTCCTTGGCCCGTCGGGCGCCTCTTGCAGGCAGTCTCTGGGGGCCGTCTGGGCTGCCCCGGGGCCCTCTTGGTATGATGTGCCCAGACATCCTACGTTCGACTTTTTTCAGTGCGGAGTCCCCAGAAGTCCCGACCCTTTCCGGCGGCGAAATTTCGCACCCTGCCCTCGCCGATCGATTCCGGCAACTCGGTGGACGGCGGGGGTAGAGCCTGGAATTCGTCGCACACGTGGCGAAACCCGAACCCCTTTTCCGCATCCTATCGATTCAGGAGAATCGATGACTGGCGGTTGTAATTCGGGTTCGGATGTCGCCACCTACCCTGACCTTCCAGAGAGCTATCTTTTAGCACTGGAGACTAAAAAACCTAAAAAGCTGAGCGAAACAGCCTAAAACCAAGACGTTGAATAGCTTTGGGATAGGTTTTTAAGTCGGGTGCTATTTTTATGCCCTTTTGGAAGGTCAGGGTATCTTCCCCCAGGGCTGTTTTTTCGCCCAGAGCCGTTTCTTGACGGTCTGGGGCCCCGCGGCCGAGCACGCTGCAGCCACCTCTTGCTGCACCTCTCAGTGCACATTGCTCATCTTTAATAATTCTAAAGGTCTTTGATTTTGGGGGGACCAAGATCCTTTCATTTCGAATTGCTCTATCCTGGGCCTCTTCCTGGCCACTAGGGGACCAGGAACAATCAGAAACGAGCGCACTTGGAAATGAGCACGATTAGAAATGAGCGACGTGTACGCTGGAAGTCAGGGCAGGGATGTCTTGCTAGGCCTCCGACATGAGGTCCGAGCAAATGGGGTAGATGGATCGCGCCGCATCTCCGATACGGCGTCGGCGATGAAGCTCCATGCGGAGCCCGACTTTCATTACCCCAGCGTCGCCAATACGTCGCTGACGTCGCTGGCGCATCGTCGATGCATCGGCGATGCGTCGACGATGCATCGTCGATCCTCCGACCCCATCTGCTCGGATCCCATTTGACCGACGCAAGAGAAGCGTGGTCGTCTTCACTCACGTTGGTGCGTAAGCTGCCCGCGTAAGGTCGCGCGTAAGCGCCCTCGTGTCCAGTGTAGTGCACCGCGCCAGCGGCCCGCGTAAGCCACCGCGTAAGGTCGTTGTGTCATCTCGCGTAGATCGGGGAAGCGTAAGACTCGCGTGCGCCGGAACTCCGGTCTGCCGACGCTCTTTGACAAGCGCGCCCGGAATTTTTTGACCGTCCAGTGTTCGTGGGATGGTATGCAGCGGGAGCTCGCGTCAAATTCTGGACTGGGACGTCGTCATTCTTCAGGGGCAACGATAGGGAGAGATAGGCATAGGGGGGACGCATCGACCCCCAATCGCCCACTGATCGCCGACAGGGGTCCGATTGCCCCAACCTGCCCAGGAACATGCGGAGTCACTCTCGGGGGCCTCTCGCCGATCTATCGGCGAGGCATCGCCGGTTCCAGGTCGATGCATGCCCCCCTGTGCCAGTGCCCCCCTATCGCTGCCCCTCAATCGTCAGGTGTTTGTGTGCCAGCGCATTTTCTTTTGCGGAGTTGGGCGCCCTGGCGCGGACGGCCGAACGACCCCTGTAGCGGGACGCCCTGCCCACGCGGTAGGCGCCGCAAAAACTGCGCGTTCAACGCTGGCGCCGCGCAAAGGCTGCGTGCTCAGGATGGCCCCCTCAGGCCAACCCGAGCCGCCCGAGTCCGAGTCCCCCGTCTCCGGCGTGCGCCGTGCCCCCGTGCCCAGAGATTTGTGCAGCGTGCCGTGCCGGCGGGCCGCGCAGGCCACCGCGCGAGGTCGAGTGTTACGCGCAGGAGCGTGACCTCTCGCTGGAGGGGACGTTGGTGCGCGCCCACGGGGGCCCCCCGATCGCCAGTGCGGTGCGACAGCAGCGTGCAGCGCGCTCGTGCCTGGCCATGGCGCCCCCTCCTTCGGTCGGCCGCGCCCTCCTCCTGGTCTCCCTCTTGCATGGTGGCCCAGGGGTAGACAGAACCCCCAACAGTGACACGTCGATTAGTGAATTGTCCGTTTTCGGTTCTCGAGAGGGCGCCGTGGCGGTTATTTTCCAGGCTTGCGCCCGCCAGGTTTGGGCCTCAGGTCGTTGTCACGAAACCACATTTTAATAAAGGGGGGTCTGTCCATCCCCGAAATTCGCCATAACGGCACCCCCGTTCAGGCCTTTCCATCGCCAGCGCCGACGTCCCCTGCCTCGCCGCCGACGCAACAAAGGTGTTGGGCCGTCGCGCGGCTCCCGTGAAACCCGCGCACCAAAGAGGTTGCTCTTTTAGACGGGTCATTCCTGCGTGTGGCCGACAGGGTCTCTGTGCCGTCTCGCGTTTACTCCTCGCCGTTCCTTCGGGAGGCCTCTGCTGCTGCAATTTTTCTGAGCGCTGGAGGTCGGGGCCCGGCCACCGCCGCCTTGGGCCACCCTCCGCCCGCCATTTTCCGGGCACCGGTCGGAGTCGATGGGCTTGGAAGATCGTGCGGCTCGATGAGGAGCCCGATTTTCTTCACGTCCACGTCACCGATGCATCGCCGATGTCGACGAGGCGGCGTGATCCTCCGACCCCATTTGCTCGGACCCCATCTGGGTGACCTCCAACCTCCGCCCGCCCTTCGCCAGAGTGCTGGCTGCTTTTTTCTTTGCAGCGTGGACCCCCGACGGCGTGACTTTTTCGCAGCGTCGTGATTTTTTTCAAAGCGTCGACCTCCAGAGGTCTGGACCCCTTCCCCCGACCGGTTTTTCGTTCCGAGCTGTTTTTCGACGGTCCCGTGGCCCAGGGAGGGCCCCCCCGATGCCGAAAAGATAGCGAACCTTCTCCCGTTTTGTTTTTTCTCACAGCGCGAGGGGGTCTGGGCCTGGGGCCCCCCTCCGCCCGCCCTGCGCAAGAGTCAGGAGGGGACAAAACACACGGACCCAATCCATCGTCGACCCCCCGGAAATTTTGGGAAACGGTGGGACGCGGGGGGGACGACGCACACCCAGAAGATCTGGGAAAACAGGGGGGGCATCCTGGGGTTCGTGTGTATTTAATTAGTGAATGTAATTGGTTTTAGGGCTTTAACAAATTATCGCAGCCACGCAGAGGGCGTGCGTAGCGACGCCCCAAATTCTCGGTCTCCAGTACTTCTACGTGGCGGCGCCCCCGCAGGCACGCAGAGGGCACGCGTGGCGACGGGGGCGTCGCCACGCAGAGCTTCTAAAGACCAGACATTTTGAAAACCAATTGTTTCCAGTACTGAAGTACTTGTCTGTGTGTCCCTGGGCCCCTCCGCCCGAGGGCCAGCCGCTGCCCCGCAGCCCGCGGCCGGCGCAGCGGCGCCCAGCGCCGAGGCCGCCCGCCGCCCGCCGCGTCGCACGCGCGCGGGGCGGCGTCGTCGGCGTCGTCGGCGTCGTCGTCGTCGTCGTCGTCGTCGTCGTCGTCGTCGTCGTCGTCGTCGGCTTCGTCGTCGTCGTCGTCGTCTTCGTCGTCGTCGTCGGCGTCGTCGTCGTCGTCGAGGGCCCCGCCGGGACGCTCCAGGAGGGTCCGGCTGGTCCAGATGGTCTGGCGCTGGCCTCGCCGAGCAAGAGGCACGCGGCCGAGGGGCACCGAGGGCCTTTACGCTGCCCCCCGAAGACCGCCCCACGAGGCCCTTTAGAAACATTTCAAGCAGCGGCGAAGCGTCCTGGCTCGCCTATAGCCCCACCGAGCAATGTTCTAAGAACCTGTTGTGGTTACCACGAAATGTTAGAACATTTCTGGCCGGGACTGTCTTGTTTTAACACGTCGGGTTTATGTTCTAAGAACACTGTTTTTGTTCAGAACATTTTTGGGTTCTAAGAACATTACGTGGTAGGACTATAGCAATGCCGGGACGGTCGGTCCCTGCTCAAAAGATGTTTCAAGACAGGGTCGGCACTCCCCCCCTCCCGTTCCGACCCCTCAGATGCGCGAGCAACTCCACTGCTGGCGAGGGGTCGCGCGGGTCGGGTTTGCTCCTGCTCCGAAGCTCGAGGGCAGAACTTTGACGTCTGCCTCCTCCCAGACACGCCCGCGTCGTGAGAAAGACGACGGGAGGGTTTTGCCAGGTTTCGGTTTCCGGGGGCCCTCGCCGGGTCCCAACACTGTCCAAAACGACTCGGGATGAAAAATTGGCCCCGTGGAAAGGGTCGGGACTTCTTGGGACCCGGCTAGGACAGAATCAGGACATCGCATGTCTGGGTCAGGAGGAGGAGGAGGAGGAGGAGGAGGAGGAGGAGGAGGAGGAGGAGGAGTAAGAAGGGGAGGTATAGGGAGAGGAGGAGGAGGAGGAGGAGGAGGAGGAGGAGGAGGAGGAGGAGGAGGAGGAGGAGGAGGGGGAGGGGGAGGGGCAGGATGATGATGATGATGATGATGATGATGATGATGATGATGATGATGATGATGATGATGATGATGATGATGATGATGATGATGATGATGATGATGATGATGATGCTGATGAGGAGGAGGAGGCGGAGGAGGAATGCTGTTAGAGTGTAACGTTCCAACTGGGTGAGCAGGATGGGCCAGTCGGACTTTATGCTTGGCAGCAGGTGCAGTGTAGCAAAACAGTTTTGCTTTAATCCTCCAGAGCTGTGATTCAGGAGTTCCAGTGGTGCAATCTTGCTTGTGGGCCGCAACTGTCTGGCGCAAGTGGTATCGCCGTCTCTATAAAACGCTCTCGCCAGGTTTTCATGGTAGCGAAACCCGTGGTTCGCCCTGGGTCCATGGCGACGGCGGCAGCCGCAGCTGCCCCCGCAAACCCTGGAACTGACGATCCGGGTTATGATGTGTCCTTGCGTGAGGTACGCGAAGGCTGGTACAACCTGGGCACGAAACGGTTCGCGCAGTTGTGCAACACAAGCTACGAGAACGGGGACTTCAACTACGTGAACACGGCGTTTAAAGCCAATCACGAATGCATCGGCTTTTCTTCGAGCGCACGGCCACAGGGCACCAGGACTGGGCAACGACGAAGCATTCACAACGCATCATATTGGCTTCACTATGAGTGTTCTGCAGACCTCAGTTATCAATCGCAAAAGGTATTGCGAGGAACCGTTTAACAGCTTGAAAGTGTGAGGACATAGTGCCAGCATTAAGCAAATACCTCAGCGCATGCTGCCATTATCGCTGAGGCAATACAGTCCGCAGGAACCGGCAGGGCTGACCGAGGTGTAAACAAGCCCGTGAGTGAATTCAAGGTTGTTCAATCGTTAAACACGCTCTCAGGTGACAGGGGCAAGTCTAGATAATGGAGCGAAGATCAATTTGATATACTCGCCCAAGTGCACGGTTACCGGGAAGCCCTCAAGACTTTGAACATCGAAATCGAAAGCATGGAGGGGGCATTTCTTGGTGACGAAGACGCGGGCGATTCAATGCATATCATGCATATCATGAACGGAGGGTTCACGTTGAGCGAGTGCACCAAAGCGTCGGGAGCCAAGAGAAGGGAAGACCACCAAAAAGGAAGAACATGAGTTTTGGTGAAGACGAGGGTTCCAAGCTGGACGAGGACTTCTGGTATTTGTTGGACGACAAACTCGATTGAACAGAGCCTCGGGATAAGCGTAAAGGCCTGCATGGAGGGAATGGCTTGATGGCATATCCGAAAATGTACAAGTGTTGCTCTGCGGGTGGCAGGGTTGCTCTGTCGCGCAAGATGAACTCGGCCAACGGCCCCGAAAAGCCGAATAACATGAATGAGGTGCCCGTGCAACTTGAACAGTGGAAGGCGGTAGTAGAATAGTATGAATCTGCGTAGTTCTTACCGCTGCCATTCAGAGGTACGGCCTTGAGTATCATGGTGGCCCACGCTGGTTGCTTTTTTTGGTAGCTGGCAGCAAGATTGATGACTGGCGACAGAGGCGTTGAGCATCGACGCGTGCCAATAGCTCGTCGCTCAGCGCGAGGATTGGGCAAGGAAGAACGGCTAGACGCTGACGCGAAGAGCACTGCTGCCATGGGCATTGGCCAGGTTAGCGGTGACGACCGTGGAAATTGTGAGGCCAATGGAGACGACGCAGGTTATTGCGACGAGGTCGGTTTTGCTGGCCCCGGACTGTTGAGGATGCGGCCGTAAGCGGCAACGCGAACGACGTTATTGCAGGAATGGGTAAATTGGCAAAGGGCCCATGTGCTACAGGTGGAAAAGGGTAGAAGGGCAAAGGGCCTGGGGCAACAGAGGAAAAAGGCAACGGGCACGGGCAGAGGTATTGGCATTTAGCCAAGGACTGCACCACTAACGGAACCGTTGAAGCAAAAGGATACGGACACATGATGACGCAAAGGGCTCGCGGTTGACCTCGGAGCGCAGGCGGAGGATGCTGATGCAAAGGGGGGGTATCAAGGTGCCCACGGTTGCCCGCGGGGGTCGCGCAGAGGGGGGCCGCTGCGGGCATTTCCCAGCGCTGCCAGGGGGGCCGAGCCCCAGGCTTGCACGGAGGAGGCAGGGGGGGGGGGGGCTGCGCCTGTCAGCGATGGGGGGCGTTGCAAGCGCTGCCAAGAGGGTCGCGTCTCACTGCCTCATTGTCACCAGACACCCCCGATATTTAATTATTGAATCGAATTGTGGCGTCTGGGCTCTTCCTAGGCTGCGCAGACGCGCTGGCGCGCTCGGAGTCGACGCGCACGCGCGCGATGGTCGAGCTTGCGCGACTCGCGCGTCGACGCGCCGTCGCGGGCGCGGCGGGGTAGTGCGTTTCCTTCGCTCCAGGCTGATCGCGGATCGCGGAGGAAAATCATGGCGCGCTTTTGTCTGGGGCGGCGCTTCCCGCATTAGATTGCACCTGTCTGCAATTCAGATTGCTCTGGCTTGAAATACAGGTTGCCCCCCCCCATGGGGAATCGGGCGAGGCGTTCTGCCTGAGACTTCTGCAGTTGAATTATTCAGAGCGGCCTGGTCTGAAATTCAGGCAGGCCCGGTCTGAAATTCAGATTGGCCCAGTCTGAATTCCAGAATGCCCTGGTCTGAATTTCAGATGCGATGGTTCCGCGTGGAAGAACGCTTTCGTTTGGCGCCGCCGCCCTGGGGGCGAACGCGGTCGACGTTTTGCTTACTTGCGTGGCTGCGACGTGAGACGCGAGGGTACTCTTTCAACTCCATTG
Organism: Prorocentrum cordatum; assembly: GCA_963575745.1. Taxonomy (NCBI): domain Eukaryota; class Dinophyceae; order Prorocentrales; family Prorocentraceae; genus Prorocentrum; species Prorocentrum cordatum. The sequence continues at coordinate 232,414 of CAUYUJ010018704.1, forward strand.
GGGTAGCTTGCGCTCAAGCCCCGATGTTCCCCGGGGAGTGGCGCGCCATGCGGGTGCGATAAAGTGAGAAGTCGACGTTTCATGGTCAGGGTGCCTTGCGATGAACGCGTTGTCAACGTTGCAGCCCGCCGCCCCAATGATGCAAATCAAGTTGCCCCAGGTCTGGGGCGGGGATGGGGCCCAGGAGAGCCCGTTTGCGCTAGGACACTTTCAGTGCATGCGCTGATGGGGGAAGAAAATCGGTTGACAGAGAGGAGGTGGTAGTAGAAAAAACTCAAGTGGTTCATGGCCGGCAACCCCCGCCTTGGAAAGGGCCCCCAGCGTTGCGCGCCAGCGTCTATATCGTGTTAACAAGAGGAGGCCTCGCGAGGACATCAGAGGTATATCCGGACCGAATTTGTCAAGCTTTGGTTGAAGGCCAAGTTCGCCATGTGACGGCTGATGACCGATAGGGTTGTTCATTCAGGACATGTGGCTCTCGGATCAATGGGAATGAGTCAAACGAGGAGCTTGCGAATCATGAGATCGGGCAGAAGCCGGATGAATGTGTTAATGGGCATGTGTTAACCTTGGCCGGGAAACATCATGGCGCGCTTCGCCTCGTGCTTCCAGTAAACTCAGGGCTCGCGCGGGGCGCGTGCTTGCGCGGAGTTGCTCGGGTCCTGGGCGCCAGCCATGCGCTCGAGGCCATAGATGGTAGCGAGATTAAAGGAAAGGGGTGGGGGAGAGAATTCATAGGGGATCGTGCCACCTCGCCACTAATCCACCTGCCGAATAACCTGGGAGGTTCAGCCCCACCAATGAAAGCGCGGAATGACCAACATCACGGGCGTGGTGAAAGTTATCGCGGGGGGGTTCGAGTTCCACGGGCCTGCGAAGCATGCGGGGGTGCTGCGCGGGGGCAGCCAGTTACCAGTGTAGTTCATCGCGAACATGCAAAAGTACAGGCGCGGGGGGATGCGCTGGGAAGTGAGATCGGCCCATAACTCACGTGTTAGTCTCGGCGGGAGGAAACGGAGAAAGTTAGGAAACGCGAGGTCTACGAGAAAGTAGCCGGGGGGGAATGCTGGCAGTTGCTGGAAATACCTTCGCTGGCACGAGGTGGATGGACATCGGCAAAGGGGACGAGGCCAATCCCGAGTGCCGATCCTGGCTGGTTGCACAGCAAGTTATGTGCGACTCCAGGGAACGGGGCATATTTGCTGCCGCCCCTCCACTGGAAGCACAAGCTGTCATTCTCTGTGGCAGTTGCCGACGCAGTAGGGCGTGGCCGAGGGGGCCGTGGCAGGGGCTCAAGCTGGGGCTTGCTGGTGTTAAGCGGGCATGCTTCTACGCCAAGGCCAAAAGGCGCATCTTCATCGGGTTGCCTGTGGACCGGCCAAGGTCCCCCAAAAGCGGACCGTGCATCTGTGGAAGTCTGTTCATATCGATGTGCGGCACCTGGGACGCCGCTTGCCATCGGGAAGACTGCTGCGTGGACTTTGCGCGTGGTACCATTTTGACCACGATGCAGCATTACTGTGCTTATTTAAGCATGAACAAGGCGAATCTGGCGAACGGTGCACGGGAATGATTTTACTTCGTGGGGCAATGCTGTTGGTCTGGATTGGTTCTAAAGTGAAATCGAAGGATGGTTCGCAGGGAAAGCCCGAGGCTGACTTGGACCTGGGCCAGCACTCGCGACTGAAGTCCCTCAGGATCTGGGATGGGCCATGGTTCGATGCGTTTCAGAGGCGCACGGAGATGTCCGTCAAGAAATTCGGCCTGTAGCAGAACATGGTAAGATATGAGATGCGGGGCGAAAAGCAACCTTGCGAGGAAGAGGGCGAGGAGCTCTGTCCAAGTCGCGAAGGTTAGCTATGCAATGCCTCGGCGGCCCAGGCAAGTTATGTTACGCAGGACCGTTCGGACATGCAGTTTTCAGTCGTGGAGCTTCTGCGCTCTATGTCAGCCCCAGCCCAAGAGGCATGGGGCATTTCCACAACATTAAGTACCCTCAGAACCACGACTGGTGCGGGCATCAGAAATTGCACCACTAGCGACCTTTTGAGTTAACGGTGTGGACAGACGCCGACAATGCTGGATGTAAGGAAACACGTAAATCAACAAGCAAAGGAAAAGCTATGAAGGGTCACGTGTGATGACGTCGTGGAGTTCGATTCCGAGCGTCGTGGCATTATCTTTGGGGGAAGCAGAGTATTACTGAATGGTGAGGTGTGGGTCAGTAGCGCGTGGAGTACCTGCAGTTCTCAGATACTTCAACGTTGATTGCGGCTTTGCATGTGGGCGTGATGCTAGTGCGACCGTTGCCATTGCAAGCCGGCGAGGGCTAGGAAAAGTCAGACACATCGAAGTGTGCCAGCTGGGGTTACAAGAGGAGGCGCGCGACGAGGAGGCCAAGTTATCAACGCAGGAACTCATGAGAACCGCGCATCTGCTTTGAGCAAATATGTTAGCAGGGACGACATGGTTTTTTTCTCATCCGATGTGCCAATCTAGATGCCGCCAGCGAAAGATACGAGCTGGCACCTGCTACGGGGTCTTAGCTTGTCGCCCTGCCCGTGTCTTGAGCTCAGGATCAGAAGAGATCCTGGTGCTCGTGTGCACGCGCACACAATACAATACGTACATCATTTTGTAAGTCTGCATTTTGCGACATTTAAAAATCGTGTAGCTCGTGTCAGGAGGCCTTTGCAAGTTGTTGTCCAAATCTTAGTCGGCTGTTGCTTGTGCCAGTTGCGCACGTTCTGGATATCACATTTGACTTACCTTGTTGGGTTGGAGACCCGGCTGCTTACTGGTTGTACTTGTGCTGACTACACGTTTGGGTGCCCATCCGTTACAAAGTTGCTTTGGCCGTTTGTATTATCCTGCGGCTCCACTTTCGGCTAATCAGCCGATGGGGGGGTGTTAAATTGTATCATTCCGGCATGGTGACCACATGTGGCCAGTGCGAGTGCATGCCTAGCAGAAGGTGCTGTGTAGCAGAAAAGTCTGGGACAGCCTGCTAGAAGTGTGATTTTTGAGTTCCACTGGTACATATCAGTAGTGTGCCGCACTTGTTTGCCTCAAGTATTACCGTTTTTTCATAGAAGAACTCCTGCCAGATTTTCAGAGGTCTTGGGTCGCAGTCGTTTCTCTTCGGGGGTGTCCCGGGGGCTCTTCGTCGCCGCAGTTGGGTCCGCCTTGAAGTTCTGGTCACGGTGCGCCCCTGAGCAGGTCAGGGGGTTATTTTTTATCGACTCTTGGGCTGGACCCTCGCGCCACGGCTCGACCAATGGCCGATTTCGTTTTGATTGATGTTTTGCAGTAGTGGCGGAACGAAAGCAGAACGAGATAACACGAACGCAACGCGAAAACGGGACACTGTTTAGGTCGAGCCCTGCCTCGCGCCATGCAGCAGGTCACGCGCGGGAGACTTTCGAAGCCGAGGAGTCAACACAAATCGGCCTCCAGGGGCTTTTTGTCGGGAGGGGCCCCGCGTTCGGCGCGTCCTCGCCTCCGGCGGAATGAGATCGGCGGCGCGCGCCCGCGCGCGGAGAGCTGTCGGAACGTCGGCGGAGGGCGGTGGGAGTTCGGGGATGCGTGAGGCTCGAGTGCGCCGACGTTTTCGCGGCCGGCCGCCTCTCGTATTCGTATTTTTGTCCCTCCCATTGCATGCGGGGCAGTTCGCAATACCGTAGCCTGGGTTGCCTGGGTGCGCGTGCGGACTGCCTCTGCACGCGCGGCGACGCGAAGACTGCGCCGACGCTTTTTGACGAGCGCGCCCCGGATTTTGACTGGTCAGTTTTTGTGGGATGGCTGCGGCGGGGACTCGCGTCAAGTTTCAGACCGTGTCGCGTCATGGCCCCCGTCAGGCCAGTCCGAGTCTCCCGAGCCCAAGTCTTACGTCTCCCCCAGAAGTGCACGTGATGCGTCACTGCCCACGCGCGGGCGGTTTTTGACAACCTTCGGCCTCCAGGGGCCCTCGCTGGGTCCCCAGGGCCTGTCAGGTCAGGAGACGGACAAGAAATCAGTTCCCGGGAAATGCTCCAGACCTCTCCTTGGTTCCGTCGTTGCGGAAACTCTGCAGCATGCCGAAACATCACCCCCCATAGCCTCATCGTTCTGCGGCATGTTTCGAGGCGGATCGACCTGCGATGGTCCCACTGCCCAACAGCTGGCCGACATGCAGGGCGTGAACAGATTGCACCGCCCGGGGCTCAGGAAGCATTTGCGGGGAGCCGCGTCGCGAAGAGCAGGAGCACGACGTCGGATGGCCAGGCTGCCCGTAGCCATTTCGGCACAAGTGCCGGGCGGGGGTATCGTCGGTGGGCCGCGGGCGTGCAGCCCACCGCGCAGGCTCCGCGGCGGCCCCCTCCGCTGATGGACTGGGGCCACCTCCGCGCAGCCACCTCGCAGGGGGAAAAGCCCGTCCCGGGGTGGCTATTCCGGGACATCTGCCAGGAGCCGGAGGATCAGAAACGGCGTCTCGACCACTAGATTCCAGTCAGGGGTGTGAGCAGTGCAGGGAGGTCTATAGGTCTGAAGGGGTGTGTTTGCTGCATTCTGGAAGGTCAGGGAAGGGCATACACTTTTCGGGGGAGCGTAAGACCCGGGTTTGCCAGGACTCGGGTTCGACATCGTTTTTTGACGACCGCGACTCGGATTTTGACGAGTAGGAGTTTCGTGGGATGTCTGCAGCGGGAGGCCTCGTCAAAATGCAGGCTCGGCCTCGTCATTTTTTTGACGACCTCGTCGGGGACTTCCGAGTCCCCCGTACCCGGGTCTTACGCCCCCCTGAACTTTCGGAGCTCCGCGCGGACCTCCAAAAGTTTGTGTTTTTATGCCGTGTTGTTGTCCCTCGGAGGAGGCCGAGCGGCACCCGCAGGACATCCCGGACGTGGCCGAGTACTCGGAGGAGGAGGAGGCGGGGGAGGAGGAGGAGGAGGAGGAGGAGGAGGAGGAGGAGGAGGGGGAGGGGGAGGAGGAGGAGGAGGAGGAGGAGGAGGAGGAGGAGGAGGAGGAGAGGAGGAGGAGGAGGAGGAGGGGGAGGAGGAGGAGGAGGAGGAGGAGGAGGAGGGGGAGGAGGAGGAGGAGGAGGAGGAGGAGGAGGAGGAGGAGGAGGAGGAGGAGGAGGAGGAGACAGACCTCCGACGTGGTGTGTTTTTGTGTTGGAATGCCCTGCGATTTTGGTCCTTCGGGCCCGTTGTCGGGCCCGGGGGGCCATCGAAAAAGAGCCTGCAGCGCAAGCCTGCCGCAGGGCGGCGCATTGAGACATCAGATCGGCGGATATGAAGTCGGGCGGGACGAAAGGGAAGGGATAGGGAAAGGGGGGGGTACGAAACTTGCTGCGTGCAGCTGGTTTCGGCCCCACCGAGGGGCCCATTCCTCGATACATAGCCGCCTCCGGCGCCGGGAGGCGCCGGGAAAATCAGCTACGCGAGCTGATTCTCCCCCCCCCCCCCCTTGCTATCCCCCGCTTCGCCCGACCCGATCACTGTTTGGTTGCAAGGTGAAAACTTGCCCAATCTGGGCTTATCCCGTTTCATTTGTCTCAATCCCGCTGAATCAGCGCCAGGCTCAATTCATTCGGGCTGATCTGGCGATCTGGCTTGATGGCCCATGAGTCGGGCTTGCTTGCCCTTCATCGTTCTGACGAAGACCTCCCATGAGTTGCCTCCTACAGGATTCGTCAACAATGCATTGACGGCTCTGGTTTTTGACGCCTGCGCGGTCGGCGCTACTTCAATGTTGGCATGAGGTGCTTAGCCTACACGCAGGGGTGTCCGAAATTTGGCAGTGCCCTCGCAGAATTGAAGAAGGCGTGTTCTAACAAGCGCCCGAACTATCGGGCGCTTCGATTTTGAACGGCGTTGTAACTTATTTTTGGCGAGGCTTGTAACCAAGGTATGTCATGCAGTGCGTCGCCTGCGACGACCAGAACGTGGCCCTGAAGGGCTGCCTGGCCCTGCGCCACCTGGCCGACGACGTGCCGCAGTTCCGGGAGTACATGCGGCAGTGCCCCGACGCGCTGGCCATCCTGCAGGCCCCTCGTCTCCCTACGGGGCGGCGCGGAGGAGAGAGCGCTGGGGGGAGACGAGGGGGAGGGTGGAGAGGGAGGAGGACAAGGTACCAATACCGCTACTCTGGCTTCGTTCTCGCTTTTTATTGACCTCCTGGGAGGCCCTCGTCGCCACGGCTGGATTATCGGCTCAAAATGCTGGTCAGCACGCCCCTCGGGAGAAGTCCTGGAAACATCGGTATCGGCATCTCTGGGTCCCCCCAGAGGGAGAGAGGGAGGAGACAAGCTGGGTGCGCTCTCGCCATATCTGACATCCTACTCCTCTCACCCATTCGCTGACTTGTCTATATCCGCCGACGTGTGTCATGGCAAGCCTGGGAACCCCCAAACGACCCCATCGCGTGTTGCGCGAGGGGAGGTATGTATATTGGTGGAGGGGAAGGCGAAGGAGGAAGAGAAGGAGGAGGAGGAGGAGGAGGCGGAGGAGGAGGAGGAGGAAGAGGAGGAGGAGGCAGGAGGAGGAAAAGGAGGAAGAGGAAAAGCTGCAACAGCACGGCGACGATCCCAAACTCTCAGGCATCCCAGCCAGTTCCTTTTCACATAAGAAAGCGCCCCTTACTGCAAGCACTGTTTTGATCATGAGTGGCAGAATGTTGTCAGAGGATCGATGTGGATAGCATTCGAGGTCAAGTCTGCATGACTGCTAAGGGCTGCCGCTTAGGAAAGAGGTGTGTGTGGGGGGAAATCTATCAGGCAATCATGCCAGTCGCAATCGCAGAGGGGGGGAGGTGACGGGCTGAGGGAGAAGGGTGGAGAAGGGTCGGGGGGAAGCAGGATGGGCCTGGGTGGCAGCAGAAAGGCAAGTAAGTGCACGGCAGGTTCGCTCGCGCCACATCTGACACCCTGCCCCTCCAGCTCGGGCCGTCTCGGAGCGAGCGGGGGAGGTGGGCTGGGGGGGCCCAGCCATCCGACCGCATGGTCTTTTCCAGGGCGCGGCCCCGGGGGGCCCCGGCCCCGGACCTTCCAGGGGGGCTGAGGACAACCAGCACCAGGACCTCGACGTCGGACCTCCCGTCGAGGCCCTGGACCGTCCAGATCGGCCTATCGGTCTGGAGGGCCGTCTCAGAAGATCGGTCCCATTCTTCCGACTGCGGTTGCCCAGAGTCGACTCCAGAGTCTGAGGGGCCAACATCGGCGCCCGGGCGCCCACCCGCTGCACCCGCCTAGGTGCCTCCTTGCGGGACGGCGTCTGTGTCTGTGTGTGTCTGTGTCTGGAGGGCCACTCCTTGGCACTGGAAGGCCAGGGCACCCTCCCGTCCAGGGGCAGCCTCTCGCCCTGGGCCCCTCCCCGAGGGCTCCCGCGGCCCGAGGGCGGGACCCGAGGGGCCCCCCTTAAGGGGCCCCCAAACTGCCACCGCGTGCCCTTGAAGGTGCTCGCGAGGCACCGCGTGTCTTCACCCAGCGTTCCCAGACCTCCTCGCGCGGCGAAGCGATCACGACGGGAGGTCTTTCGTGAGTCTCGGCCTCCTCCGGGGGCCCTCGCCGGGCCTCGGGAGCGTCAAAAGCCGAGTCGGGACGAACAAAACCGGTCCCAGGGAAGGGGTCCAGGCCTTGGGTGTCGACGTGACGAAGAGATCGCGACGTCGGGGGTCTGGGTTTCTTGCCCCCCCGTAAATCAGCACCCGATGATATCGCGAATGAGTGAATGAGTGAATGAGTATCGCGCAAATTAGTTGCATGCCTCTTCTTGTGCACTTGGGTCCCAGGGTAGCTTCGTGGAGCTTTGTCCCTCTCGAAAAAAATCAGCACCCGATGCGGGCTGGCAGGTCAGGGGCCCCTTCCCAGGGGCAGCCCCTCGTCCACAGGGGGTCCCTCTCCGCGAGGGCCCCCCTCCTTGGGGGCCCGAGGGCTGGCCCTCCCCCTGGAGGCCGAAGTAGCTCGAGGAGGGGCTCCGCGGAGAGGCGGTCGAGGCGCGCAGGGCGGAGGCCTCCTCCTCCTCCTCCTCCTCCTCCTCCTCCTCCTCCTCGACCCGTTTGGAGCACTTGTGGACCTCGTCGTGGAGCTCGCCGATCTTGCCGTCCAGCTTGGCGGGCGGCGTGCGCAGCGACGAGGCCGGAGATCTTGGTCTGGAAGTCGGTTGTGACGGACCGACAGGCCGTCTCCAGCTGGGTTGCGGTGCTGCCCAGGATGTCCGCCAGGGCAGTCCGCATGTCCTCGGGACAGGAAACTGGAAGTCGGTCGACGGATTCCTTGATCCTGTCACCGAGGGAGGGCCCGGGTGGCTGGGGTGCTGCACCAGGGGGAGCACCAGAGGCCGCATCAGGAGGGCCAGCAGCAGGAGCCGCGGCCGGCGCCACACCTTCCGAGCCTGCGGCGCCACGAGGTACTCCTGCAGCAGGTCCGACTTGGGCAGGACCGGGCCCCCCTTGCGCGGTATGGGGGGCTGCGGGGCGACCACCTTTGCCAGCACGTGCTTCAGCCCACGGGTCAGCACGCCCTTGGAGCGGGTCCACTGCCGGCGCGCCGGGATCGCGGCCACCCCGGCCCTCGGCGCCGCGGGGGCGGCGGGCGCATGGCGGCGACGGTGCCGCGGCTGCCGTGGGTTCACTGCCGGAGGACCCATCCAGCTCCTCACTGCGGCTGCGATCCACGTGGCGCCGCTGCGGGTCGTAGTCGGCGGGCGGGCGCTCGCGCTGGCCCGCACGGGTCCGGCCGGACCGCTTGTCAGCGCCGCGGGGGGGAGCAGCGTCATCCATCGGTGTAAATTGTAAGAAAATCTTGGTTCCGCTCGCGCACGACACGCGAGAGCGCCCACTGCGGCGGGCGGCCCGCTCAATTACCTTGAGCCAACACCAGGCCGCAGGACGGGTCGACGCCACAGGGTCGACGCCACAGCAGGCCAGCAGGACGTCCTGGCCGGCAAGGTCCGCGAAATCGAGGAAACGCTCCGCATCGCGGAGCGTGCCGCGGGCCTCACGGACCTCGTCCGCCTCTCCGTTTGGGACCGCAACCCCGAACCGAACTTCTTCACGATCAACGCCAAGGACGACACAGCTCCAGAGGCAGTGCAGCATGCCCTCAGCGCTTGGCTGCAGGCAGCGGGACTCCACCCAGAGCACATCACCCTTCACGGCGCCGGCCCTGCCCGGCGGTTCCATGTCGAAGTACACGGCGGCGTCGTCGGCAACGCCCGCGCCCTCGCCTTGGCCCAGGCCCTTAAGCTCCCGAACGGGCGCTGGCGGCAGTTCAGCGCTATCACCGTGGCTGGACCCGCAGGCCCCCTGTACATCAACCCTGACCGCTCTCCACGCACTCAGCGGATGGAGTTCCAGTCCAAGCGCTTGGCCCAGACCTTGGAACGCAACTACGGCCAGCTTAATTTCTGGGCCAACCGCGGCAAGGGCGAGGTCAAAGTCGACCGCATGCCGATCGCCAGGGTCATCGTCCCGAACGTCCCCGACGAGCCCTCCAAGATCGAGTGGAAGCGCCCCGAGGCGCAACGTCTCGGCATCGACTGCGACCTCATTGACGCGGAGTTCCACAAGCTCTTCCAGGACCAGGGCTCCGACGTGCCGTGGTCCTAGCCGGTGCTGGGCCCCCTGGGCGGACGCGTGCAGCCCCCTGACTGTGGTGACGTGGAATGCACATAGCCTATTGTGTTCCTCCCGTCGTAAACGGAGGCGCAAGCAAGCTGCGCTGCAGAAATTCCTACAGAAAGGTGCGGTAGTCATGATCCAGGAGGCCCACGGCGATGAGGAGCAGCTCAGGGCTTGGCTCTCGAGCCTGCCTTTTCGTTACACATTCTTTTACTCGGGCTGTGCCAACAGCACTCGTGCTGGCGGCTTGGCTTTCTTGGTCCCGATGGGCATCTTCAAGGCCCCCGTCGAGGACCACATGTGGATGGACGTCATCGTTCCTGGCCGCGTCGCGGCCCTCCACATCGCGAAACACCCGGCCACGGTCAACGAGGACCTGCTGGCGTCTTCAACCTGCACTTGTTTGTCGTCAGCCGCGCCACCGCATGCTGACGAACCCGCAGTAATGCAGCCTGGCCGGCCTCAGCCTGCGGCCGCGCCCCCTGACGCTTCTCCAGAGTCGCCGGTATGGTCACGCTGCTCCTCACCTGAGCGCTCCGAGTGCGCAGGGGGGTCGGGCATTGCGCAATCAGCTGGGCATTCTGCGGCATCTTCCAGTCCACGCTCTTCCACCACAAGTTCCTCGGGACCGACCGGCGCGTCCCCCGCGTCCCCTTCATGCTCACGCTCATCATCCACTTCATCATCATCGTCGTCAACTACTCGTTTGGACGCCCAGGATGGCGGCTTAGATTGCCACGCTGGTCGCTGTCCCGGCCGCGTGGCCGATGCGCCGCAGCCGCCCCGCGGCTGCCCTCCGGGCAATACTTCCGCCCTCACGCTGCTAAACATCCACAACTACGACCTGACGCTCCACGATCGGCGCCGCCTGGCCGGTGAAGTGAAAAAGTATCGTGCCTGGGCCTCCGCGTCGCCGCAGCAACGGCTGGTCGTCATCGGGGGAGACCTCAATTTCGACGACGGCGCCCACCTATCGTATGAGGACCCGCAGCGGACTCGCCAGCACGAGGCTCGCCGTGACCATGCCGCACCTCGGTACTGGCAGCAGCTGCTCGGCCGCTTCATGGAGATCAAGATCGACTCCCCGACGCATTACGACGTACACCGGCTTAAATCTTCGACGTTGGACCTGCTCTACGTCTCGGTGCCGCCCGAGGCCGTGTTTGGCATCTCCATGCGCGCCTACCTCGCCTCAGACCCGGCCACGCTTTCCGACAGGAAGCTCAGCGACCACGGCATCCTCGTATTGGAACTGTCCAATGCCAAGGCTCCCGGACGCCGAGATTGCCCCATACCCGAATGGATTTGCAAGGAGCCGCTCTTCGCCACCACATTCGCGAAGGCGATGGCCGTCTCCCGGATGCCCGGGGACCCGATCCAGGTGTGGAAGATCACGAAAGCCAACATCTTGGTTGCTGCCCGCGCCACACGCGACGTGCTCACCCGGGAGCCGGACCTGAGCACCAGGGCGTCTTATCCAGATGCACGTCTGCTCGTCCTGCGCGCAGCAGCCCGCGCGCACTGGCGTGAGGACAGCCGCACGCTCAGCGCATTGGCAAACTCTGCCCCGCTGCTGGCAGATTTCTTCACGGTCTCCGAGGCCGGCACCTCTCTCTCTGACCAGGCGGGCTTCGCTGCTGCGATCCGCGTGGCGGCCTCCGCCGTGCTCGACCGGGACCGCCAGGCTGCCATGGCGAACTCGTCCACGGCTCTGCAGCGCGGCGCCCAGGCATGTGGGGCTTTCTGGAAAGGCAGGGCTGTGCGAGCCGCCCAGAAGGCCCAGCTCTGGCGCCCCTTCCAGAGCGTCCAGGTCTTGGCGGGCATCCTCCAGCCATCGACGCCGCCAGCCGACGCGCCCCCCGCAGGGGCTGCTGCCCCCCCGCCGCTGCCCCCTCCCGCGGCACCAGGAGTGGCTCGCGACCCCGCTGGTATGGCCGCAGCTCTGCGCGCCCACTGGGAGCCGATTTTCGCGGCCAAGGCGGTGCCCAGTGGCGAGGTTCATAACTACCTCCAGTGCCACTTCCCCCGCCTCCCCGACACCCAGCTGCCGTTGCCGGACATCGAGGACGTGGAAAGAGCAGCACGACGCGCCCGCCCCACTGCGGCCGGACCCGACGGCATACCTTATGCAGCGTGGGCACGGGCTCCTGGAGCTATTCAGCACCTGCACGCAGCAATGCTCGCCATCATGGGCGGGGCGTGCCCTCCGGAAGGCCTCAACGCCTCGTGGCTCCAGTTCGCGCCTAAGGGGGACGGCGCCCCGTCGGCGGTGCAGGTGGAGCGGGAACCTGCTAAGACCCGCCCACTTGCACTCAAGAGCTCCGACGCGAAGCTGATGGCGGCGGCGACCATCAGGTACCTCTCCGTTGTCGCGGAGAGGCACGTCCCGAGCCCGCAGCGCGGCTTCGTCAAGGGCCGGAACTTCCTGGAGAACGTGTGGCGGCTCGATGCCCAGGCGAGGGTCGCCACACTCGACCCCCCGGTGGCCCTCGCCCGCCGCCGCCCGTGCCTCGTCTCCTTCGACGCGGCCGCGGCATTTCCCAGCCTGGCATGGGATTGGCTCTTTGCGGCGCTCTCCCAGTTCGGCATCCCGGACTCGTGCATCCAGTTGATCCGGGCGCTCTACGACGGGCAGCACTGTTGGACGCGCATCGGGGCACGGTCCTTCTACGTGTGCCTCGTCCTCACGGGCGTTGCCCAAGGCTGCCCTCTTTCGGGCACTCTGTGGGCTCTCGCCACGGCCCCATTTGTGGAGGCGCTGGCCGGAGCTCTAGCGTTGCCCTCCCGCTCCCTGGCCAGCCGCCCACCCCGCGCAGCGCGGCTGCTCGGTCCTGGCAGGGATGCCGAGCTCGGCGTCTGCGCTGACGACATGGGCATCGTGCTGTGGGACTTCGGCCTCCTCGCCCTCATTGAGCCTCACTTCCGGGCCATGGGGCGCCTCGCATGCTTGCACCTGCAGCCGCGGAAGTGCGTGTTGGTGCCGCTGTGGCTGGACGCCGCTGACCTGCCAGCCACGCTCCAGGCCATCCGCGCAGCTCTCAGAGAACTCGTCCCTGATTGGGCTGATTTCGACATAGCCTCTAAGGTCAAGTACCTCGGGTTCGTGCTGGGCCCAGGGTCAGACCTCGCAGATTCATGGCACCCTGCCGCCACGAAGTACAAGCAGCGCACGGCCGTGCTCCAGACCGTGCCGGTCCCGACTGCAGAATTGATCACACTGTACAATGGTTCAGTTGTCTCTGTCCTCAGCTACCTGGCCCAGCTCCTGCCTTTGCCTGAGGACCTCATCAAAGGCGAGTTGGACACGTTGCATCGCATCTTGAAGGCGCCCCCCAAGAGCTTCGCTCTGAACGACCTGCTGAGCATGGGGGAGTGGGCGCCCGGGCCCGCGTTGAAGGCGCTGCTGCCTGCAGCTTGGGCTGCTGCTTGGAGGACAGCTGAGGTCACTCTCAAAGGGTGGCGTCACTTCGCGGCGGAGTGGCAGGAACGCGCCTTCGATATGCTCCCGGCCCGTGCCGTCCTGGAGGGTCGCTGGGCCGCCCCTGTCTGGACGCGGACCCAATCGATGGTCCAGTACATGCTCTCGGTCACCGAGGCCGCGGTTACCGCGCCCAGCAAGCGGCTTGGCCAGCGGCGCCGGCATGCGCTTGCAGCGGGCAATGCCGCGGCGAAGGATGAGGTCCGCCAGTCTGCTGCTGCGGGCCGCCGCGCCCGCGTGCAGCGAACCCACGCGCGCGTGGCCACCCAGCACTTGCACCCCGAGGCGTTTCACATGACCATCGGGCGCCGGCTGCGCGCGTGGTGGCCCCGCCGCCCCCTCCCGAGCGATTTGCAGCATCGCTGGGAAGTGCTCCGGCGACAGCTGGCCTGCGCAGCTCCTGGCACGTGCTGGGCCGCGTACCGGACGCTAGCGGGAGGATGGCCGACGTCGCACCGCATGCACGTCGGCCAGCCCCGGTTGCCCTGCAGATGGGGGTGCGAAGGACATGCAGACGAAATCTCCCACTACTTGTCCAGTTGCCGCGGGGCGTGGTGGAGCGTCTGTGTGGCCACGCGTGCCATCGCGCACGCGTGCCCCCTGCATCGTCTCGGCCTCGGTGCATCGGCGGACTACGACGAAGAGCCACAGGGCGAGAACGGGCTTCCCCGAACGGTGGCGCGGCTGGCTGCGCTGTACCACACGTACAACCTGCTCCGCCACCGGCCCGGCCCGATACAGCCGCCGCCGGAGGTGGCCCAGGCCTTGGCCCGCGCCGCGGCCCAGCGCGTCCAGGTCCCGCCGCTGCCCGCGCAGGCCCGGCGCGCGCTGCCCACCTCTACATCAAGACCTACATCGTCGGCCAGTCGGCCGGACCCGGGTGTGACGGGCGGCTCGCGTCCGAGCCTGCCCGGGCGCGCCTCTTCCTCCTCCTCCTTCCTCCCCCCGTGCCCGCGCGGATAGGCGTGCCTGACTCTGGGAGGTACGGGCGCTCCTCCTCCTCCTCCTCCTCCCTCCTCCTCCTCCTCCTCCTCCTCCTCCTCGTCCTCCCTCCTCCCTCCCTCCTCCTCCCTCCTCCTCCTCCTCCTCCCTCCTCCTCCTCCTCCGCCTCCTCTCCTCCTCCTCCTCCTCCTCCTCCTCCTCCTCCTCCTCCTCCCCTCCTCCTCCTCCTCCCTCCCTCCTCCTCCTCCTCCTTCCTCCTCCCTCCTCTCCTCCTCCGGGCCTCCTCCGCAGGCCGCACTCTCGGCCATCGCGCGGCTCGATGCGCGCGCCTCCGTCGGAGGGCCCCAACTATACACCAACACCGTTCCTGGCCCAGGATCACCCTGGGCCCAGGATCGGTGTGTATGCCTTCTTGCCCAAGGCAGGAGGGCGTATACACCGATCCTGGGCCCAGGGTGATCCTGGCCAGGATCAGTGTTGGTGTATAGTTGGTGCCTTCCTACTCCGGCCGCGGAGGTCGGTCAGGACCCACACGTTCACGTCTGCGTTGCTCTGATACCGCGGCAACCTGGCATTCTTGCCTCCTCTGCGCGGCACGCCATCCACGTCCACATTCCCCAAGCGTCACCGTCCTCATACCCCCTCTGGTCATGAAAAATCGTGTCAGGAGTTTTTTTCACTATTTTTGGTCTCTTGGGGCCCTCGCCGGGCCCCAGGACCGTCAAACATGCGTCAGGATGAAGAGCCGCTCCCGGGGAATGGGTTGAGACTTCTTGGGGTCGACGTCAGGAAAAATCATGACGTCGGAGGTCTGGGTCCCGAATCCGGCGCTCTCATTTTTCCGATGCGTGGGTCCCCGGGGGTCTGGACGTCTGAGGACCGCTTTTTCGTTCCGAGTCGTTTTGTTGAGATCCAGTGGCCCGGTGATGGCCGTAGTGGCCGAGAACGGCTAAGAACCCGCCCCTCCAATTTTTGTCGGAGCTTCGGATCTCCGGGCCATCCGCTTGCAGGGCACAGCGCGGCCGCCGCGACGCGCTGTGCAAAAGACGTCGGAGCGTAGGGCCGCGCCCGCAGGACGTCTCCGCGCCCCCGCCCCTGGCCATCACGGCCAGCCTCGAGGCCCCCGAGGCCAAGTTCCTGAGGGAGGCTCGGCGACTACAATGGGTGTCCAGATCAGGGCTGGACCTAAACGCTGTTCTGCAGGACTTCGGCGGTGTTTAGTTTTTCGTTTTGGCAGGGAGGTACCGGAAAATAGGTAGAGCAAAACGAAAACAAAATGAACACAATACGAAAAAAAAAACGTTTAGGCCCAGCCTTGGTCCAGATCATCTGTTACCTAACTTTTTGGGTAATAGATCGTGGGCGCGCCAGATTTCTGTCGCGACCGGAGGGGGCCGAATTGCGGCAACGAAGAGGCGGCTTGTCGGGGTCCAAGCGAGAGTTTTAAGGCCGTCGACGGCTTGTTCGTTACAGGAATTCGCGACCAGAGGTTGAATTTCGGTCGCGACCGGTTCGTCCAGAGCGTATCCGAAAATATTCGGTACCGAATGATCTGGGGTGTGGTTTGCGATCGGCGCCGTTGGGGCTTTGGGGGCCACCACGTCGCGCCACAGGTTTGCTGAGACCTCGTCGAGGCGCGGCAGAGATCCCTATCCCAGACATCCCGTTCTTTATTTTGGGATGCGTGGGCCCCGGAGGTCTGGACCGTAGGGCAGGTTGTTCGTCCCGAATATTTTTGTGAGTTCCCGGGGCCCGGCGAGGGCTCCTGGAGGCCGGAAATTACAAAAGACCCGCCGTTCCAATTTTTTCCAACCACCCTGTGGTCTTCATCAGCATCATTATCATCACCATCATCATCATCATCATCATCATAATCATCATCATCATCATCATCATCATCATCAGCAGCAGCAGCAGCAGCAGCAGCATCAGCATCAGCATCAGCATCATCATCATCATCGACGTTTCTCTCCTCCTCTCCCTTGTTCCTGCCCATCATTACCAATCACACTATTATCCTCATCAGCATCAGCGTCAGCATCAGCATTTTCGATATCATAATCCTCATAATCATCATCAGCATCATCATCGTCATCCTCATCGTCGTCATCAGCATCATCAGTAGCATCATCATCAGCAACAGCAACATCATCATCATCATCATTATCAGCATCATCATCATCATCATCATCATCATCATCATCATCATTATCATCATCAGCATTATCAACATCCGTATCATTATCATGGCATTATCGTTGTCGTTATCATTTCCATCAGCATCGTCACCATCATCATCAGCATCAGTATCGGCATTCTTATCATCAGCATCATCATTATTATCATCATCAGCATCATCATCTTGTTCGTCATCAGCGTCATCAGCATCAGCACCCGTTCTTCTGCTCTCCGCATGTCATCCCTCACGTCATCCCTCGCACGTGTCGTGGCCCCATATTGAGCTCCACCGAAGGCCCCGGTGGCACCGCCCGCTTGCGTCACACCCACCCAGTACAGCGCTTCGTGGCCCAATAGGGGTCCTCACCACAGGCTCGAGTGGCACCGCCCACATGCGTCACCCCCACCCAATACAGCGCTTCGTGGCCCTATAGGGAGCTCCACCGAAGGCCCCAGTGGCATCGCCCGCATGCGTCACCCCCACCCAGTACAGCGTTTCGTGGCCCCATAGGGGGCTCCACAGAAGGCCCCAGTGGCACTGCCCGCATGCGTCACCCCCACCCAATACAGCGCTTCGTGGCCCCATAGCGAGCTCCACCGAAGGTTCCAGTGGCGGTGTCCACGTGCGTTTCCTCCACTCAGGGCAACGTTTCGTGGCCCGGTAGGGAGCTCCACCGAAGGCCCCAGTGGCGGTGTCCGCATGCGTTTCCCCCACGCAGTGCAGCGCTTTGTGGCTTCATAGGGAGTTCCACCGAAGGCCCCAGTGGTGGTGTCCGCATGAGTTTCCCCTTCCCAGCACAGCGTGTTTCTTCGCCCCAAAGGGCGCTCCACCGAAGGCCCCAGTGGCGGTGTTTGCATGCGTCCCCCCACCCAATGCACGCTTCGTGGCCCCATAGGGAGCTCCACCGAAGACCCCAGTGGCGGTGTTCGCATGCGTCTCCCCCGCTCACTACAGCGCTTCGTGGCTTCATAGGGAGCTCCACCGAAGGCCCCAGTCGCATGGTTCGCACGGCGGCCCCGTTCCATGTCGGCACGCCCCTCACACGTTTCGTGGCCCCAAAGGGAGCGCCACCGAAGGCCGCAATGGTTGCGCCCGCATGTGTCCCCGCCTCATGCCGCCACACCCTTTACACGCTTCGTGGCCCCATATAGACATCGACCGAAGGCGGTACCCACAACAGCGACACTCACAACTGCACATGGTTGGGCCCTTCGCCAGGTTAGTTTTTAGGGGAAAAGATGACGTAGTCATAAAAACTCGGAGGTCCGCGCGGATTTCTCGGATCGGCGCTGGACCATCCTCCCTGGCGCGCGGAGCGCGCCAGGGGCGGCGCCGGAGGCGCCGCCAGGGGGGCCTCGGCGCCGATCCGAGGAATCCGCGCGGACCTCCGCGTTTTTATGCTTATGCCACTCTTTGTGCCCCTAGTTTGGGAGCGTCGGACCTCTGGGAACGAGACCCTCCCCCGTTCACCCGCCCCTTGGCAGAGCACGCCCTAGTTTTGGAGCGTCGGACCTCTTGGAACGTCGGACCTCCTGGAGAGTCGCCCTCTGGGAACCAGACCCTCCCCTAGTTTTGGAGCGTCGGACCTCTTGGAGGAACGAGACCCTCCCCCGTTCCACCCGCCCCCTCGGCACAGCACGCCCTCCGGAGTCGCCTCGAGAGGCCGCGGCCCGGGCGCTCCGGGCGTGCACCTCGCGGGAGGCGGGCGCCGAGGCCGCGCGGAAGGCGGAGATCCGGGCCCGCTGCCAGGGCTTCGGGAACTACGCGCCGCCCGAGGAGGAGCTCTTTAGGGAGCGAAGAATTGACGGACCAACAACACGAGGAGGAGGAGGAGGAGGAGGAGGAGGAGGAGGAGGAGGAGGAGGAGGACCTCGCGTCGGGGCGCAAGTCACGGCGGACTTCGTTTTGCCGTTTGCCGGGCTCCGGGGGCCTTCGCCGGGGCCCAGCGGCTGTCAAGAAGCTGCTCTCGGAGGCGACGATACGGGCGAAGATTCCAGTGACGAACCAACATCACACACCCATATCCACAGGGGGGGTCGGAGAGGGCTATGGGTGCGTGTTGTCGGATGGGGGTCCCCGCTCGAACGGGAGGGTTCCCCAGGGTCCGACAACCCGCACCCATACCCATAGCCAGTCCTCCTCCCAACGACCCCCCTATGGGTATGGGTGTGTGTTGTTTGTTCGTCAAGAATGACGTAAACATACACACTCGGAGGTCCGCGCGGATTTCTCGGATCGGTGCCGGGGCCCCCCTGGCGGCGCCTCCGGCGCCGCCCCTGGCGCGCTCCGCGCGCCAGAGAGGGGCGTCCAGCGGCGATCCGAGGAATCCGCGCGGACCTCCGAGCTTTTATGTTTATGTCATTCTTCGTTCCCCCACTCTCGGAGCCCAGGCGGGCTCGCGTCGCGACGAGCATCAGGATGGGGAGGTTGTTCGTTTTCGCGGCCCTGCCCCGTCGCAGCGGTGCTCGGCAGGTGCAGCACAGAAAAGGAGTGGTCAGTCGCGTTCCGCCTCCCTTGGCCCTGGACAGGCCGGGGGGGCCGCCAGAAAGCACGACTCGGCACGAAAAGCCTGCCCCGAGGAAAGGGTCGGGGCTCCCAGAGGCCTCGCGCGGAACACAGCAGGGCGTCGCATGTCTGGAGAGGCCCGGCTGCGGGCGAGAATGGGGAGGACGGGAGAGGACGAGCGAGGACAGGGGGGACGCTCGAGGAGGAGGAGGAGGAGGAGGAGGAGGAGGAGGAGGAGGAGGAGGAGGAGGAGGAGGAGGAGGAGGAGGGGGGGAGGCTGAACAGCCCCGAGACCCGGGCGTTGCAAAAGCCTTTGCAGTGGTCGTGCCTTCCCGAGGAGCAGCCCCGCGGCGCCGGCGGCGCGGTGGAGCGCGCGGCGGACTACGTCGGGACGGCGCTGGCGGACACGGTGGACGACTTCCGGGAGAAGGGCGCGGTGGGCGCCGTGCGCGACGGCGTGGA
The DNA here is from genome assembly GCA_963575745.1 of Prorocentrum cordatum. Classification (NCBI taxonomy): domain Eukaryota; class Dinophyceae; order Prorocentrales; family Prorocentraceae; genus Prorocentrum; species Prorocentrum cordatum. The sequence goes on from CAUYUJ010018704.1 coordinate 251,580, forward strand.
GAGAAGGAAATCGGAGGTGGATAGACCTCCTACCCTGACACGTCGATTAGGGAATTGGCCGTTTTCGGTTCGCGATAGGGCGTCGGGGCCGCCATTTTTGCGGGTCCAGGTCCGTCGGTTTCGGTCCGGGGCCGTTTTCACTCAGGGGAGGTTTACTAAAGGGAGGCTTGTCCACCGCCGAGGAAAAACACCACAAGCATGAGTTTTTGACGCTCCGCGCGGATTTTTCTTGGATCCGTGCTGGGCCCCCCCCGGCGGCGCCTCCAGCGCCGCCCCTGGCGCGCTCCGCGCGCCAGGGAGGGGGGCCCAGCGCAGATCCAGAGAGCCCGCGCGGAGCGCCCAAAGTATAGATGTTTGTGCCGTGCTCTCTGCTTCCAGGCGTGCTGGACGCCGCGGACCTGGTGCTCGACGGGGTGGGCGCGGTCTGGTCGCTGCTCGCCGGCCGGCGCAACGCCCCAGCCCCGGTCGAGCAGGAGCGGGCCCACACTCTTTTGGTCTGCGGGTCGAGAGCGAGCCTCTCCCGGAGGAGCGGGCACACACGTGAGGCGTGCCAGGCAGGGTCCCGCCGGCGAGGCCCGAGGGCGTGGCCCCCGGGCTTACTCGGCGGAGGGCGGCGGGAGCAAAGCGGGGGGGCGGCGCCGCGGGCGGAAGAGCCGGCGGGAGGCCAGCGGAGGGTCGGGAGCATCTCCTGGATCTTGCCTCGTCGCGCAACCTCGCTGCAGGCCGCCCGATCCAGTTTTTCGGCTGCGCTTGGCTCGGAGGGTCGGGACAGGCCTCGGAAGAGATTAGCGAGCACGTGCCACATTCGTCCGTCAGCGCCGCCCCCTCCCCCCAATGCTCAAAGTTGGCGGTGGGCCTGATGAGGTGCACTTCGACCGCAGTCTCCCCCGCGCGTGCCAGCGTTGAGCTTGGGGGGGAGGGGGGGTGTTCAGTATTTTTTCCCCTCTACAGGATCATCTCCTGGATCTTGCCTCGTCACACAGGCTCGCTGCAGGCCGCCCGATCCAGTTTTTAGGCTGCGCTTGGCTTGGGTAGAGACCGAAGCCTGCCACGGAACTTCCATGGACCGATCCTAGGGATGAGTGCTGCCAAAAAAGGAAGGCCAGCGGAAGCTGGCGGAAGTAACGGATGCGCCGCCAAGAGAAGACAATCTTTTTGGGTTCGTGGCAATTGTTTCAACACTGGTCTGCAGTGCAAGTAAAAATTGACGACAATATTTGTGGGTTCAGGTATTCCACAATCGGCCACAAACAGCGGAGGCAAGTCCACCAGAAACCTTCCACACGACACCCAACTCTGAGACCGCAGGACGTTCCTTGATTTTTGGTGTGGGTGCGTCGCGCTTCCCGTCGCAAGACCATCGAAACCAAGGACACCCAGTGCACCCCGGAGGCAAACAGGGTGTTTCTGGGCATCGGCCTCCACTGTATTCACCACCCACCAAATCACCCCAACCCAACCCAACCCGAAGGCTTCAGTTTGCCCTCCATTTCCAGTGGGGGGTGGTCCTGGGAACATGGAAAAAAACACATATGGAACCCGTACCCCCCCAGCCCGAAATTCGGGTCTTCGGGTTGGGTTGGGGTGGTCTGGTAGGTAGCCATGCATGGAACTCTCTTTGACTGCCTTCGGCAAAAGCGGCTTCTTCCCGATTCGTCCAGTGCCGGCCAGCGTGGGCCCCGAGCAGTAAGGTGACTTACCTACTGCACTGTTCAGGAGGGGAAAAAACACACAGACACAATTAATCGGCGATTCCCAGAAAATATTGGAAAATATGGGAAGTAGAGGGGAAGACAAAAACCCAGAAAATATGGGAAAGTATGGGGAACATTTTTATTTGTGTGTATTTATTTGTGTGTCCCAGTTCCCCTTCAACTGTGGTGTCATCTGCGTGGCTCGGGCGATATTTGGTGTAGGGTCTACAGTCCACGCGCCCAGTAAGGACGCGCGCCTTCATCCAGGATGCCCTCGCGTCCTTGCCTCTGTGGCCCGTCCTTTTTGCCGTTTTCGCTGGTCGCCGCCGCCCAGAAAAGCCCAGCTTCCGCCTCCAAGGGTCCTGCGTCCTCACCACGCGTCCTTCTTATACGTTTTGACTGTAGTTGCCTCCGGGCCATCCCGCCACCGCGCCTGGGCTGTGGGTCAGAGTCCTCAGGGGCGTTTCCTCGGGCCTCTTCGGGGCGCCCTCGGGGGCCCCCTTGGGAGCAGCTCTCCTGGGGCCTCTTGGGGGCCTCTTGGGGGCCTCCTGGGAGCCTCTTTGGCGTAAGATCTGTGGTGCAAGCTGTGTTGTGCAAGTTGCTGGCCGCTCCAGCCTGCTCTTCGCAGAACTCTTCCACGTCTGAGCGCTCCGATGTCGTGATTCCTCTCGCTTCGCGGGGTGCACGTCCGGAGCGCGTACAGTCCAGTCGTTGTCGGGCCTCTGGGAACTTCTTGGGGGCCCCTTGGAGGCATCGTTGGGGCCTCTTGGGTCCTCTCGGGAGCGTCTGGGAGGCCTCTTGGAGGCCTCTGGGGGGCCTCTTGGGGGCCTGTCGGAGCCCCGTGTGGGCGTCTTGGGGGCGCTCTTGCGCTGTCTGGTCCCTTCGGAGATTGGCTTGGGGTACTCTTGGGTCGTCTTGGGGGCCTCTTGGGGCATCTCGGCGGCCTCTTTGGGCTGCTTGGGGGCCCTCTTGGGCCGTTTTGGGGCCCTCTTGGGGTCTTCTTGGGCTGTCTGGGGGCCACTTCGGAGGCTGTTTCGGCCGTCCTGGACTTCTTAGAATCGAAATAGGCGGGAACGCTGAAATCTTCAACAAAATCCATATGAAAATCAATGGTTTGTGGCTTCTGGAGATGGTCTTGGGAGTCCTCTGGGGGCCCTCTTGGGGCGTCTTGGGTCTTTGTAGGCCCTCTTGGGGCCATCTTGGGCCGTCTTGGGGCCGTCTTGGGCTGTCTTGGGGCCATCTCGAGCCGTGTTGAGGCCTTGTTGGGCCCCCAAGAGGGCCAACAGGCCCAACTCATTGATTTTCTACAGGTTTTGGTAGGCTTTTGAGGCGCAGGAGGGAGGGGCCACTTTGGGTCGGCGGAAGTGGCGTGGCCCCTGGGGGGGCTAGGGGGGTACATAATAAGGTAACACATTACAAGATTTAGCAATTATGCAATCATTGGATACATTGGATACATTGGATACGTTGCATTATAGCCTCCGCGGACCTGCCGCAGCGCCCCGCACTGCCGCGTTGGCGGTAATTATTTGTCAGCTAATGGTCTTGCAGGTTGCTGCGCGCTTCCGACACGAGGCATCCACTGGCTGCAATTGGGAGGTGGATTCCTCTCGCTTCGCGGGGTGCACGTCCAGAGCACGTACAGTCCAGTCGTTGTGGGGCCTCTTGGGAGCCTTTTGGCGGCTTCTTGGAGGCCTCTTGGGGGCCTCTTGGGGCCTCCAGGGGGCTTCTTTGGGGCCTCTTGGGGCCCATGCGGGGCCGTCTTGGGCCGTCTTGGTGCGTTCTTGCGTTCGGTTTGGCCCCTGCGGGGGCCGTCTTGGGGGCCTCTCGGGGCTCCCTTGGGGCCTCTGGGGCCTCTGGGGGGCCCCTTTGAGCTGTTCGGTGTAGTTCGGAGCATTTACTATCCAGTCGTTTGGAGGACTCCTGGGGTCCTTTGGGGGGGGGGGCCTGTTGGGGGCCTTGTGGAGGTCTCTTCGGGGCGTCTTGGACCGTCCTGGGGCGATTTGAATTTCTTGAGACCTTTTGGAGGGCTCTAGGGGGCTTCTGGGGGGCTTCTTGGAGGCCTCTCGGATCCCCGTGGGGGCGTCTTGGGCCGTCTTGATGCGCTCTTGCGCTGTCTGGTCCGCTCGGAGGCAGTCTTGGGGGCCTGTAGAGGCCGCATTGGGGCTCTTTTGGGGTCCTCTTGGGCCGTCTTGGGGGCCTCTTGGGGCGTCTTGGGGGCCTCTTTGGGCCGTCTTGGGGCCCTCTTGGGCCGTCTTGGGGCCCGTCTTGAGCCGTCTTGGGGCCATTTTGGAGGCTGTTTCGGCCGTCCTGGGCCTCTGAGGGTCGAACTAGGCGAGAACGTTGAAATCTTTCAAAAACCGATGGAAAATTAATGATTTTGGCTTCTGGAGGCGCTCTTGGGTGTCCTATTGGGGCCCTCTTGGGGCGTCTTGGGAGCTTTTTGGGCCGTCTTGGGGCCGTCTTGGCCCGTCTTGGGGCCATCTGGAGCCGTCATGAGGCCTTGTTGGACCCCCAAGAGGGCCAACATGCCCAAATCATTTATTTTCCATAGGTTTTGGTAGGTTTTTGAGCCCGAGGAGGGGGTCGTCAGCCTGGGTCGGTGGATGTGGCGTAGCGCTCTTGGGGGGGGTCTAGGGCCAACATGCCCAAATCATTTATTTTCCATAGGTTTTGGTAGGTTTTTGAGCCCGAGGAGGGGGTCGTCAGCCTGGGTCGGTGGATGTGGCGTAGCGCTGGGGGGGGTTAGGGGGGGAGACATAATAATGTAACACAATGCAGTATGTGGGAATGATGCAAACATTGGACACAACAATTGGATACATTGGGTACGTTGCATTATCGCCTCCGCAGAAAACGCTGCCGCTCAGCACGTCACTTCCGGACGTGGATTCCTCTCGCTTCGCGGGGTGCACGTCCGGAGCACGTACAGTCCAGTCGTTGTGGGGCCTCTTGGGAGCCTTTTGGCGGCTTCTTGGAGGCCTCTTGGGGGCCTCTTGGGGCCTCCAGGGGGCTTCTTTGGGGCCTCTTGGGGCCCCTGCGGGGCCGTCTTGGGCCGTCTTGGTGCGTTCTTGCGCGGTTTGGCCCCTGCGGGGGCCGTCTTGGGGGCCTCTCGGGGCTCCCTTGGGGCCTCTGGGGCCTCTGGGGGGCCCTTTTGAGCTGTTCGGTGTAGTTCGGAGCATTTACTATCCAGTCGTTTGGAGGACTCCTGGGGTCCTTTGGGGGGGGGGGGGGCTGTTGGGGGCCTCCTGGGGGTCTCTTCGGGGCGTCTTGGACCGTCCTGGGGCGATTTAAATATCTTGAGACCTTTTGGAGGCCTCTGGGGGGCTTCTGGGGGGCTTCTTGGGGGCCTCTCGGATCCCCGGGGGGCGTCTTGGGCCGTCTTGATGGGCTCTTGCGCTGTCTGGTCCGCTCGGAGGCCGTCTTGGGGGCCTGTAGAGGCCGCATTGGGGCTCTCTTGGGGTCCTCTTGGGCCGTCTTGGGGGCCTCTTGGGGCGTCTTGGGGGCCTCTTTGGGCCGTCTTGGGGCCCTCTTGGGCCGTCTTGGGGCCCTCTTGAGGGCTTCTTGAGCCGTCTTGGGGCCATTTTGGAGGCTGCTTCGGCCGTCCTGGGGGCCTCTGAGGGTCGAACTAGGCGAGAACTTGAAATCTTTCAAAACCGATGGAAAATTAATGATTTTGGCTTCTGGAGGCGCTCTTGGGTGTCTATTGGGGCCCTCTTGGGGCGTCTTGGGAGCTTTTTGGGCCGTCTTGGGGCCGTCTTGGCCCGTCTCGGGGCCATCTGGAGCCGTCATGAGGCCCGTTGGACCCCCAAGAGGGCCAACATGCCCAAATCATTTATTTTCCATAGGTTTTGGTAGGTTTTTTGAGCCCCAGGAGGGGGTCGTCAGCCTGGGTCGGTGGATGTGGCGTAGCGCTGGGGGGGGTTAGGGGGGGAGAACATAATAATGTAACGCAAACAATATGTGGGAATTATGCAAACAATTGGATACATTGGGTACGTTGCATTATCGCCTCCGCAGAAAACGCTGCCGCTCAGCACGTCACTTTCCGGACGTGGATTCCTCTCGCTTCGCGGGGTGCACGTCCGGAGAGCACGTACAGTCCAGTCGTTGTGGGGCCTCTTGGGAGCCTTTTGGGGCTTCTTGGAGGCCTCTTGGGGGCCTCTTGGGGCCTCCAGGGGGCTTCTTTGGGGCCTCTTGGGGCCCCTGCGGGGCCGTCTTGGGCCGTCTTGGTGTGTTCTTGCGCGGTTTGGCCCCTGCGGGGGGCCGTCTTGGGGGCCTCTCGGGGCTCCCTTGGGGCCTCTGGGGCCTCTGGGGGGCCCCTTTGAGCTGTTCCGTGTTAGTTCGGAGCATTTACTATCCAGTCGTTTGGAGGACTCCTAGGGGTCCTTTGGGGGGGGGGGGCTGTTGGGGGCCTCCTGGGGGTCTCTTCGGGGCGTCTTGGACCGTCCTGGGGCGATTTGAATTTCTTGAGACCTTTTGGAGGCCTCTGGGGGGCTTCTGGGGGGCTTCTTGGGGGCCTCTCGGATCCCCGGGGGGGCGTCTTGGGCCGTCTTGATGCGCTCTTGCGCTGTCTGGCCCGCTCGGAGGCCGTCTTGGGGGCCTGTAGAGGCCGCATTGGGGCTCTCTTGGGGCCCTCTTGGGCCGTCTTGGGGGCCTCTTGGGGCGTCTTGGGGGCCTCTTTGGGCCGTCTTGGGGCCCTCTTGGGCCGTCTTGGGGCCCTCTTGAGGGCTTCTTGAGCCGTCTTGGGGCCATTTTGGAGGCTGCTTCGGCCGTCCTGGGCCTCTGAGGGTCGAACTAGGCGAGAACGTTGAAATCTTTCAAAACCCTATGGAAAATTAATGATTTTGGCTTCTGGAGGCGCTCTTGGGTGTCCTATTGGGGCCCTCTTGGGGCGTCTTGGGAGCTTTTTGGGCCGTCTTGGGGCCGTCTTGGCCCGTCTTGGGGCCATCTGGAGCCGTCATGAGGCCTTGTTGGACCCCCAAGAGGGCCAACATGCCCAAATCATATTACCTAACAGCGAAGACTGATAGGTTTCTAGTGGGATCAAAAGAGAGCAGCAGATCACTCCACAGGGGGGTCCGGGCAGGTGTTGGGAGTTGCCGGGCGGCAGGTGCCGGGCTCGTTTTTCAGCAACAGTCACACACTTCGTGCTCTTCGACTTCCCAGAACTCCATTCCCAGGCCACATTCTCAATACCCGGATGCAACAGTCACACACTTCGTGCTCTTCGAGATCCCAGAACGCCATTCCCGGGCCACATTTAGAATAACCGGATGCAACAGTCACACACTTCGTGCTCTTCGACCTCCCAGAACTCCATTCCCGGGCCACATTCTGAATGCCGGAGCCAACTGTAGGCCACTTCGTGCTCTTCGATTTCCCAGAACTCCATTCCCGGGCCACATTTTGAATGCCCGGAGCCAACTGTAGGCCACTTCGTGCTCTTCCACTTCCCAAAACTCCACTTCCCGGGCCACATTTTGAATGCCCGCAGCCAACTGTAGCCACTTCGTGCTCTTCGAGTTCAGAACTCCATCCAGGGCCACATTTGAATGCCGTAGCCAATGTAGGCACTTCGATGCTCTTCGACTTCCCAGAACTCCCATTCCTGGGCCACATTTTCAGCAGGGGCAAGAGCACGACGAGGAGGAGGACGAGCAAGACCAGGAGGACGAGGACGAGCAGGAGCAGGACGAGGAGCAGGAGGAGCAGGAGAAGAAGGACGAGCAGGAGGAGGAGGAGGACGAGCAGGAGGAGGAGGACGACCAGGAGGAGGAGGACGACCAGGAAGAGGAGGAGGAGGAGGAGGAGGAGGGGAGGGGGAGGAGTACCAGGAGGAGGAGGAGGAGGAGGAGGAGGAGGAGGAGGAGGAGGAGGAGGAAGAGGAGGAGGAGGAGGAGGAGGACGAGGACGAGGAGGAGGAGGAGGAGGAGGGGGGGGAGAGTACCAGGAGGAGGAGAACGAGGACCACCAGGAGGAGGAGGAGGAGGAGGAGGAGGAGGAGGAGGAGGAGGAGGAGAGAACACCAGGAGGAGGAGGACGAGCAAGACGAGGAGGACGAGAACGAGGACGACCAGGAAGAGGAGGAGGAGGAGGAGGGGAGGGGGAGGACTACCAGGAGGAGGAGGAGGAGGAGGAGGAGGAGGAGGAGAGGAGGAGGAGGAGGACGAGGAGGAGGAGGAGGAGGAGGACGAGGAGGAGGAGGGGGGGGGAGAGCACCAGGAGGAGGAGAACGAGGACCACCAGGAGGAGGAGGGAGGAGGAGGAGGAGGAGGAGGAGGAGGAGGAGGAGAGACACCAGGAGGAGGAGGACGAGCAAGACGAGGAGGACGAGAACGAGGACGAGCAGGAGGAAGAGGAGGAGGAGGAGGAGGAGGAGGAGGAGGAGGAGGAGCAGGAGAAAGAGCAGGAGGAGGAGGAGGCAGGCTGAGGCTGAGGCTGTGACTGCGACTGCCGTTGCCGCTGCGACTGTCATCGCGAATGCTACTACGACTGCGAGAACAGCAGAATTCGACAACTGGATTTTCGTCTGAATCTTAAGGGGAATGCTTTCAGATATGCTTCTACACATCGCTGTTAGGTTGCTTTGCCGGGATAATATTTTCCATAGGTTTTGGTAGGTTTTTGAGCCCCAGGAGGGGGTCGTCAGCCTGGGTCGGTGGATGTGGCGTAGCGCTGGGGGGGGGTTAGGGGGGGAGACATAATAATGTAACACAATGCAGTATGTGGGAATGATGCAAACATTGGACACAACAATTGGATACATTGGGTACGTTGCATTATCGCCTCCGCAGAAAACGCTGCCGCTCAGCACGTCACTTCCGGACATGGATTCCTCTCGCTTCGCGGGGTGCACGTCCGGAGCACGTACAGTCCAGTCGTTGTGGGGCCTCTTGGGAGCCTTTTGGCGGCTTCTTGGAGGCCTCTTGGGGGCCTCTTGGGGCCTCCAGGGGGCTTCTTTGGGGCCTCTTGGGGCCCCTGCGGGGCCGTCTTGGGCCGTCTTGGTGTGTTCTTGCGCGGTTTGGCCCCTGCGGGGGCCGTCTTGGGGGCCTCTCGGGGCTCCCTTGGGGCCTCTGGGGCCTCTGGGGCCCTTTGAGCTGTTCGGTGTAGTTCGGAGCATTTACTATCCAGTCGTTTGGAGGACTCCTGGGGTCCTTTGGGGGGGGGGGGCTGTTGGGGGCCTCCTGGGGGTCTCTTCGGGGCGTCTTGGACCGTCCTGGGGCGATTTGAATTTCTTGAGACCTTTTGGAGGCCTCTGGGGGGCTTCTGGGGGGCTTCTTGGGGGCCTCTCGGATCCCCGGGGGGGCGTCTTGGGCCGTCTTGATGCGCTCTTGCGCTGTCTGGCCCGCTCGGAGGCCGTCTTGGGGACCTGTAGAGGCCGCATTGGGGCTCTCTTGGGGCCCTCTTGGGCCGTCTTGGGGGCCTCTTGGGGCGTCTTGGGGGCCTCTTTGGGCCGTCTTGGGGCCCTCTTGGGGCCCTATTGGGGCCCTCTTGAGGGCCCGTCTTGAGCCGTCTTGGGGCCATTTTGGAGGCTGCTTCGGCCGTCCTGGGCCTCTGAGGGTCGAACTAGGCGAGAACGCTGAAATCTTTCAAAACCCTATGGAAAATTAATGATTTTGGCTTCTGGAGGCGCTCTTGGGTGTCCTATTGGGGCCCTCTAGGGGCGTCTTGGGAGCTTTTTGGGCCGTCTTGGGGCCGTCGTGGCCCGTCTCGGGGCCATCAGGAGCCGTCATGAGGCCTTGTTGGACCCCCAAGAGGGCCAACATGCCCAAATCATATATTTTCCATAGGTTTTGGTAGGTTTTTGAGCCCCAGGAGGGGGTCGTCAGCCTGGGTCGGTGGATGTGGCGTAGCGCTGGGGGGGGGTTAGGAGGAGATATAATAATGTAGCACAATACAGCATGTGGGAATTATGCAAACATTGGACACAACAATTGGATACATTGGGTACGTTGCATTATCGCCTCTGCAGACAACGCTGCCGCTCAGCACGTCACTTCCGGACGTGGATTCCTCTCGCTTCGCGGGGTGCACGTCCGGAGCACGCACAGTCCAGTCGTTCTTGTGCCTCGTGGCAGCCTTGGGGGCCTCTTGGGAGCCTCTTGGGGTCCTCTTGGGGCCTCCTGGGGACGTGTTGGGCCATCGCGAGGCGCTCTTACGCCGTCTGGCCCTAGAGTAACATGTCTCGGTTTTCCAGGGCTCATCTTCGACGTCGTGGCCGCGGGCCGTCATGGGCTTGTCAGACCCGAAAAAGGCGAGAACGCTCAAATCGTTCAAAACCTAAAGGAAAATCGATATTTGTGGCCTCTGGAAGCGCTCTTGTGGGCGTTCTTGGGGCCCTCTTGGGCCGTCTTGGGGGCTTCTTGGGCCATCTTGGGGCCATCTTGGGCCGTCTTGGGGCCGTCTTGGCCCGTCTTGGGGCCATCTTGAGCCGTCTTGACGTCGGCGTAGACCCCCAAGATGCCCAAGGGGCCCGAATCATTGGTTTCCCGTAGTTACCTAACAGCGAAGACTGATAGGTTTCTAGTTGACTCAAAAGAGCTCACAGATCACTCCACAGGGGGGTCCGGGCAGGTGTTGGGAGTTGCCGGGCGGCAGGTGCCGGGCTCGTTTTTCGCCAACAGTCACACACTTCGTGCTCTTCGATTTCCCAGAACTCCATTCCCAGGCCACATTCTGGAGGGCCGAATGCAACAGTCACACACTTCGTGCTCTTCGAGTTCCCAGAACTCCATTCCCGGGCCACATTCTGGAGGGCCGGATGCAACAGTCACACACTTCGTGCTCTTCGAGTTCCCAGAACTCCATTCCCGGGCCACATTTTGGATGCCCGGAGCCAACTGTAGGCCACTTCGTGCTCTTCGAGTTCCCAGAACTCCATTCCCGGGCCACATTTTGAATGCCCGGAGCCAACTGTAGGCCACTTCGTGCTCTTCGAGTTCCCAGAACTCCATTCCCGGGCCACATTTTGAATGCCCGGAGCCAACTGTAGGCCACTTCGTGCTCTTCGAGTTCCCAGAACTCCATTCCCGGGCCACATTTTGAATGCCCGTAGCCAACTGTAGGCAACTTCGTGCTCTTCGACTTCCCAGAACTCCCATTCCTGGGCCACATTTTCAGCAGGGGCAAGAGCACGACGAGGAGGAGGACGAGCAAGACCAGGAGGACGAGGACGAGCAGGAGCAGGACGAGGAGCAGGAGGAGCAGGAGAAGAAGGACGAGCAGGAGGAGGAGGAGGACGAGCAGGAGGAGGAGGACGACCAGGAGGAGGAGGACGACCAGGAAGAGGAGGAGGAGGAGGAGGAGGAGGGGAGGGGGAGGAGTACCAGGAGGAGGAGGAGGAGGAGGAGGAGGAGGAGGAGGAGGAGGAGGAGGAAGAGGAGGAGGAGGAGGAGGAGGACGAGGACGAGGAGGAGGAGGAGGAGGAGAGGGAGGGGAGAGTACCAGGAGGAGGAGAACGAGGACCACCAGGAGGAGGAGGAGGAGGAGGAGGAGGAGGAGGAGGAGGAGAGAACACCAGGAGGAGGAGGACGAGCAAGACGAGGAGGACGAGAACGAGGACGACCAGGAAGAGGAGGAGAGGAGGAGGAGGAGGAGGGGAGGGGGAGGACTACCAGGAGGAGGAGGAGGAGGAGGAGGAGGAGGAAGAGGAGGAGGAGGAGGAGGAAGAGGAGGAGGAGGACGAGGAGGCGGAGGAGGAGGAGGGGGGGAGGAGAGCACCAGGAGGAGGAGAACGAGGACCACCAGGAGGAGGAGGAGGAGGAGGAGGAGGAGGAGGAGGAGGAGAGAGCACCAGGAGGAGGAGGACGAGCAAGACGAGGAGGACGAGAACGAGGACGAGCAGGAGGAAGAGGAGGAGGAGGAGGAGGAGGAGGAGCAGGAGAAAGAGGAGGAGGAGGAGGCAGGCTGAGGCTGAGGCTGTGACTGCGACTGCCGTTGCCGCTGCGACTGTCATCGCGAATGCGACTACGACTGCGAGAACAGCAGAATTCGACAACTGGATTTTCATCTGAATCTTAAGGGGAATGCTTTCAGATATGCTTCTACACATCGCTGTTAGGTTGCTTTGCCGGGATAATTACCTAACAGCGAAGACTGATAGGTTTCTAGTTGATCAAAAGAGCTCAAGATCACTCCACAGGGGGGTCCGGGCAGGCGTTGGGAGTTGCCGGCCGGGCCTGTGCCGGGCTCGTTTTTCACCAACAGTCACACACTTCGTGCTCTTCGACCTCCCAGAACTCCATTCCCGGGCCACATTTAGAATGCCCGGAGCAACTGTAGGCCACTTCGTGCTCTTCGACTTCCCAGAACTCCATTCCCGGGCCACATTTTGGATGCCCGGAGCCAACTGTAGGCCACTTCGTGCTCTTCGATTTCCCAGAACTCCATTCCCGGGCCACATTTTGGATGCCCGGAGCCAACTGTAGGCCACTTCGTGCTCTTCGAGTTCCCAGAACTCCATTCCCGGGCCACATTTTGGATGCCCGGAGCCAACTGTAGGCCACTTCGTGCTCTTGGACTTCCCAGAACTTCCATTCCTGGGTATGATTTTGAATGCCCGGAGCAAACTGTAGGCCACTTCGTGTTCTTCGAGTTCCCAGAATTCCATTCCCTGGCCACATTTTGAATGCTGAGGCAGGCTGATGCTGAGGCTGAGGCAGGCTGAGGCAGGCTGAGGCTGAGGCCGAAGCTGAAGGCAGACTCAGGCTGAGGCTGATGCAGGCTGAGGCTGAGGCTGAAGCAGGCTGAGGCTGATGCAGGCTGAGGCTGAGGCAGGCTGAGGCTGAGGCTGAGGCTGATGCAGGCTGAGGCTGAGGCAGGCTGAGACTGAAGCCGAGGCTGAAGGCAGATTGAGGCTGAGGCTGAAGCAGGCCGAGGCTGAGGCTGAGGCTGAGGCAGGCTGAGGCTGAGGCTGAGGCAGGCTGATGCTGAGGCAGGCTGAGGCTGAGGCTGATGCAGGCTGAGGCTGAGGCAGGCCGAGGCCGAGGCCGAGGCTGAAGGCAGACTGAGGCTGAGGCTGAAGCAGGCTGAGGCTGAGGCTGAGGCAGGCTGAGGCTGAGGCTGAGGCTGAGGCAGGCTGAGGCTGAGGCAGGCTGAGGCTGAGGCTGATGCAGGCTGAGGCAGAGGCAGGCTGAGACTGAAGCCGAGGCTGAAGGCAGATTGAGGCTGAGGCTGAGGCAGAGGCAGGCTGAGGCTGCGGCTGAGGCAGGCTGATGCTGAGGCAGGCTGAGGCTGAGGCTGAGGCTGATGCAGGCCGAGGCTGAGGCAGGCTGAGGCTGAGGCCGAGGCTGAAGGCAGACTGAGGCTGAGGCTGAAGCAGGCTGAGGCTGAGGCTGAGGCAGGCTGAGGCTGAGGCTGAGGCAGGCTGATGCTGAGGCAGGCTGAGGCTGAGGCTGAGGCTGATGCATGAGGCAGGCTGAGGCTGAGGCCGAGGCTGAAGGCAGACTGAGGCTGAGGCTGAAGCAGGCTGAGGCTGAGGCTGAGGCAGGCTGAGGCTGAGGCTGAGGCAGGCTGAGCTGAGGCAGGCTGAGGCTGAGGCTGAGGCTGATGCAGGCTGAGGCTGAGGCAGGCTGAGGCTGAGGCCGAGGCTGAAGGCAGACTGAGGCTGAGGCTGAAGCAGGCTGAGGCTGAGGCTGAGGCAGGCTGAGGCTGAGGCTGAGGCAGGCTGAGGCTGAGGCAGGCTGAGGCTGAGGCTGAGGCTGATGCAGGCTGAGGCTGAGGCAGGCTGAGGCTGAGGCCGAGGCTGAAGGCAGACTGAGGCTGAGGCTGAAGCAGGCTGAGGCTGAGGCTGAGGCAGGCTGAGGCTGAGGCTGAGGCAGGCTGATGCTGAGGCAGGCTGAGGCTGAGGCTGAGGCTGATGCAGGCTGAGGCTGAGGCAGGCTGAGGCCGAGGCTGAAGGCAGACTGAGGCTGAGGCTGAAGCAGGCTGAGGCTGAGGCTGAGGCAGGCTGAGGCTGAGGCTGAGGCAGGCTGAGGCTGAGGCTGAGGCTGATGCAGGCTGAGGCTGAGGCAGGCTGAGGCTGAGGCCGAGGCTGAAGGCAGACTGAGGCTGAGGCTGAAGCAGGCTGAGGCTGAGGCTGAGGCTGAGGCTGAGGCTGAGGCTGATGCTGAGGCAGGCTGAGGCTGAGGCTGAGGCTGAGGCAGGCTCAGGCTGAGGCAGGCTGAGGCTGAGGCCGAGGCTGCAGGCAGACTGAGGCTGATGCAGGAGCAGGCTGAGGCTGAGGCTGAGGCAGGCTGAAGCTGAGGCTGAGGCTGATGCTGAGGCAGGCTGAGGCTGAGGCTGAGGCTAATGCAGGCCACTGCGACTGTCATCGCGAATGCGACTACGACTGCGAGAACAGCAGAACTCTACAACTGGATTCTCATCTGAATCTTAAGGGGGATGCTTCCAGATATGCTCCTACACATCGCTGTTAGGTTGCTTTGCCGGGATAATTTTTACCTAACAGCGAAGACTGATAGGTTTCTAGTTGATTCAAAAGAGCTCACAGATCACTCCACAGGGGGGTCCGGGCAGGCGTTGGGAGTTGCCGGCCGGGCCTGTGCCGGGCTCGTTTTTCACCAACAGTCACACACTTCGTGCTCGTCGACCTCTCAGAACCCCATTCCCAGGCCACATTCTGAATAACCGGATGCAACAGTCACACACTTCGTGCTCTTCGAGTTCCCAGAACTCCATTCCCGGGCCACATTTTGAATGCCCGGAGCCAACTGTAGGCCACTTCGTGCTCTTCGAGTCCCCAGAACTCCATTCCCGGGCCACATTTTGAATGCCCGGAGCCAACTGTAGGCCACTTCGTGCTCTTCGAGTTCCCAGAACTCCATTCCCGGGCCACATTTTGAATGCCCGGAGCCAACTGTAGGCCACTTCGTGCTCTTCGATTTCCCAGAACTCCATTCCCGGGCCACATTTTGAATGCCCGGAGCCAACAGTAGGCCACTTCGTGCTCTTCGAGTGCCCAGAACTCCATTCCTGGGCCACATTTTGAATGCCCGGAGCCAACTGTAGGCCACTTCGTGCTCTTCGAGTTCCCAGAACTCCATTCCCGGGCCGCATTTTGATGCTGATGCAGAGGCTGAGAATGGTGATGCTGATGCTGAGGCTGAGGCTGAGGCAGGCAGGCTGAGGCTGATAGGCTGAGGCAGGCTGAGGCTGAGGCTGAGGCTGAAGGCAGGCTGAGGCAGACGCTGAGGCAGGCTGAGGCTGAGCCAGGCTGAGGCTGAGGCTGAGGCTGAGGCAGGCTGATGCTGAGGCAGGCTGAGGCTGAGGCTGAGGCTGAAGGCAGACTGAGGCTGAGGCAGGCTGAGGCAGACGCTGAGGCAGGCTGATGCTGAGGCAGGCTGAGGCTGAGGCTGAGGCTGAGGCTGAGGCTGAGGCAGGCTGAGGCTGAGGCTGAGGCTGAAGGCAGACTGAGGCTGAGGCTGAAGCAGGCTGAGGCTGAGGCTGAGGCAGGCTGAGGCTGAGGCTGAGGCAGGCTGATACTGAGGCAGGCTGAGGCTGTGACTGCGACTGCCGCTGCCACTGCGACTGTCATCGCGAATGCGACTGCGACTGCGAGAACAGCAGAACTCTACAACTGGATTCTCATCTGAATCTTAAGGGGAATGCTTCCATATATGCTTCTACACATCGCTGTTAGGTTGCTTTGCCGGGATAATTTACCTAACAGCGTAGACTGATACTGAGATGGTCGGGGTGGTTACGATCTAGATAGCTGGATTCTATGGAGTTAGCTAACGCTTAGGGGCTTTAACAACCAGGACACTATGTCAGATATAATCACATATACACATGTAGAACTAAAGCGTTTCGAAGGGAGGTTCAGGAGGATAGCCAACTAGGATAGGGGGATAGTCTATCTGGGCTATCTTAATTACGATGATGATGAATGTTGTTTATAACTTGTTTGTTTCTTCACTAGCTAAGCCCTTTGGGGGGCAGGCGGCGCTCCGCCGCGAGACGTCTTGCATAGCAAGGGGGACAGGCGGCGTTCCGCCGCCAGGCGTGTTGCATACAACAAACATGCATGTGCTTGCAGCCTGCGCAGTTAGATCGCACAAACAAATCACTGAGGCCGTGCGTCATTTTCAACATCATGAGCAAGGCGTGCGTTTCACCTCTCTTCAACTCCAGAAGTCTCAAGGCAAGGCATGCGCTTTCTGAAAGTGCAACACTACCTACATCAGTTCACTGCCCTTCCGAAGTCGTGCCTTCTCCTCTTCCTCCCCCGAAAGAGACACGGGTCAGCATCGACCAATTGTCCGCCTGAGTGACGGTGCAAGTATGATTTGCGAGACCTCGCCGACGCCAGCCTTCCTGTAAATGCAAGGCTCCACGATGCAGTCTGACATCATGAGCACTGGGCTTTCGGCAACTAAACATTTCGCAACAGACCCTGAAACCTCGAGTTCGGCCCATTGTGATACACCCGACATGCAAACCCCTTGCACTGCACAATGGAAAACTACCTGCCCGAAACAAGGCCTACTACCACGCAAAAACACAACGACGTCGCTCACTTTGACCCGCCTGTGACGGATGTACATCTTGTTGGACGTCAGCACTTCGGTATCAAGGGCTTTCCCAAGAGACCCCAGCACGGTTCCCAGCATGTTCTTAGGGGCGGGCCTCGGGTCGACGAGGCCGACGGCGCCTATAGGCGTGTGGAGGTCCCACAAGTGTTGAAGCGTAACCTGCTCCATGAGGCCGCGACTGTATCCAGTCAGGTTATGCCTGGGCGTCGCGAACCTCTTGAGGCACCTGTGCTTCCTCTCCATGAGGAAGCACGATGGCAAAATGCCATGTTTGGCCAACTGCAGCGCAAGATGTGTGAGATAATGAAACTTTGGAAGCCACAGTTCGCCACTATAGCAAACGAGATGCAACTTTAAATGCTTTGTGATGGCGTCTTGGAGCTCCTTGGGGCTGACAGTTCCTGAGTTCGCAATCGTCAACAAATCCAGCGCATCGCATAAGGCGACCCCGCATATGCACTCCTGGCGGCAATGACCTGACGGCCACACAACACTTAAAAGGTACTTGCGCAGAACTGGCGCGCAACTCAGCATGGAGGACGCGTCACCAGACGGAGAATTGTCAGAGTGATTCGCACACACATCCTTCCCCGACGAATAGCACCCTGGCCAAGACCACATGTCTAAATATCTATTGAACGCTGCGCCACCGAACCCAAATTGAGCCAATCTCGAAAGTAACTCTGTCACCTCTTTTGGAAACGCACCCCCAATGAAATATGAATGCATCCAGTCCCATGCCCACGTCTCTGAGAGGTCGACCCCTAAATCGGGGCTCTGCATCATGCCTGTAGGTATGTAGTTATATCCCAGCAACGTTTCCAGTTTCCCCAACAACGTTTTTTTGACCGCTATCATATAGGCCTTTCAAGCGATGCTGAATTTCCATCAACGCTGCGTGTGAATGAAACCTGTATTTTGACACATCTACTTCGGTTGACGGCACGAGGAAGTTGTTTGGACATGGCAGCAATGACGATTTGAAGTTGACAATGTTGGAGCACAGGCCACATATTTTGTGTCCTGTTGCGCCCATGGCCCCTGTTGTATATTTGAATGCCCGCTCGTCTTGCACAATTAAGAAAATCTTCCCATACACAACGCGTGGAGACACCTCTCCAGGTAATTGGAGAAGGACCCCTTCACGAATGTCATTGGGGGCTTTCGTGAAAAATTCAACTGCGTATCTGAATAACTCGCTCATGCCTCCAGGCAGGCACTTCACAGTGTCTGAAGTCGGGGCTGTGATCGTGTTCCATGCCAGCTCGTCTGAAAGTGCTGGGTATTGGAGCTCCCTCCAGCTCCAATAGACTGCCTGCATGGCGCGTGTATTGTGGTCCTTGAGCGCGTTGCCAGGGACCACCTCGTCCGAATATAACATGATACTCATGAAATTGGACGAGCGGTCCAGGGAAGACTTTACCAAACCAGCATATGACGGGCTCTCCTTGCACGCGGCCTCTATCCAACCAAACGGGTGTTGAAACGTGATGTCCAGCTGTATTGGCACTCCTTTCTTGTTCGCTCCATCGTAATACTTTGTCTGAAGAAGAGGGCCGTGGCTGGTGTTCTGGAACGCCACTTGTTGCCTGTGCCTCCTTTGCGTCGTAGTCGAAAAGTGCTCTGGAATGGGATGGTCTCGCAGCTGCTTCAACAGACTGCACAATGCCGAAGATGTTATGTGGCTATACCTCCCCAGATCTACCAATCTGAGCTTTTTCTGTGGGCGGTCAGAAGCTGCGGTCATCCCCAAGAGATCGTTTGAGCCCAAATGGCTACGCTGATGGTGATGGTGGTGATGCCAATGGCGTGAACAGCAACATTGCTTATCGTGGTGGACTGGCCATTTACGTAAGTGTATCAGTTATCACGCGTGTTCATTTGGTGCGATGGCGAGGGCAATATCGATGACGATGGTCATAGGCATAGGGTGCATGCTTTGATTGTTGGATCGTTTGACAGCTGTTTGCTATGTTGCTCCTGTTGTGCTGCTGTGCTATACTGATGCGTGACGGCCTCATGACTGATGCTGTGCTATATTGGTGATGTGCTATACTGATGCTGTGCTATACTGATGCGCGGTGTCCCACACCTAGGAGACTGGGGGCATGGGCCAACGGTCGGTGAGGCGGTCAATCCGAGAATCGTTGGGAGGTCGAGGTCAATTGGTGTCCCACCCAAGCTTCCTCTTTAGATTTTGCACCCGAAGCTTCAATGTCTGTGTCCCCTGAGGCGCGAACTAATCGCTCGAGAGACGGCGCGATCCTGCGTGAGACTATCTCCTTGCAATCCCCGATGCCAGGAAGACAGAGCCAAACAGTGAAAGAGGAGACGAGTGAGTGACACTCCAGAACGAGGGATAGGGAAGGGGGACGGATACGACGGGGGCTATAAAGAAAACGTGCGGTGATGCATGTCGGACTCTCTATACTTACACGGCTAGAGAAGGGGCGTGAGAGAGGGAGGGGGACAGGGGAGGGATCAAGAGGGAGAGATGTAGAGAGAGAGAGAGAGAGATTGCACGCACGACGGCATATACGTTCCACGGTGGGTGAACGGGAGAGGGCGAGAGGGAGAGAGCGAGCGGGAGTTAGAGAGAGAGGGAGCGCTACGAGTTGCCAACGTTCACATGCCTCTAGCACATTCAACCACTCACGAGTGTCCAATCTACTTATTGCCGTGCTTTGCGTACACAGCCTTTGCCGCTTTGTAGGCCGCCGCTGCTGCTTGCTTCTGCCCCTCTGCCGACAAACCCTTCTCAGCGGCCAGCTTCCTCCCCCGCGCAGCTGCCCGCGTAGTGAACGCCCCCTCGGTCCTGCCTTTGCAGTCGGACGGCACGAGGAAGGGTTTGAAGTTCAGCGTATCCACGCCTCCCCGTTAGCATGACGAGATGGACAGGAGAGCGCAGACAGGGGGTGACGGCGCGAGGGGACACGACAGCAACATTGACGGTCAGGATCAAACATCAATACTTTCGTTGGTCACATGGTCAAACGACGGTGGCGAGGCAAACGGGCGAGAAGACAATTGCGCTTCGTGTGTTGAGAGGTTTGTATGGTTCATGGCCCTCCATCTTTCGTAGTGGGGGTTCCTCTTCCGTCCTTCCTTCTATCGTCTCTTCCTTCCTGGCCCCTCCATCCTCCCTCCCTCCAACATCCCTTCCCCCTCCCTTCTCCATCGTCTCTCTCCTCCCTCCCTCCTCCTGCTCTTCCTCTCCTCCATCATTCCTCCGTCCTCTCGTCCCTCATCCCTCCCCTCCTCCTATCCTCACCGTACCTCCCATCCGCCGTCAAGCGCACTCTCTGATCAAGCTTCGTGCATGCGTGCACATGTGCGTGCTCCAATGCGTGCGCCCGTTCGGCGATGCGCGCGTGCGTAGCCCATTGCTTCTCAACTGCCCTCACTATTGTTCATGGCCCCACTGCCCCAAGCCCTTCTCTGGCTTAACCGTGCTCTTCGCCGTCTTCGCGACGCTGGGGCTGGCCGAGTCCTTCGCCTTGGCCTTGCCCTTCGCCTTGCCCTTCATCCCCTTCCCAGTCGAGGGCTTGGCCTTCGCCTTCGCCTTCGCCTTGGCCCGCTCCGCCGCCCCTTCCGCTGCCTCGAGCATCTTCTTCTCGAGATCTGCCACGTCGTCCGACGCCATGCCGTCCACGATCGCCGAAGGGGCAGGGCTCTCTGCGAAGGGCCCCCCTCCAGGGCTGCCGCTGAACGCCGTGGTAGGGCTGCCAGCGGCGTCGATCGCTGAACTCCCGCTCGTGGTCATGGCCATGGCGTCGCTGGACTGGGCAGGCTTCTTGCCAGTGAAAACCAAGCCTGGAATGAGCTCCTCCTCACGGCGGCCGCTTGGGGGGGCGCGGCCGTGTTGCTGGATCATGTGGTAAGCCATCATCGCCATCTGCATCGGGTCTACGTTGCCGAACGGGTAGCTTGCTTGGCTCGGGGCGGCCAGCTGCAATTGATGCACGGGCATGGAGGGGTGCTCTCGTGTAGCCTCGACCTTCAGGGCGGTGGCTGTCGTCCGTACAAAGACTGTCTGGACGATTTGCTCAAGGCCAGTCCACGCCGTCAGCACAGGATGCTCGTCTCCGTAGGCCCGCTTGAACTCGGGTTTGTCGAGGGACGTGGGGTCGTCAGGGTACCTCTTGCGGTGCGGGAATGGAGACTTGCCGAGCGTGGAGTCCATGGTCTTGATGCACGTCTGGAACTTCTTGGCCAGGGGCTGCTTGTAGCTCGCGCTCAGGGCGTCGTTGTCCATGTCGGGGCTGAGAAGTATGATAATCCCAGTCGCCCTCTTCAGCAACTGGTTCCCATGGCACGTGATGCCGAGGGCGTGCATCCTCGTGCTCATGATCCTGATCTTGGGATCTACACCGTGGTCAGGCGATTGGACGAAGTCGATGTCCGACTGTGTGAAGTAGTGTTGCAAGTAGTCGTTCACCTGCTGGCTCCTCGCACCCTGTACCCTGGAGCCGTTGACCCCTGCAGCTGTGCGCATGGCGTTCTCGTTCAGGGCGTTTGCCAGCTGGACCTTCTGATCTGGCGTAAACGTCGAAGTCGACACCTGCGTGGAGACAGCCGTGGCCACAGCGTGATCGACCCCGTCTGCGTTGAAAAACTCCGTCGCCAATTGGTTAGCCTGACTGGCGAGGAGTGAGTCGAGGGGCAGGCCGCTGGACGCTTGAGCAGCAATGTAGTGGGTCCGCTGCTGCAGGATGCTGCACAGGCGCTGAGCCACGAGGGGGACATCTGTCGCCATGGAACGGCGCGCTGCGAGAGGCAACGAGCAATGGGGCCAGGCGTCGGGGGCAATCGGAAAACCAAGCTCGGTGTCCTCAAAAAATGTGCTACGGACAATGGCAGCAGAACGGTTGACGATTGCGGTCGTCAGTTGGCCCTCTGTGCGAACGAAATGCGGTGTCTGCAATGGCTCGGTCGGCAAACCCACGCGCGCTTGTTCTGGATCAAAGCTCGGGGCTGGGGCACGTCGACAGAGGCGTTCGGGGGGTTGGGCGGTGAAGAGTGATGGGCGAAGCGGGGCAGAGGGCGATAGTAGAGGGGCATGCTGCGTCGAAACATGGCGACTGCCGACGCCTGTTGGGCGACCTAGTAGAGATGTAATGGGCAGCTCATGGATGCCCGACCGCTGCGGTTGCAATGATTGCCTGTTCGCTCGAGTTGCCAGTGGGCATCTCAAGCCTCTCGCGCGAACCCCCCACGGGGATCTCAAGCCCTCGCTCGAGTTGCCCCTGGGCAGTTCAAGCGAGAGGCGTTGTCAATCATAAAGAAATGAATATGATCGTTCACCCCGCTCGCTTGAGATGCTCCTGGGGGGTTCAAGCCAGAGGCTTGAGATGCCCACGGGCAACTCGAGCATACGCTTGAACTGCCCATGGGGGTCTCAAGCCAACGGCGTGCGCGAGCTGAAACCAACCGCTGATCTCAAGTACGAACGGCGTCCAACCTCGAACGACCCCTAAACGAGCGCATGTTTCAACTCACGACGTGCGTAACTGGTCTATCGGACGGCGTCGGCCCCCGTCAACTACGAGCGACGCCACCCCAAGGCGCGCGCTCCACCCTGCTGCGCTAATTCAAATGCACGCTTCAACTTGACGCCCACAGAAGCACAGCACCTCTACACCCAGCGATCAAGCATACGAAAAACGTGCACGCATGCCATAGCGAGCCTGAAACACTGACAACGACTGCAGCCGATACTCGTACGCATCTACCCCACAGAGGGCACATGGTTGTGAAACTTGGCGTACACATCCTCCAGCACCGCAGCGAGCACATCGCACTGGGCCTGCACCTGCTGGTGGTCGTAGGGGACTGGCTTTGGCACAGCGAACGACTTTTGTACCCACTTGCTCAACTGAATGTTGTAGTAGTATGTCGTGACAGAATGCCTGTATGCCACCCCTTGAACGTGTTCGTGTGATATGGTCGGTGTCCATTTGGCAGTAGCCGAGCGAGCTGGGGCCTTTTTGAGAAGAGCAACGTTCTCAGACGTAAGTTCAACCCACAACATGCTTCGATCTGACGCTGTCGTCAGGACAGCAATCGATTCGGTCGTGCCATCTGCAAGTGGCACTGTCAGCTCAACGTAGGCGGGGATCTCATCTTTGAGCTCTCTCTTTGGTCGCTTATTCTGCGGTGGGGACTCGCGGTCTTGGTCCAACAGCTGCTTTGGTTTGTAGTCGACGCCCTTCATCAGATCCACGCTCGCTGCATTGCGAGCTTCGATGAGGTAGTCAACCATGCCCCATTGTTTGTTCACCAGCTTGGACAGTTTGGAATCCTGCTTATCGATTGGGACGAAATAGCGCCCCGACGTAGACTCTTCGACTTGCTTGACCACCCACGACGCAGACGGGCTCGGGACAGTGCCCTCAGCTGCCACCAACGTCCAACCATGACTGATCGATGCCATTCGTATCTGGTGGCGGGAAGCAGCAGGACAAATGGAGGACCGACGATTGCCAAGGTATGCATTAAAGCCAAAATGCTACGGCTGGAATCGGGAACACCAAACACCTCTATTTGTTGTTTATGGTTGTTTGGTGTTTAAGTGTTTGTGCGAGCTTGTTCATTTATAGTTTGCATGGGTTTGTGATTGATCCGAGGGGCTCATGTGCGACAGCTCTTTTTCGGATGCCCAGGTTAGACAGCTGTGTTCCGCCGCGGCTTCGGGCAGCGCGCTGCCCATTGTCGCGCAGCGGAGGACAGCTGTCCAACTTTGGCGTCCAAAAACAGTTGGACGGCGGTGGCGGTGGCCAGCGATGGGGACACTGGATCATTCCTCATAGGGGGGACTGTATTGAGGATTGGGAGAGGGGGAGACACGCCGAACAGTGGTGACGCCTCTATTCCCAGCTCCCCCCGACCCCTCGTGACGCTCCCACCCCTTGCGACGGCAGTGCGTGTTTGCGTTGGTAGCTGGTTGATTGATCACGGCCTCCAAGTGTTGTCCGAGTTGCCAACCGAAAAAATCAGCCTCGCTCCTCTCCCTCCTCCTCTACTCCACCACCTACCTTTTCTGTCTTGTCGTCGTCTCCTTCTCCCTCACGCTCCTCCTTTGCCCACCCAAGCCCTCGACTTGGCTCAAATGCGTTGTTACGAACGAAGCAGGCGCTAGAGGTGCGCCTCTGCAGAGCTGCACGTGTCAGACTCGCGGCGCGATGCGTTGACCCACGCTCTCACACGACAGAACATCGCACGATGCGATTGCACGCGCCGAGCGCTGCAAGACGCCCACCCTGCTCCAGCCCATCGCAGGGTCAAACGATATATCGACGATGAGTTTGGATTTCCCCCTCCCTTCCTCCCTCCTCCCCCCCCCGTGCCAGTGGTGGGCTGAAGTATCGGAGCAGGCACTGGGCAAGAGAAAAATGCAGTGCCCTTCCCAACATGCTGCACTCATGCGAGTGCTGCGTGGGCACCAGGTGCCGAGCTGTTCGGCGTGCAACTAGGCTTTGCGAGATTTTGGGGCCTTCGGCTCGCCCGTGGAGGCCCTCTTCTTGGGGCTCTGGTCCGGGCTCGCACCCTCAGTGCGCTTGGCCGTTGCGATCCTGGGGTCGGCTAGCTTCTGAAACAGCTCATCGCCCTTGGCGATCTTCCTAGTGTTTACCAAAACTGGCACCTTTAGCGTACAACCGTAGAGCAAACATTCACGGTCCATGCGCATCTCAACGTGCTTAGGTGCCATGTTGGCAAGCGTGGCGTCCAGTGTCCCAGCGACGCAAAAAAAAACGGAACGATGAAGTACTCTGGATCCTTAGCGTTGTCCGAGCCGTCTCGCGAGCCGTCCTGTGGAAGGTCGCACTTAGGAACTAAAAACAAATGCTGGGGCTAGCTCTGCAACGCGGGGGCTCCAAGAATCGGAACGGCCGTAGACGGGAGAGTGCTGCCTAAACCAACAGTGGAGCACAAAGGGACGAGCACGCACTCTCCTGGCCTGTACGGCATCTCTGCGATCACGGACTTCGCCCCTTTGGCAAGCACGATGGTGACCGACACGTCGGGCTCGTGCTTAGCGAAGAGGTCGGCCACGGCAATTCGCGCCTGCATGCGGCGCGGAGAGGGGCGGATCGGCGTGGACGGACAAGGTGTGGACGGGATGTGGGAGGGTGCGGGGACAGAGCGTAGGACACGGCCGCATAGTGGCGACGTACACTCACCGAGAGCAGCGCTCGACCTCCGCAGATCCTCCTATTCTCCTCACCTCCCTCACGCATGCACACGAAAGACAAACACACGTGCTGGTAGGGATCAGCACTGGCCCAAGTGCTGATCCCTACCAACATCGTCGAAACCCACGGTCTCTCATCTCTTCAGCTGTGAGAGTGTGCTCTCGGCTGATGCCGTGCCTCCTCCTCCTCCTCCTCCTCCTCCTTCGCCTCCTCCTCCTTGTCATCTTCCTCCTCTTTGTCCTCCTGATCTTCCTCCTCCTCCTCCTGCTCCTCCTCCTCTTCCGCATCCTCCTTCTCGTGCTGCTCCTCCTCCTCCACCTCCTCCTCCTCTTCCGCCTTCTCTTCCTCCTCCTCCTCCTCCTCCTCCTCCTCCTCCTCCTCCTCCTCCTCCTCCCCGTCACCCTTCCTCTCCACCATCTGCCGTTGCTATCTTGGCCCAAGCGCGCCTGCGCCTTCAACACCTCGTTGAAGACATCCTTGTGCTGCAAGGCGCTGCGCCAGCTGCTCGTGGGCCCTACGGGGATCTCGAACTTCTCGGGCAGCTCCTGCACCTGTCCGCGCACGCGGGCGCGGCGGAACGGCAAGGGCGTGTGATTGGGATGAGGAGGAGGAGGAGGAGGAGGAGGAGGAGGAGGTGAAGCGAGAAGAGGAGGAGGGGGAAGGATGATGATGATGAGGAGGAGGATAGCACTGAGGATGAGGATGAGGATGACGAGGATGAGGTGGAAGATGATGAGGAGGAATCAGAGACGGGGAACCGAAGAAGAGGAGGGAGTGAAAAGGTGGACACGGAGCGGTCGGGAGGATGATGAGGAGCAGGAGGAGGAGGAGGAGGAAGAGGATGCGGAGGAGGAAGAGGAGCAGGAGGAGGAGGAGGAGGAGGAGGAAGGGGCGGGACAGGAGGAGGGGGAGGAGGGGGAGGTAAAGGAGGAAACGGGGGAGGACGATGACGACATAAGAGAATGGTTCGAGCCTTGTACTCGTCGATGAGCTTGCCCGTGATCAGTGACAGCTTGTTCTTGGCCTTGGCCTTGCCCCTGCCCTTGCCCTTGGGCGGCGCAGGGTGGGTGCACTCGAGGTGGACGGTGCAACCCGTGATCTCGACGATCTGGTAGACCATGTTCCCGCCAGCCTTCGGCACAACGTTGACGCCGACCTCGAACCCGAGCTCCGCGACCATCTTCGCGTCGAGGGCGACCGACCCTCCAGACCCGACAAACTCCACGAAGCCAGACGCCACAGCTGAAGCTGAGGCCGCGGCAGCGTCCGTGGTCTCCCACGGCACCTTCTTGCCAGCAGCGCTTGGGTGAGCGGCACACAGCTCCTCCATGAATTTGGCTTTGATATCGTCCAGCGTCCCGAAAACCTTCCGACCTTTAGCTCTCTTGCCCATCACCATCATCACACAACGAACGTGCAAATCGCCTGAAACTTTGGTGGCCGTCGCTGGTGGCAAACCCTGGATCGTCTTGAGAAACTCGTCCACCTGGTCGAAGAAGACGCTGCATTCCATGACCCGCAGGTGCTTCGTGCCTGTGTGCTGCAGCTCGGAGAGGTCGGTGGCGGTAACTAGGTTGGACACTCCATCTTTGCAGAACGAGTCTGGCGCCACGAGGCCCGCCTTGAGGCAAGCAATGACCCATCGTGGAGCGGAAGCGAGTTGAGCTTGCGCCAGTGCCGCGAAGGTCTTGGGGGAGATGTCCCTCCTCTGGTCACCGATGCACTTGGCGTAGTCGACGATCTCGTTGAGAAATCTGCCGTCCTCACCTCCGCTCCACTTCTGAACGAAGCTGCACATGCTGGAGGCACAGCCCAGGAGCTCAGGCTGAGACCTCTCCACTCGGGCTGCGATGCCATCCCAGTCAGCGTTCTTCGTCATCTTCACGTTTGTTGCAGCCAACTGGGGTCAGCGGCAAGGAAAACGCATGCTTCGGCCACCGCATGTCTTCTGGGATGTATGGTTTCAGCACGCAGTGCGGCGTTCTATTCATCGAGTTTGTGGGCGAGGGGGGGGGTCTGGCGCTGACCGAAGCATGCATTTCTTCTTGCCGCCGAACACCTTGTGGATGTGTTGCAGCGTTTGAATCTTGGACTGGTGGCGGTACGACGCGTGCGTGTCGTTGAACGCTTGCTGCAACAAGGATGGTAATCCAGGAAATTTAGCTTCCACCTCCCATTTGATCACTAAGAAGTCCATGCCCTGCGCCATTGGGATGCCGTAGGACGACGCCACACCGAGAACCAACTCTTTAGAAATAGTGCCGTCTGGTAAACATATGGATGGATTCAAACCCTTGGCGCCGAAGAGCACGCATCTCACGGTAGCCATAGTGTGGGACGAAGCAACGGTCAAGTATTTAAGATCCGAATCTTTGAAGCCAGCTAGATAACCATTGCTGCGTTCCACCAAATCTCGATTGAACTCGAATGCATCGTCGCCTGTCGCTCCAGGTGCTCTCTCGAAACACGTAGCTTGCCTGCATTCCTCGGGGTCGAATCCAGAAGCCAACAAACGGTCCAGCAAGCCGTGTACATCTGCAATTTCCAACCCGATCCCCCAACGATTTGAGCTGTGTGTCCCTACGAACTGTGGCAACAACTTCTGATGATACGCCAATCCTTTCTGAATGAGCAAATTAAGGAGCACTCGAACCTCTGATTTGATTTGGCTGTTGGCTGAACCACTGGTGGAAGTAGACATAAACTTGCCTATGATAGGCTCCACAGTCGAGGCAACATCATCTAGGATATCTTTCACTGAGCCAGAAGCCATAACAATAACGTCGTTGAATATCAAGAGAAACACCGACCTGCTCGGAACCCAAATGGCTATGGAGGCGACGGGGGGATACGATACTTTCCAACGTCGCAGGATACACTTCGCCACCATGGCGAACAGGATCCGCACAAACAGCGGCCCCCCAACAGCGACATTATCTTCGCGCCGCAAAAAAACACGCGCCCTCATGGAAAACAACACGCGCTATCG
The DNA here is from genome assembly GCA_963575745.1 of Prorocentrum cordatum. Lineage (NCBI taxonomy): Eukaryota > Dinophyceae > Prorocentrales > Prorocentraceae > Prorocentrum > Prorocentrum cordatum. The sequence goes on from CAUYUJ010018704.1 coordinate 278,992, forward strand.
GGTATTTTTTGGGGCACCTATCCTGGTTGCTATCCTGGTTGCTATCCTGCTTGCTATCTTGGTTCGTATCTCGCTTTGAACCTACTTCGCATTCGCCGTAACCCCGTTGCTATCCACAACGAACATATATAGTAAATGCGTATGTAAGTAAACTAAGTAATCAGCATCCTACAACGAATCATAATCACCAGGCCCGATCGCGGTTACTGTGGATACTACAACTTCCCTAAGCAGACCCGCTGGATAGTAAACACATGTGCCATATGTATGTTAGGTGTTGGATTTATATGTGCGTTGTATGCGTGATACATGTGACGTGCATCCCAAATACATCCACGCAATCAGATGGTAAACAGGGCGACCATCTCAGTAGGTTTCTAGTTGACTCAAAAGAGCTCACAGATCACTCCACAGGGGGGTCCGGGCAGGCGTTGGGAGTTGCCGGCCGGGCCTGTGCCGGGCTCGTTTTTCACCAACAGTCACACACTTCGTGCTCGTCGACCTCTCAGAACCCCATTCCCAGGCCACATTCTGAATAACCGGATGCAACAGTCACACACTTCGTGCTCTTCGACTTCCCAGAACTCCATTCCCGGGCCACATTTTGAATGCCCGGAGCCAACTGTAGGCCACTTCGTGGTCTTCGAGTTCCCAGAACTCCATTCCCGGGCCACATTTTGAATGCCCGGAGCCAACTGTAGGCCACTTCGTGCTCTTCGAGTTCCCAGAACTCCATTCCCGGGCCACATTTTGGATGCCCGGAGCCAACTGTAGGCCACTTCGTGGTCTTCGAGTTCCCAGAACTCCATTCCCGGGCCACATTTTGATGCCCGGAGCCAACTGTAGGCCACTTCGTGGTCTTCGAGTTCCCAGAACTCCATTCCTGGGCATGATTTTGAATGCCCGGAGCCAACTGTAGGCCACTTCGTGTTCTTCGAGTTCCCAGAACTACATTCCCGGGCCACATTTTGAATGCTGAGGCAGGCTGAGGCTGAGGCTGAGGCAGGCTGATGCTGAGGCAGGCTGAGGCTGAGGCTGAGGCTGATGCAGGCTGAGGCTGAGGCAGCCTGAGGCTGAGGCCGAGGCTGAAGGCAGACTGAGGCTGAGGCTGAGGCAGGCTGAGGCTGAGGCTGAGGCAGGCTGAGGCTGAGGCAGGCTGAGGCTGAGGCTGTGAGGCTGCTGTGACTGCCGTTGCCACTGCGACTGTCATCGCGAATGCGACTACGACTGCGAGAACAGCACAATTCTACAACTGGATTCTCATCTGAATCTTAAGGGGAATGCTTCCAGATATGCTCCTACACATCGCTGTTAGGTTGCTTTGCCGGGATAATTTGTTGGTGTTGCAGCCCAGGAGGGGTCCACCATCTTTGGGTCGGTGGATGTGGCGTGGCCTGGGGCGGGGGGGTTAGGGGGCAGACATAATAATGTAATGCAATGCAATACCAAGCAATTATGCAATCATTGGATACATAGGATACGTTGCATTACGGCTTCCGTTCCGCTGCGCGACCTGCCTCTGGCAGCACGTCACTTCCGGACGTGGATTCTATAGGCTTACGCCACATCCGCCGACCCCTCTATAAACCACTGCGCCTCCAGGACTGCATTCCTCGTGGCGAGGATTCTCGCGGGCCTCTTCGAGGCAGTTTCGAAGGGTCTTGGGGGCCGTTTGGGAGCTTCTTTTGGGCCTCTTGGGGGCTCCTTGGGGCCTCTTGGGTGCCTCATGGGGGCCTCTAGGGGCCGCTTGGGGGCCTCTTGGGTCCTCCGGAGAGCTTCGTTGGGCGGAGCGCTGGAATTCGCGGTTCGTGGTCCCTCTCTTGAGCCCTTCTTCGGGTCGTCTTGGAGCTCTCTTGGGCCGTCTAGGGCGCCTCTTGGGCCACGTTGGAGTTCTTTTGGGTTGCCTGTGGGGCCTCCTGGGAGCCTCGTGGGCCGTCTTGGGGTGGTCCTTGGGGCCTCGTGGGGGCCTCGTGGACGGTTTTCAACGCCGTGAGTGTAACAAGTTGGATATGCTGAAAATGCACGTTTTCCCCATGGGATTTCAAGATTTTAGTTTCTGGGGGCTTCTTGGGGGACTTGTTAACAAAGAGCAGCTTCCGGAGTCATCTGGATCCCAGGGTCAAGCACGTAGGACGGCACCGACAACAAACAATTTGTCCCAACCCTCCTGCGTTGGGTTCCCGTTTTGAATGGAGCACTGCGGTCGCACACCCTTCGCCTGTCGCCCCCTCTCCCTTCTCTCCTGCCTCACCTCGCTCCTTCCTGCGTGCCGGCTTGCCTCCTACCTGGCCATCTCTGGGGGGCTGCGATGTGCGAGATTGTCGCCACTTTCGAGGGCTGCTGGGGGGTCCAGCGGAGTGACGTCCTACCCATATTCAAACTAGACTTCGCCATCCTTGGGTGACTGCGATGTGCGCAGCTGTCGCCACTTTCGAGGGCTGCTGGGGGGTCCAGCGGAGTGACGTCCCACGCAGTTTCACATTAGACCTCGCCATCCCTAGGGGGCTGCGATCTGCGAAGCTGTCGCCACTTTCGAGGGCTGCTGGGGGGTCCAGCGGAGCGATGTCTTACCCAGATTCAGATGAGACCTCGCCATTCCTGGGGAGCTGCGATCTGCGAAGCTGTCGCCACTTTCGAGAGCTGCTGGGGGCGGAGTGACGTTCCAAGCAGATTCAGATTAGACCTCGCCATCCCGGGGGGAGCTGCGATGTACGAAGCTGTCGCCACTTTCGCGGGCTGCTGGGGGTCCCAGCGGAGTGACGTCTGACCCAGATTCAGATTAGACCTCGCCATCCTTGGGGGGCTGCGATCTGTGAAACTGTCGCCACTTTCGAGGGCTGCTGGGGGGTCCAGCGGAGTGACGTCCTACCCATATTCAAACTAGACTTCGCAATCCTTGGGTGACTGCGAGGTGCGCAGCTGTCGCCCTTTTCGAGGGCTGCTGAGGGGTCCAGCGCAGTGACGTCCTACCCAGATTCAAACTGGACCTCGCCATCCCTGGGGGGGGGGCTGCGATCTGCGAAACAGTCGCCACTTTCGAGGGCTGCTGGGGGTCCCAGCGGAGTGACGTCCTACTCATATTCAAACTAGACCTCGCCATCCTTGGGGGGCTGCGATCTGAGAAGCTGTCGCCACTTTCGAGGGCTGTTGGAGTATCCAGCGGAGTGACGTCTTACCCAGATTCAACTTTATCAGTGGAATCCGTGGGGGACTGCGATGTGCGAAGCTGTCGCCACTTTCGAGGGCTGCTGGGAGGTCCAGCGGAGGGACGCCTTACCCAGATTCAGATTCGATGTCGCCATCCTTGGGGAGCTGCGATCTGCGAAGCTGTCGCCACTTTCGAGGGTTGCTGGGAGGTTCAGCGGATTGACGTTGTACACAGATTCAGACTAGACCTCGCCATCCCTGGGGGCTGCGATCTGCGAAGTTGTCGCCACTTTCGAGTGCTGCTGGGGGGTCCAGCGGAGTGCCGTCTTACCCAGATTCAGATCAGACCTCGCCATCCCTTGGGGGCTGCGATCTGCGAAACAGTCGCCACTTTCGCGGGCTGCTGGGGAGGTCCAGCGGAGTGACGTCATACCCAGATTCAAACTGGACCTCGCCATCCCTGGGTGGCTGCGATGTGCGAAACTGTCACCACTTTCGAGGGCTGCTGGGGGAACCAGCGGAGTGACATCTTCTTACCCAGATTCAGATTCGACCTCGCCATCCCTGGGGGGGGCTTCGATGTGCGAAACCGTCGCCACTTTCGAGGGCTGCTGGGGGGCTCAGCACTGTGACGCACTGCGCAGACTCAGATTCGACCTCATCCTTGGGCTTCTGCGACCTACGACACTGTTGCCAGTTTCGCGGGCCGCTGGGGGGTCCAGCGGGGCGCCGTCGCGGGCCGCCTGCAGACCTGGCGGCGCACCTTCGAGCGTTTTACCTCCCGCACATGAGAAGTGCAGGGAAGGAGCAGGGTATTTGTCGTGCGGGCAAGGCCTCGCTCCCTTCTTGCACTGACTATGCACACGTCTAAGCATTGTTTCGAGGGCCGCGGCAACGTGGTGCAGGCAGCGCTGCATCTTTAGCGCGCGAATGGCAAAATCATCACTCGTCGGTCCCCTCCCGTCATTTTCGTCGTCGTCATCTGCCCCACTGCCCCCTTCCCTTTGCTGCTGCCGCGCTGACGTTCGGCCCCCGACGCATGCTTCGCTTGCCCTTCGTTCCCGCCCCCATGTCCTTCTCAAGCCTGGGCCTTCGCTCCTCGTCCTTTTGTTGTTGAACATTATTACTTCTAAAGAATAATTATTGTTGGGACCCCTGGTGCGCGACCCCCCTCCAAAACCTAGGCCGCAGCTACATTTTCATCATTTTTTAGCGAAAGCTTCAGAAAAGTGAATTATTACCGGATCCGGTTGTTTTGTTGTACTCCGTTTTCCCTTGCAAAAAACACTATAAAATGAAAATTCTTGTTCTTACTTGATCAAATTGCAAGAATCCCTTGCAAAAAATAAGGTAAAGTGGACATTCGTGCGCGCAAGACGAAATCCTTCCAAAACCTTAGGTTTCGTAGCGATTTTAACATAAAAACATCAAAAACCCAATGGTTTTTTAAGAAAAAATTGTCAAAATGTCCTTCCGCGCGCGCTGTCCGAATCCCACAAAACCAATGGTTTTTCAACATTTATGTTACATGAGCTCGCGCGAGCTACTTTTTCTTGTTCTAACATAATCAAATTTCAATAATCCCTTGCAAAAAATAAGGTAAAGTGGACATTCGCGCGCGCAAGACGAAATCCTTCCAGAACCTTAGGTTTCGTAACGATTTCAACATAAAAACATCAAAAACCCAATGGTTTTTCAAAAAAAAATGTCCAAATTTCATCCCGCGCGCGCTGTCCGACTCCCACAAAACCAATGGTTTTTCAACATTTATGTTACATGAGCTCGCGCGAGCTACTTTTTCTTGTTCTAACATAATCAAATTTCAATACTCCCTTGCAAAAAAAAGTAAAGTGGACATTCGCGCGCGCAAGACCAACAAAAAACACGACGATCTCAGGAACTTGCCCCAAAAATGTGACCAACTCCGCTCTCTCTGTCTCTCTCTCTGTCTGCTCTCTGTCTCTCTCTCTGTCTGTCTGTGTCATGTATTGTATGTCACAATTGCAGGATGCTGGGCACACGCGCGCCCCGAATAAGTGACCAAGTTCTGTGGGTGTGTACCCCACGCCAGTGTAGTAGCCACGGTCGTCCGCACGCCACGAAGTGAAGTGTCCCAACGTCATAGGGCGGGAAGCTGGGTTTGGGTGGTCGCGAAGAGTCGTTTGGATATTTGGTAGAGCTTGAACTGCCCCCCCACGAAGTGGGGGTATTGTCTCGCGTCGCATGAAAACCCTGGCACTGGTGAGAACACTGAGCGTTCGGGTAAAATGATTGTTGTTGTTGTTGTTGTTGTTGTTGTTGTTGTTGTTGAACATTATTAATTCTAAAGAATAATTATTGTTGGGGCCCCTGGTGCACGCCCCCCCTGCGCCGCCTAGGCCGCAGCTACATTTTCATCATTTTCGTGAGGAAGCCTCAGGTAATACGATGTCATCAAGATCCGGTTGTTTTGTTGTAATCCGTTTTCCCTTGCAAAAAACACTATAAAATGACATTTCTTGTTCTAATATAATCAAATTTCAAGAATCCCTTGCAAAAAATAAGGTAAAGTGGACATTCGCGCGCGCAAGACGAAATCCTTCCAAAAGCTTAGTGTTCGGAGCGATTTTAACATAAAAACATCAAAAAACCAATGGTTTTTCAACAAAAAAATGTCAAAATCTCATCCCGCGCGCTCTTGCGGATTCGTAGGAAACCCAACACTTTTTAAACATTTCTGTCAAACGGGCTTTTGCGAGCAACTTTTTCGAACTTCTGCGACAACGGTTGCGCACCTGCCAGGGCCATCATCCCTGTCAAATAATACCATGCGGGACACATTCGTTTTTTGCGCGCGCACGCCGAAATCTCCAAAAACCATTGGGCTTCTTAAGAATTTTAGCACCGCGCATCATTCATCAAAAATCCCCTTTCGCACCGCGCTGTCCGTGGCTTAACAACTTCTGTGGGTTAACAAGGCTTAAGAACTTCTGTGGGTGTACGAACGTAGGCTTAACAACTTCTGTGGGTGTGTACTCCACGCCAGTGTAGTAGCCACGGTCGTCCGCAGGCCACGAAGTGAAGTGTCCGAACGTCATAGGGCGGGAAGCTGGGTGTGGGTGGTGGCGAAGAGTCGTGTGGATATTTGGTAGAGCTTGCACTTCCCCCCCACAAAGTGGGGGTATTGGCTGGCGTCGCATGAAAACCCTGGCACTGGTGAGAACACTGAGCGTTCGGGTAAAGTGATTGTTGTTGTTGTTGTTGTTGTTGTTGTTGTTGTCTTGTGTGTTGTGCCACGCGAGCGCGTCCCATGCACCTTGCGCAACACATAACGGCGCCTGCGCTGTCATCCTGTTGTCACTTGATGCACATGGGTTGGGTCCGTTGCAGGGTAAGTGCATGTTGTATGTGATTTTCTATGTACACATCTTGCGTGTTTTGCTATTGCTGATAACTGTTGGGCTCTCTATATCCGCCAAGGCGCTCTCGCCTCGGCGCCGGCTGCATTTCCTTTGGAATTAACTACCGCCCAAACCAACCCCCAAACAATAACGCTCGCGTGCGATACTTCCTCACAATGAATTTCGAGAGGCCCTGGGCAGACAGGGAACCTCAGGCAGGGCGCTTTTGGCACCACATGGGGGTCCTTCAGAGCAGTGAAGAAAGCGAGACTTGCAGAGTCTGTTGTCTTAGGCTGAAGTGTTCTGAATACAGTCGGACCGGGGTATAAGATCGAGGTCGCTTCGGGGAGGGTGCCCTGATGTTCTTCGCCTTAGTATAGGTGGACGTTCTTGTGCATGCCGGGGAGGGTTCCCCTGGATGAATTCTGTGTGCTTTGGCCGGCGGAGGGCATCTGTTCTTCAGAGGGCTGCTCTTCTGGCCTAGGCCCGACTCTATGAACTTCCGGTGTACGTGCCAGGCGCTGCCCGGCGAAAGACCTTTCTGCACCTGCCCCGACCGAGCAGGAGCGGATCTGCAGACCGGCGGGCGGCGCCCAGCAGCCGCCGCACCTACCGAGGGCGCCCTTGGCCGCCGGGCCCGCGGCGGACGCCTACGCGGGCGCCTTCGGCCGCGGAGCCGCGGGGGCCACCCACTCGTTCTCGCCCGCCGCGCTGCAGCAGGCCGGCCTGGCGGCCCCGGCGCCCCTGCCGCACTCCGCGCCCCCGCCGGCCGCAGCCGCGGCCGCGCCCGCCGCGGCGGCGCCGGCCGCGGCCGCGGCGGCGCCGGCCGCGGAGCCGGAGGACCTGCTCATCTTCGAGGACACGGTGGAGGCGTCGTCGCCCAGCTCGGCGGACCTGCTCTCCTTCGGCGACGGGGCCTCCGCAGCATCCTCCGCGGGGCCGGAGGAGGGCCCGGCGGAGGCCGCGGAGCTGAAGCGGAGGGGCAACGCGCTGGTGAAGGAGAGGCGGCCGGGCGAGGCCATTCGGCAGTACGAGGCCGCGCTGGCGCTGCTGGCGCCGGGCAGCCACGAGCCGCTCCGCGCCGTGCTCTTCGCCAACGTGGCGCTCTGCTGCCTGCAGCAGCAGCTCTACCGGCGCGCCGTGGAGGCCGCCACGCGGAGCCTGGAGGCGGACGCCGGCCACGCCAAGGCCTTGGCATCGCTCGGAGGTGTGCATTTTTTTCCTTCGGCGAGGACCATCGAGGAGCGTCCTTGATCATGTCGCGAAAAAGCCACGCACGAAACCGAAAAAAACACAGGAAATGGACGTCCGAGCGATGGCCAGAGGCCCACTACCGGCGCTGCCTGGCGCACAGGGCGCTGAAGATGTTCGAGGACCCTCGGGGCCGTTGGCGAAGACTTGCCCAGTCTGGCATGGTCCAGTTGAATCCTTGACGAACCAACAACACACACACCCATACCCATAGGGGGGTCGGAGAGGGCTATGGGTACGTGTTGTCGGATGGGGGTCCCCGCTCCAACGGGAGCGTTCCCCAGGGTCCGACAACCCGCACCCATACCCATAGCGAGTCCTCCTCCCAACGACCGCCCTTATGGGTACGGGTGTGTGTTGTTCGTTCGTCAAATCCTGGGCTTGTTCCCTCGGTATAGTCCGGCTTGACGGCTTCTAGTATGTCTCCGTCGAGCTTACTCGCCCTGATCATCGGAGCGCAAGATGCATTATCGATCCCCCCGTTTCGGCGAACCTGCATGTCTGTCCGCCCTTGGAAGTGATATTCTGGATCCCAGAACCTTCAGTGCGGGATCCCATCTAGATCGCAATAGGCTCCCAACACGACCCCAATCGGATTCCATGATGATTCCTGAGGCTCACCGAAGACGCCAGAGGATTTAATCAATGATTCCGTAAGGGTTCCTGAGAATTCCTGCCGGGTTCCTGCAGGTTCCTGCAGGCTGCCTGCAGGATTCCTCGGGATTCCTGAGGATTTATCAGGACTCCCTGTAGGGACCTGCTCCTACAGTAGGGGCCCATGCGTAGAAACACCTTGCTTACCTCCAGGCTGCCCTGGGTTCCTTGGGTGTCGATGGTCTTGCGATGGAGAGCGTGACACCCCTGCACCAAGAGTCAATGGACGTCCCGGGGCCTCAGGGTTGGGTTTCTCGTGGAAGGTGTCTTGTGGACTGGCTCCCACTGTGCGCAGGACTCTTGAGCGCCCCCGGCCTTCGCGGCGCCCGTGCATCTTGCTCTTGCCTATGGCGCCCCGGCAGGTCTCGGGCGCAGGCCTCACCCCGCGGGACCCTTGAAAGACTCCCGAAGATCCCTGAGAGTCCGCTGCTCTCCCCCAAGGAACTCACGACTGGGGTGCTGGCAGTGTTGCTCGGCGGTTCCCCCTCTCACGGGAACTCTCACGCATGGTTCCCAATTCTGCTTGGTTGGGTATTCGTTTTGTCTAAAGCACCGTGGTCTCCACATCCTCCTCCTCCTCCTCCTCCTCCTCCTCCTCCTCCTCCTCCTCCTCCCGCCTCCCTCCTCCTGCCTCATCCTGCCCTTACCTCTCGCTTATTTCCAACCCTCCTCCATGAGGGTACTCGTTTGGAATGCTCGCGCGTCTTTCGTCCTCCTTTCCGCCTCCCTTCTGCCTAATCCTTTTTTCCCAACCCTCCTGTGGTGTTGGGCCCTCGTTTTGTAGAGACAGCGCCCAGCGTCACTCCTCCTCCTCCTCTCCTTCTGCTCCTCCTCCTCCTCCTCCTCCTCCTCCTCCTCCTCCTCCTCCTCCTCCTCCTCCTCCTCCTCCTCCTCCTCCTCCTCCTCCTCCCCCTCCTCCCTCTTCCCATCCGCCTCGTCATCGACATCGTTATCATCATGATCGTCATCATCACCTCTCCTCTCCTCTCCTCTCCTCTGCTCTCCTCTCCTATCCTCTCCTCTCCTCTCCTCTCCTCTCCTCTCCTCTCCTCTCCTCTCCTCCTCTCCTCTCCTCTCCTCTCCTCTCCTCTCCTCCTCTCCTCTCTCTCCTCTCCTCCCCTCCTCCTCCTCCTCCTCCTCCTCTCCTCCTCCTCCTCCTCCTCCCTCCTCCTGCTTCTCCTCTCCTCCTCCTGCTCCTCCTCCTCCTCCTCCTCCTCCTCCTCCTCCTCCTCCTCCTCCTCCTCCTCCTCCTCCTCCTCCCCCTCCCCCTCCCCCTCCCCCTCCTCCCTCCTCCCATTCGCCTCGTCACCTCAATGCGTTGCACCCACTCAGGACAACGTTTCGTGGCCCTATAGGGAGCTCCACCGAAGGCTCCAGTGGCACAGGCCGCATGCGGTAACGCCATCCAGGACAGCGCTTCGTGGCCCCATAGGGCGTTCCACCGAAGGCTCCTGTGGCACAGGCCACCTGCGTGAACGCCACCCAGGACAGCGCTTCGTGGCCCCATAGGGAGCTCCACCGAAGGCTCCAGTGGCACAGGCCGCACGTGTCAACGCCACCCAGGACAGCGCTCCGTGGCCCCGTAGGGAGCTCCACCGGAGGCTCCAGTGGCACAGGCCGCATGCGTCAACGCCACCCAGGACAGCGCTTCGTGGCCTCATAGGGAGCTCCCCCGAAGAAACCAGTGGCACAGGCCGCATGCGTCAACGCCACCCAGGACAGCACTTCGTGGCCCCACAGGGAGCTCCATCGAAGGCTCCAGTGGCACAGGCCGCATGCGTCAACGCCATCCAGGGCAACGCTTCGTGGCCCCACAGGGAGCTCCACCGAAGGCTCCAGTGGCACAGGCCGCATGCGTCAACGCCACCCAGGACAGCGTTTCGTGACCCTATAGGGAGCTCCACCGGAGGCTCCAGTGGCACTGACAGCGGTTCGCGGCCCCATGGGGAGCTCCACCGAAGGCTCCAGTGGCACAGGTCGCATGCGTCAGCGCCACCCAAGACAGCGCTTCGTGGCCCCATTGGGATCTCCACCGAAGGCTCCAGTGGCACAGGCCGCATGCGTCAACGCCATCCAGGACAGCACTCCGTGTCCCCATAGGGAGCTCCAACGAAGGCTCCAGTGGCACAGGCCGCATGCGTCAACGCAGCCCAGGAAAACGTTTCGTGGCCCCACAGGGAGCTCCGTCGAAGGCTCCAGTTGCACAGGCCGCATGCGCCAACGCCACCCAGGAAGGCGTTTCGCGGCCCCACAGAAGGCTCCAGTGGCACATGCCGCATGCGTCAACGCCACCCAGGACAGGGCTTCGTGGCCCCACAGGGAGCTCCACCGAAGGCTCCAGTGGCACCGGCTGCATTTGCCATTGCCGCCCAGGACAGCGTTTCGTGGCCTAATGGGGAACTCCACCGAAGGCTCCACTGGCACAGGCCGCATACGTCAACGCCACCCATGACAGCGCTTCGTGGCCCCATAGGGCGCTCCACCAGGCACAGGCAGCATGTATCACCCCTTCCAGGACAGCGCTTCGCGGCCCCATAGGGAGCTCCACCGAAGGCTCCAGTGGCACCAGCCGCATGCGTCAACGCCACCCATGGCAGCCTTGCGTGGCCCAATAGGGAACTCCACCGAATGCTCCAGTGGCGCAGGCCACATGCGTCAACGCCACCCAGGACAGCGCTCCGTGGCCCCATAGGGAGCTCCACCGAAGGCTCCAGTGGCACAGGCCGCATGCGTCAACGCAACCCAGGACAGCGTTTCGTGGCCTCATGGGGAGCTCCACCGAAGGCTCCAGTGGCACAGGCCACATGCGTCAACGCCACCCAGGACAGCGCTTCGTGGCCCCATAGGGAGCTCCACCGAAGGCTCCAGTGGCACAGGCCGCATGTGTCAACGCCACCCAGGACAGGGCTTCGTGGCCTTACAGGGATCTCCACCGAAGGCTCCAGTGGCACAGGCCGCATGCGTCAACGCCACCCAGGGCAGTGGTTCGTGGCCCATAGGAGCTTTACCGAAGGCTCCAGTGGCACTGGCCGCATGCGTCAACCCGACACAGGACAGCGTTTCGTGGCCCCATAGAGATCCCCACCAAAGGCTCCAGTGGCACAGGCCGCATGTGTCAACGCCACCCAGGACAACGCTTCGCGGCCCCATAGGGAGCTCCACCGAAGGCTCCAGTGGCACAGGTCGCATGCGTCAAGGCCACCCAGGACAACGCTTCGTGGCCCCATAGGGAGCTCCACCGGAGGCGCCAGTGGAGTAGGCCACATGCGTCAACGCCACCCAGGACAACGCTTCGCGGCCCCATAGGGAGCTCCACCGAAGGCTCCAGTGGCACAGGCCGCATGCGTCAACGCCACCCAGGGCAGTGGTTCGTGGCCCATAGGAGCTTTACCGAAGGCTCCAGTGGCACTGGCCGCATGCGTCAACCCGACACAGGACAGCGTTTCGTGGCCCCATAGAGATCCCCACCAAAGGCTCCAGTGGCACAGGCCGCATGTGTCAACGCCACCCAGGACAACGCTTCGCGGCCCCATAGGGAGCTCCACCGAAGGCTCCAGTGGCACAGGTCGCATGCGTCAACGCCACCCAGGACAGCGTTTCGTGGCCCCATAGGGAGCTCCACCGAAGGCTCCAGTGGCACAGGCCACCTGCGTGAATGCCACCAGGACAACGCTTCGCGGCCCCATAGGGAGCTCCACCGAAGGCTCCAGTGGCACAGGTCGCATGCGTCAAGGCCACCCAGGACAACGCTTCGTGGCCCCATAGGGAGCTCCACCGGAGGCGCCAGTGGAGTAGGCCACATGCGTCAACGCCACCCAGGACAGCGCTTCGTGGCCCCATAGGGATCTCCACCGGAGGCTCCTGTGGCACAGGCCGCATGCGTCAACGCCACCCAGGACAGCGCTCCGTGGCCCTATAGGGGGCTCCACCGAAGGCAAACGCCACCCAGGACAGCGCTCCGTGGCCCCATAGGGAGCTCCACCGAAGGCCCCAGTGCCACCGCCCGCGTGCGTCACGCACACCCACGGCGCACCCCTCATACGTTGCGTGGCCATATAGGGAGCTCCACCGAAGGCCCCGTAGGGAACTCCACCGAAGGCGCCGCCCACCGCACCCTTGGCCGATCGGCGCGGGCCTTCGCCTCCCCCCCCATGGAGTAGACCTTCGCTGTTTCTGGCGCCTGTTTCGAGCAGGCGGAGTCTCCCCCACAGGACGCACGGCTCCGAACAGTCGCACCAAGCAGAGTTCCGCAGCCAGACCCCCCCTCCCCTGAATGTCGAAACGACGAATTAGAAAACGCTCACATTTCGGCACACCCATTACACGCTTCGCTGCACCATAGAGAGCTCCACCGACGGCCCCAATTGCTTCGTTCACATGCGCCCACCGCGTCTCTTTCGGCACACCTCTCACGCGTTTCGTGGCCCCATACGCACGGCGGCGCCAGTGGCTGCTTTCGCATGCGTCCTCCAGACAATTTTCGGCACACCCCTGACATGTTTCGTGGCCCTACAGGGAGCTCCTCCGAATGCGGTGCATACAATGACGGTATTCACAACTGCATATGGTTGTGTTCTTCGCCAGTCTAATTTGTTCTTCTCTCTCTGTCTCTGTCTACCTTTATTCCCAAACCTCCTGCATTGAGTTCTCGTTCTGAATAAAATGCTGCGGTCGAATACTTCCTTGCTTCTCGCCCTCTCTCCCCTTCTCTCCTGCCTCTCACCTCGCTCCTTCCTTCGTGCCAGCTTGCCTCCAACGTCGCCGTCCCTTGCGGCTGCGATCTGCGAAACTGTCGCCACTTTCGAGGGTTGCTTGGGGGCCCAGCGGAGTGACGTGCTGCGCAGATTCAAGTTCAACCCCGTAGCACGGCACTCCACTGGACACTCGAGCAGCCCGTTTCACACATCCTGCCGCACAGGAATGGCGAGGTCGAATAGGAAGGTCGAATAAGAATCTGCGTAGCACGTCACTCCGCTGGACCCCCCAGCAGCCCTCGAAAGCGGGCGGCAGTTTCGCAGATCGCAGCTCCCAGGGATGGCGAGGTCTAATCTGAATCTGCGTAACACATCACTCCGCTGGACCCCCCAGCAGCCGTCGAAAGTCGCGGCAGTTTCGCATATCGCAGCCCCACAGACATGGCGCAGATTCAGATTAGACCTCGCCATCCTTGTGGGGCTGCGATCTGCGAAACTGTCGCCACTTTCGAGGGCTGCTGGGTTGTTCATCGGTGTGACGTGCTACGCAGATTCAGATTATACCTCGCCATCCTTGTGGGGCTGCGATCTGCGAAACTGTTGGCACGTTCGAGGGCTTCTGGGGGGTCCAGCGGAGTGACGTGCTACGCAGATTCAGATTAGACCTCGCCATGGCTGTGGGGCAGGGATGTGTGAAACACTCGCCACGTTCGAGGGCTGCTGGGGGGTCCAGCGGAGTGACGTCTTATCCAGACTCAAGTGAGTCCTCGCCATTCCCGGGGGTGCTGCAATCTGCGAAACTGTCGCCATTGTCGAGGGCTGCTGTAGGGTCCAGCGGAGTGACGTCTTACCAAGACTCAAATGAGACCTCGCCATCCCTGTGGGGCTGCGATCTGCGAAACTGTCGCCAATTTCAAAAGCTGCTGGGGGATCCAGCGGGGTGACGTCCTACCCAGACTAGAATGAGACCTCGGCATCCCTGTGGGGCTGCGATCTGCGAACTTGTTGACACTTTCGAGGGCTGCTGGGGGTGGGGGGGGGTTCGAGCGGAGTGACGTCCCATCCAGATCCAGATGAGACCTCGCCATCCTTGGGGGGCTGCGATGTGTGAAATTGTTGCCACTTTCGAGGGCTGCTGGGGGGTGCAGCGGGGTGCTATCTTACCCAGACTCAAACGAGACCTCGCCATCACCATTCTCGTGGGGCTGCGATCTGCGAAACGGTCACCACTTCCGCGGCCGCTGGGGGGTCAAGCGGAGCGACGTCCTACCCAGACTCAATTGAGACCTCGCTATCCCTGGCGGAGCTGCGATCTGCGAAACATGCTACTTTCGAGGGCTGCTTGGGGGGTCCAGCGGGGTGACGTCCTACCCAGACCCCAATGCGACCTGGCCATCCCTGTGGGGCCGCGATCTGCGAAGCTGTCGCCACTTTCGAGGGCTGCTGGGGGGGGAGGGGCAGCGGAGTGACGTCCTACCCAGATTCAAGTGGCACCTCGCCGTCCCCTGTGGGACTGCGATCTGCAAAACTGTCGCCATGTTCGAGGGCTGCTGGGGGGTTCAGCGGCGTGGCGCCCTACCCAGACCCAGGTGAGACCTCGCCATTCTCGGGGAGCTGCGATCTGCGAAACTGCGGCTGGTTTCGATGGCTGCAGGGGGGGGGTCCAGCGAAGCGACGTCCTCCCATAGCCAAATGAAACCTGGCCATACTTGGCGAGGCTCTGATCTGCGAAGCTGTCGCCACTTTCGAGGGCTGCTGGGGGGGGGCAGCGGAGCGACGTCCTACCCAGACTCACATAAGACATCGCCATCTCTGGGGGGCTGCGATCTGCGAGACGGGTGCCACTTTCGAGGAGTGCTGACGTGGTCCAGCGGATTGACGTATGTACCACCCAGACTCAAATATGACCTCGCCGTCCCTGTGGGGCTGTGATCTGCTAAACTGTCGCCCCTTTCGAGGGCTGCTGGGGGGAGGGGGTTCGAGCGGAGTGACGTCCCACCCAGATCCCGATGAGACCTCGCCAGCCTTGGGGGGCTGCGATCTGCAACACTGTCGCCATTTTCGAGGGCTGCTGGGGTGGTCGAGCGGAGAGCCGCTTTACCCAGGCCCAGGTGAGACCTCGCCATCCTTCGGGAGGGGGGGGGGGGGTCTGCGAAACTGTTGCCACTTTCGAGGGCTGCTAGGTGGTGCAGCGGGGTGACGTCTTACCCCAGCTCAAATGGGACCTCGCCATCACCATCCTTGTGGGGCTGCGATCTGCGAATCGGTCGCCACGTTCTAGGGTTGCTATGGGGTTCAGTGGAGTGGCGCCTTACCCAGATTCAAATGGGACCTCCCCATCCCTGTGGGGCTGCGATCCGCGAAACTGTTGCCACTTTCGGGGGGAGGGGGGTCGAGCGGAGTGACGTCCTACCCGAATCCAAATTAGGCATCGCCACCCATGAGGGACTGCGATGTGTGAAACGCTCGCAACTTTCGAGGGCTGGTGCGGGGTCAAGCGGAGTGACGTCTTATGCTGACCACCAGGTGACATCGCCATCCCTGCGGCGCTGCGAAGTTGGCGCGCGTGCTTGGCCTCGCTCGCTTCTTGCATCAATTAAGCATGTGTTCCGAGCGCCGCGGCGACATGGCGCAGGCCGTGTATAATGTTTAGCGTACCACCGACAAACGCAACATTTTTCGGCCTCCTCCCGTCGCTTTCGTCGTCGTCGTCCTCTGCCCCTTGCCACCTTCCTTCTACTGCTGCCGCGCTGACCGTTCGCCCCTCCCCGCGCGTCCTCAAGCCTGGTCCCTCTCTCCTCGTCCTTTTGTTGATGTCCTGTGAATCGTGCCGCGTGAACGCACCCCATGTAGCTTACACAACATATAACGGCGCCTGCACAGTCCTTGTCTTGGTTAGGCTAAGTTCTTCTGTCATTTGATGCAAATTGGTTGTGTACGTCACAGTGGTAACCACCTCTTGTCTTGTGTCTCTCGCGCACCCGCCTGCGGCCTCGCCATCTTTGGGGGGCTGCGATCTGCGAAACTGTCGCCAGTTTCGAAAGCTGCTGGGGGGGCAGCATAGTGGGCACTTGCCGCAGATTTACATTCGAGTTCGCCATGCCTGGCGTGACTGCGATGTGCGAAACTGTCGCCATGTTCGAAGGCTGCTGGGGGGGGGAGCCCAGCGTAACAGGTATTTGCCGCAGATTCAAATTCGACCTCGCCATCCTTGGGGGGCTGCGATGTGCGAGACTGTCGCCATTTTCGGGGGCTGCTGGGGGGGGGGCAGCATAAATGGGTACTTGCCGCAGGTTCGAACTAGACCTCGCCATCCCTGGGGGGGGGCTGCGATTTGTGAAGCTACTGTCGCACTTTCGAGGGCTGTTGTTGGGGGGGGGGGGCAGCATAGCGGGCACTTGCCGCAGACTCAGATTGGACCTCGCAATCTCTTGGGGCCTGCGGCCTGTGAAACTGCCGCCAATTTCGAGGACTGCTGGGGGGCATCATACTGGGTACCTGCCGCAGACTCAAATCAGACGTCGCCATCCTTGGCGGGGCTGCTATGTGCGAAACCGTCGCCATTTTCGGGGGCTGCTTGGGGGGGGGCAGCATAAAAGGGTACTTGCCGCAGATTCGAATCAGACCTCGCCATCCCTGGGGGGCTGCGATCTGTGAAACTACTGTCGCACTTTCGAAGACTGCTGGGGGGTACTTGCCGCAGACTCAAATTTGACCTCGGCATCCCTTGGGGGCTGCGATCTGTGAAATTGTCATCACTGTCGAGGCCTGCGGGGGGGAGGGGGGCATAATGGGTACTTGCCGCAGATTCGAATTAGACCTCGCCATCCTTGGCGGGGCTGCACTCTGCGAAACTGCCGCCACTTTCGAGGGCTGCTGGGGAGACCAGCAGGCACTTGCCGCAGACTCAAATTAGACCTCGCCATCTCTTGGGGGGTTGGGGGTGCTGCGATGCGCGAAACTGGCGCCGCTTTTGAGGGCTGCTGGGGGGGAGCCCAGCATGATGGGTACTTGCCACAGATTCAACTGAGACCTCGCCGTCCCTGGCGGAGTTGCGATCTGCGAAACGGTCGCCACTTTCGAGGGCTGCTGGGGGGGGACTCGCTTTGTGGGTACTTGCCGCGTTTTTGGACCCTGACCCCGCGGATCTGCGTGAGGGGTGGCACCGAATTTCAGAAATGTGGCAAATCCCCTGTGTTTTTGGACCCTGACCCCGCGGATCTGCGTGAGGGGTGGCACCGAATTTCAGAAATGTGGCAAATCCCCTGTGTTTTTGGACCCTGACCCCGCGGATCTGCGTGAGGGGTGGCACCGAATTTCAGAAATGTGGCAAATCCCATGTGTTTTTGGACCCTGACCCCGCGGATCTGCGTGAGGGGTGGCACCGAATTTCAGAAATGTGGCAAATCCCCTGTGTTTTTGGACCCTGACCCCGCGGATCTGCGTGAGGGGTGGCACCGAATTTCAGAAATGTGGCAAATCGTGTTTTTGGACCCTGACCCCGCCCAGCGTGAATTCGAGCCCCCCCAGCAATTCAGACAACGCGCCCAGGGGGTGCTAAAAATACCGTTTGGGCCTCCCCCCCCTCGCGCGGTCAATCAACTAGTTACAGTAACCAGCAAGAAGCAGAACTGTAACACTGGAAACTACAAGCTACAACTGGTACAGGAAACTGCGAATCACGGTCCTACAGCCTGGTGGCCCCACAAGGGGGCCGGCGGATATTTGACCTTGCCATCCCTGGGGGGCTGCATCGAAACCGTCGCCGCTTTCGAGAGCTGCCGGGGGGGAGGCTGCGGCTTGCGACACTGTAGCTATACGTACGTGCGGCTCGCGTGCTCTTGCCATTCGGCTTGATCTTTCGCTACCGCCCGTCGTGGTTGCCCATCGGGCCTTTGTTCACTACTGACTCTAGCCACGGGCAAGGCTCGGGTGCCCTTGCCTTTCGGTTTGTGATACCGCCACCGCCCTCTGAGGTTGCCCATCGGCCTCTGTTCACCCTTGACCTTTGACCACGAGCAAGATTCGGTTGCCCTTTTCATTCGGTTTGTGATTTCGCCACCGCCCTTCGAGGTTATCCATCGGGGCCTCCGATCACTCCCGGCCTTTGTCCACGAGTAAGGCTCGCGCGCCCTTGCCATCCGATTTGTGCTATCACTACCGCCCTTCGAGGTTGCCCATCGGGCCCTTTGATCACTCTTGACTCTTGACCACGAGCAAGGCTCGGGTGCCCTTTTCGTTCGGTTTGTGATGTCGCCACCGCCCTTCGAGGTTGCCCATCGGGGCCTCCGATCATTTCCAGCCGCAAGGCTCGCGTGCCCTTGCCATCCGGTTTGTGTTATCGCCACCGCCCGTCGAGTTTGCCCATCGGGCTCTTGATCACTCCCGACTCCTTGACCACGAGCAAGGCTCGGGCGCCCCTGCCTTTGGGTTTGTGATATCGCTGCATCCTTCTCGAGGTTGCCCATTGGGCCTTCTTATCCCGACTCCTGACCACGAGCAAGACGTAGTCTCTCTCCTTCTTCTGCCCTCCTGTCGTCGTCATTTCCTCCCCTCCAGCTGCCATGTCCTTTTGCTTGCCCCGCTAACGTTTGAAGGTCCCCGTTCGCCTTCTCCTCTCAGTCTTTGCCCCTCTTTACTTTCCCCGGATTCAAAGATTTCAGAAACCATGTCTACGAAGCCCTTGTCCCTTGATCGGTGACCTGCGAGCCTTCCGAATGCTGCTTGCAGAAATAAATACTTCTTCGTCACGTTACCACTCCGGAGCTATTCTACTGGGCTATTACTGCCGCGCTTTGCGTAGGGGGTTGGGTACGTCGCCAGGGTAATTGCTGGTGCCACGGATAACGGGGGGGGGGATCGATCCTGCGTTCCAGAGGTTGGTTCGACGTTGCGGAGCAAGTTGTGACATCGCGAGAAAAAAACACGCGACCGAGGCCCTGGACCCAGGATTGCAAAAAAACCTAGGATTGCAAAAAAACCCTTCGTTCTAGGGTTTTTTTGCAATCCTTCGTTCTAGGTTTTTTTTGCAATCCTTCGGTTTTTTTTTGCAATCCTTTGCTTTCGCGGCACGTCTCGAGCCATATCGACCTGCCGTGATCCACGGGCCCGAAGCCAGGGGACAGCGCCGGGCGCGCACAGCGGATTGCGGCGCGCCCGGATCCGAGCGAGGAGGCGAGGCGGGACCTCGACGCCCTCGGCCGCTGCAGGCACGAACTGGCGCCAGAGGAGATGCGGAGGCTCGAGAGGACGAGCCAAAAACAAATGATGGGCCAACTCTCCATCACCACTACCAGAGGCAGGACGGGAGAGAAGGGAGGATGGGGAGGTCTTCCTCCTCCTCCTCTTCCCCCTCCTCCTCCTCCATCTCTTCCTCCTCCTCCTGCTCCTGCATGTGGCAGTGGTAGTGGGAAATCGGCCCATCAAAATAGACTTAAGCACAGAAACGCTTCCATGTCCCATGCGGATCGGGGCGACGTCAGCCAACGGGTCCAACGGCGCGGGCATTGGCGCGTAAGTCTCCCGCGTAAGATTGCGCGTGGACGCCCCAAGTACGCACACACACACACTTCCACTCACACTCACATTTACACTTACACTTGCACTGACACTGACGCGTACACTTGCACTGACGCTGACATTTACACTTACATTCACCCTCACCCTCACCCTCACACTCACACTTACACTTACACTCACACTTATACTAATACTCACACTCACACTCGCACTCACACTCACACACACACTCGCACTCACACTCGCACTCGCACTCGCACTGACACTCACACTCACTCACTCACACCCACCCGCCCACACCCACCCACACACACAACACACAACACACAAACACCCACACACACACCGACACACGCTGATTTCCATGGGAATCGGGGCGACGCAAGCCAACGGGTCCATCGGCGCGGACACTGGCGCGCAGGTCTCATGCGTAACATTGCGCGTGGACGCCCCAATTAGGCGCACACGCACACACTCGCCGAAGCACTTTGTTTTTCCATGGGGATCGGGCCGATGTAAGCCAACAGGTCCAACGGCGCAGGCACTGCTGCGTAAGTGTCCCGCGTAAGATGGCGCGTGCACGCCCCACGTGGGTGCACACACACACGCGCAAACGCACACGCACACGCACACGCACTCGCACAGGAACTCGCACACGCACACGCACACGCACACGCACACGTATACGCACACGCACACGCACACGCACACGCACACGCACACGCACACCCCCCCCACACACACACACACACACACACACACGCACACACACACGCGCAAACGCACACAGGCACAGACACATACACATACACAGACACAAGCCACAATGAACACTTCACAATACACATTACACACTACAGAAACCACAATACAACATACACAATACACAACTCGCAATCCACAAAACACAATACAAATTCCACACAACATAGGCCACACACCACAATGCACAATACACAACATACAATACACAACCCACAACACACAACAAACAAGACACACCGCACACACACACATTCACATTCACATTCACATTCACATTCGCATTCGCATTCACATTCACATTTACACAATACACAACACGCAACCCACACCACACACACACACACTCGAAACACGTTGGTTCTCATGGGAATCGTGTCGATGTAAGCCAGCAGGTCCAACGGCTCGGTTCACATGCACATACACATACACATACACATACACAGACGCATACGCAATACACAATACACAATACACACTACACAATACACAACACGCGCTACACAATGCGCAATTCACAATACACACTACACAAGACACAAACACAATCCACAATGCATAATCCACCCTACACAAGACGCAAATCACCAGGCACATCCCACGCCACACACCACACAACACACATTCACATTCCCATTCACATTCACATTCACGTTTACATTCACGTTCACATTCACATTCGCATTCACATTTGCGTTCGCACACGAACACGCACAATGCACACAACACACAGCACACCAACACACACTCACACATACACGCACATACACGCGCGCGCACACACGCGCACACACACACGCACACGCACACGCACACGCACACGCACACCCACGCGCACACGCACACGCCCCACACACACACACTCACATACACACACACACTCACATTCACACTCACACTCACACTCACACTCACACTCACACTCACACTCACACTCACACTCACACTCACACTCACACTCACACTCACACTCACACTCACACTCACACTCACACACTCACACACTCACACTCACACACTCACACTCACACTCACACTCACACTCACACTCACACTCACACTCACACTCACACTCACACTCACACACACATACACGCACACGCACACGCACACGCACACCCACACGCACACGCACAAACACACAAACTCACATACACAAATACACACTTACACACTACACACATTACACACTACGCTGTACACAATGCACAACACACAATACATGATACACACAACACAAAACGCAATACACAATACACAATACACAGCACACGCAACACACAACACACACAACACACCATGCACATTCACATTCACATTCGCATTCTCATTCACGTTCGCATTCGCATTCACATTCACATTCACACACACAAACACACAACACACAACACACACATACAACACACACACACACACACGCTCACGCACACTCACGCACACACACACGCACACTCCGAAACGCGTTGATTTCCATGGGAATCTGGGCGACGCAGGCCCACGGGTCCAACTGCGCGGATACCGGCGCGCAAGTCTCGTGCGTAATGTTGCGCGTGAGCGCCACCTGCGGAACGCGGTGCGCCGCGCTGGCGCCTCGCGCTTTGGGGAGAGCGCCTCGGCCACCGGGGCAGGCTCCGCCTCGGACGCAGAGCTGGACCGCTGGGAGAGAGGAGCACCCAGGAAGCATGGAAGTTTCCTCTTCCTCCTCCTCCTCCTCCTCCCCCGGATCCTGGACCTGGCTTATGATGCTCCAACCTACTCTAGCCTTGATCACCAGGAGGAAATTCGAGCGCCATGACCGCACCGAAACTGGAGGGTTTCCATGTACGTGTGGTGCCCTGGGAGGCGAGACTCGCTGAACACTCTGCAGGCGTGTCGGGTAGGCACCGCTTCGATACTCTCCTGGGTGCTCGAACCTGCTTCTGGGATGTGGCCCCCGAGCACGATGGGAGCGGCATGAGACTTCGCGTCGACCTGTTTGTGCCTCCCTGGGCCCCTCCCGAGGCTCGCCGCGAGCCTGCAGGCCCCTCGGTGACCGCGGCGCGCGGCGGCGCGGCGCGGGGCCCGTGCGCCCGGGGGGCGCGCCGGGCGGGCTCCTCCGCCCAGTTTCCGCTCCTCTCCCGCCGCTCCCTCCCCTACGGCCCCCCGGGCCAGAGGGGCAGGATGACAAACGAGCAGCACACCCATGCCCATAGGGGGGGTCGTTGAGAGGAGGACTGGCTACGGGCATGGGTGCGGGTCGTCGGACCCTGGGGGGGGAGCGCTCCCCTTCGAGCGGGGACCCCCATGCGACCACGCGCACCCATAGCCCTCTCCGACCCCCCTATGGACCCAGACCCCCGACGTAATGATTTTTTCATTACGTCGACCCTTGTAGGTCCCGACCCTTTCTCCATGACCGGCTTTGCATCCTGAGTCGTTTTTTGACACTCCCGAGGCCCGGTGAGGGCCCCCCGAGGCCGAAAATCAGGAAAAACCTCCCGTCATGATTTTTGTCATTACTCGAGGGGGTCTGGGGATGTGGGCGTGCGCTGTTGGTTCGTCACAGGAGGGAGGCCGCACGGGCCCGAGAAGAAGAGGGACGGATCCTCTCGGCGGGGCTGCGGCCCCACCGCCGCCCTCTCGCGGAGGCTCCCCGCGCGCGCGCGCGCGGAGCGGAGTCGGCGCTCGCCTCGCGCGCTTCGCCCGCCGCCCGCCCTGCCTTGCTCCCCCCTCCTCCTCCTCCTCCTCCTCCTCCTCCTCCTCCTCCTCCTCCTCCTCCTCCTCCTCCTCCTCCTCCTCCTCCTCCCTCCTCCTCCTCCTCCTCCTCCTCCTCCTCCTCCTCCTCCTCCTCCTCCTCCTCCTCCTCCTCCTCGCCGCCTTTCATCCCCCCTTGCCCGGGTGGGGGTCACTCGCGGGCGAAACACATATCCCTAGAACCCCTCGCGATGCGAAACAGTTGCGTAACGACCGTTTTTTTTGTTTTTTTGTTTTTTTTCTTCTGTTATTTTCGGCCTCCGGGGGCCCTTGCCGGACCTGGGGCTGTCAGAGAACGATTAGGGACGAGACTCTGGTCCCGGGGAAGGGGTCGAGACTTCAGTGGGTCGTCGTTATGAGCAAATCATGACGTCGGTGGTCTGGGCTCCCTCCCTTCAACGACTGCTCAATGCGATTACTTTTCTTCCTCCACGATTGCTTTGCTTCCGTCTATGATTGCTCCCTTCTCTTCACGATTGGTTCGAAAGAGCGCGTTCTGTGGTCGCTTGGAGGGGGGGGGTGAAACCAGACCCCCCCCCACCCTGGATGAAGGGGGGGGGTCGAACCCCCCCCCCTTTCCCGTGACGGGGGGGGGGTCGAACCCACCCCCCCCCTCCTCCTCTGCGTCCCTTCTCTTCGGGCCGGCGCTCGTGTCGGCGGCGGGGACGACGATTTCCATTTCTGGGCCGGCGCCGGCGCCTGCGACGGCGGGCGGCGGTGGCGGGGAGCGTCGACGAGGACGACAGTGGTTTGTGGTGGTGGTGATGGTGGTGTGGTGGTTTGTGGTGGTGGTGGTGGGTTGTGCTGCTGGTAGTGGTGGTGGTTGTGGCGGTGGTTGTGGTGGTGTGGTAGATTGTGGTGGTGGTGGTAGTGGTGGTGGGTTTTTGAGGTGGTGGTGGTGGTGGTGGTGGTGGTGAGTTGTGGTGGTGGTTGTGGTGTTGGTGGTGGTGGATGCGGTGGTGGTGGTGGTTGTGTGGTGCTGTTGGTGGTGGTGGTGGTGGTGGGTTGAGGTGGTAGTGGTGGTGGTAGTGGTGGTAGTGGTGGTAGTGGTGGTAGTGGTGGTAGTGGTGGTAAGTGTCGCTGCGTCCCCGCCGTCGCCGGCGCCAGCGCCGGCGCTGCTGGCCGCCGCCAGCGCCGGCGCTGTCGCGACGGGGGGGAGGGGGTTTGAACCCCCCCCCTGGGCTGCCTCTGGTCATCGTCGCTGCGTCCCCGCCGTGGGCGCTGCTGGCGGCCGCCAGCGCCGGCGCCGGCGCCGAGGGGGGGGGGGGGGGGTTGACCCCCCCCCTTTCCCCCCTTGGGAGGGTGGGGGGGAGGGGGGTTCGGGAGGGGGGGGTTGGGGGGAGTGGAGTCCCCCTGGTTTTGATTGCCGGCGCCGAGTGTTGGGGGGGGGGGAGGCTTCCCCGGTTCGAAACGCGCCGCCGCATGTTCCCCAGGCAAGCGCCCGTGAAACGCGTTCTCTCGATTGGTTTACTTCCTCCCTCTCTCCCTGTTCCTCTCTTCGCCTTCCCTCCACGACTGCCCAGCGAATGTTCGCCCAGGAGTTCTGAAGGTAGGACCCATCCCCCCACGCCCTCTCCCGGGCGGGTGGACAGCGCCCCCCGCGGCGGGAGATGTTTTATTGTTTATCCCGCGGCTGCGGCGGTTACGGAGCTGTCGTCGGCATCCGCGTATGACGTCACTCCGCTGGCCACCCGGCAGCCCTGGAAAGTTACGATAGTTTCGCAGTTCGCACCCCCCCCCCAGAGATGGCGAGATCGAATCTGAGTCTGCGCATGACGTCATTCCGCTGCCCCCCCCCCTCCCCCAGCAGCCCTCGAAAATAGCCACACCTTTGCAGGTCGCGGCCCCCACAGGGTTGGCGAGGTCTGATCTGATTTTGCGTGTGACGTCGTTCCGTTGGCCCTCTCAGTAGCCCTCGAAAGTCTTGACCGTTTTGAAGTTCGCAGCCCCCCCCCCCGGGATGGTAAGTCTGCGCCGAGTCCGCGCATGACGTCACTCAGCGAGACCCCGCCAGCAGTTTTCGAAAGTGGCGAGGCTTTCGCAGCTCGTAGCCCCCGCAGGGATGGGGAGGTCTAATCTGAGTCCGCGTGTGACGCCATTCCATTGGCCCCCCAGCAGCCCTCGAATGTGGCGACAGTTCTGATGTTCGCATGCCCCCCCCCCCCCCCAGGGATGGTGAGGTCTAATATGATCCCGTGTATGACGTCACCACGCTGGCCCTCCAGCGGCCCTCGAAAGTGGCGACGGTTTCGCAGTTCGCAGCCCCCTGAGTGATGGCGAGGTCTTATATGGGTCCGCGTATGACGCCAGGCCTACCCCAGCAGCCTTCGAAAGTGACTACAGTTTCGTAGTTCGGAACCCCCCTCCATGATGACAAGATCTGATCTGAATCCGCGTATGGCGTCATTCCGCGTGGCGACAATTTCGCAGCTCGCAGCCCCCCCACCAGGGCCCCCCCCCTCCAACAGCCCTCAAGCGTGACGACCGTTTTGCAGTTCGCAGCCCCCCCCATCCATGGATGGCGAGGTCTAACCTGAGTCCGCGCATTACGTCACTCCGCTGCCCCCCCCCCCTTGCGCAGCCCTCGAAAGTGGCGACAGTTTCGCAGTTCGCAGCCGCCCCCCCCCCAGGGATGATGACGAGGTCTAATATGGGTCCGCGTATGACGATATTCCGCTGGTCCACCAGCGGCCTTTGAACGTGGCGATCGTTTCGGAGTTCGCAGCCCCACAGGGCTGGCGAGGTCTAATCTGCTTCCGCGTATGTCGTCCCTCCGCTGTCCCCCCCCCCGCAGACCTCGAACGTGTTCACATTTTTCCAGGTTGCAGCCCCCCCCCAGGGATGGCGAGGTCTAATCTGAATCCGCGTGTGACATCATTTCGCTGGCCTCCCCAGCAGTCCACGGAAGTGGCAATCCTTTTTCAGTTTGCAGCCCCCCGCCCAGGGATGGTGGCGAGGTCTAATCTGGGTCCGCGAATGACGTCACTCCGCCCTCCCCCCAAGCAGCCCTTGAACGTGGCGACAGTTGTGAAGTTCGCAGCCCCCCCAGGGATGATGCCGAGGTCTAGTATGTGCCCGCGTCTGACGTCACTCCGCTGCCTCCCCCAGCAGCCTTTGAGGGTAACTACGGTTTCGCAGTTCGCAGCCCCCTCAGGGATTGCGATGCCCAGCCTGAGTCCGCGTATGACGTCACTCTGTTGTTGGCGAGGTCTGAGATGAGGCGGTGTATGGCGTCACTCCGCTGCCCCCCCCACGCGACCCTTGAAAATGCCCAGGCAGGACGGCGAGGCAGGAGGCAAGCTAGCCGACAGGTAGGATGAGAGAGGAGGGATGCGGGAAGAAGGAAAGACTGAGGCGACCCAGCGCACTAACCATGTATACCTAGCACGTGTATGTATGCACGCATGCATGCATGCATACATTCATGCACCTATGTATGTATGCATGAACATATGTATGCTTGTCTTTGTGTATGTATGTATGCATTGATGTATGGATGGGTGGATGCATGTATGCATGGATTGATGGATGTGTGGGTGGGTGGGTGGGTGGGTCGATGGTTGCACGCATGGGTGGTATGCATGAGTGTATGCGTACATGTGTATGTATGTAGATATGTATGTATGCATGCAGGCATACATGTTTGTAGGTGCGAATGTTTATTTGTATGCATGTGTGTGCACATGCATGTATGTATGTATGTATGTATGTATGTATGTATGTATGTATGTATATATGTATGTACGTACGTATGTACGTATGTATGTATGTATGTATGTATGCATGTATGTATGTATGTATGTATGTGTGCATGTATATATGGATGCGTGTATGCCTGCCTGTCGGTCTTCCTGCATGCGTGTATGCATGCATATATGGATACATGCATGTATTATGTGATGCATGGGTGTATCGATGTATGTATGGATGGGCATGTCGATGCACCTGTACATGAAGATCGGTATGCTGGTATGTGTATACGTCTGTGTGAATGTATGTGTGCATGCGTGCACGTATGCATGTACGTGTACATATACGCATGCACGTATGCATGCTTGTATGTATGAACGCCTGCATGGATGTATGTGTGCGCATATGCATGTGTGCGCGTATGGCTGCGTATGCTTGCCTACCTGCCTGTCTGCCTGTCTGCATGCATGCATGTATGTATGTATGTATATATGGATGTGTGTATGTCGTTGTCGATGCATGGGTGTATCGATGCACGGATGGATTGGTGTATGGCTGCACGTATACATGTAGATATGCATGTATGTATGTACGCATGCGTGCATGTATGTATGCATGCGTGCACGTGTGCATGCATGCGTGCATACACGCATGTCCATATGTATGTATTTATGTATGCACGCATGCGTGTAGGTATGTATGCCTGCATGCATGTTTGCAAACACCAGTGCATGCATGTACGTATGTATGCATGTATGCATGGATGCGTGTACACATGTGTATGCCTGTATGGGCGGCTGCATGTCTGTAGGTATGTGTGTATGCATGGATGCATGCATGCACGCATGAATGTGTGCAGGTATGTATATGTGCATGTGCGCATGTGTGCATGCATGTATGTATGGTTGTAGGTCTGGTTACATGTATGCATGTAGGTATGCATGTATGTATATATGGACTTGTGAACGTATGTACGTATGTCTGCATGTATGTATATATTGATGGATGCATGTTGGTAGGCATGCATGTGCGTGTGTATGTATGTATATATGTATGCATGTCTGCATGTCTGCATGTATGCAAGTCTGCATGCATGCATGCATGCACGGATTCAGGTATGTATGTGTGCATGCATGCATGTATGTAATGTTGCATGCGCGAGTTTTTAGTCCGATGATATCGGACTCCAGCGCAGGAGGGTTGTGCCCCACCAGGGCAACGGGAAGTGATGGGTGGGAGGAGTAGAATGTCAGATGCGGCGCGAACGGACCTGGCTTGCCCCCCCTGCCCCCTCCCCCCCCTTCCCCCTCTCCCCCCTCTCTCCTCTGTCCCTTCCCCATGCCCCCCTTTGCCGCCCCCCTCCCCCCTCAGGACGTCAGATGCATGGCCTCTCTCCTCCTGTCCTCCTGCTGCTGCTCCTCCTCCTGAGCTGTCATCTCGTCGCTGCAGGCGAACCCCCAACGCCCGATCCTGATGAGGATTCTCCACCTTCTCCTGGGGGAGGAGCGGCGCCCTGCAGCAGTAGGAGGGGGGGAGGAGGAGGAGGAGGAGGAGGAGGAGGAGGAGGAGGAGGAGGAGGAGGAGGAGGAGAAGGAAAATGAAGGAAGAGGGGGAGCAGGATGATGATGATGATGCTGATGATGATGAGGAGGAGGAGGAGGTGGAGGAGGAGGAGGTGGAGGAGGAGGAGGATTGGCCGCCCATGCCTCTGGGGCGTGGCTGCGCGCCCTGCGGGGACGAGAGCCTCCCGAAGACACCGCCCAGCCAGCTCACAACCCCAACATCCCCACCCCAGGGCGGGCGGGCGTGGGACCGACCCCAGGATTTCCGCAAGACTGCCAGATACCTGATGCGGCTGCGGGAAGAGATCAGATGCGGTAGTGGCGACGATGGCGATTCGACGGGGCCCCGCGTGCCCGCTGGGGGCCGCGACCTGCGAATCGCAGGGGTCTGCCTCACCGCCAGCGCCTGAAGCGCCTCGGGCTCCAATGCCGCCAGGCAGCCTCTTCGCCCCGCTGGGAAATGAGGGGGGGGGAGGAAGAACGATGGGGAGAAGGAGGGGCGCCGATCCCCCAAACGGCCCCCTTTGACAATGCCAGACCGAAAACGAGGCGCCCTGGCCCGAGAGCACCACGGCAACGGACGATTCTTTCATTTTCCAGCGTTTTTCCTCGGTGGACGTCACGTGCGCAAGCTGCCCCGCGACGCTGTGACCGGGCACTGCCCAGCAAGCTCTTGGAACCTAAGTCCCAATAGTTCTCCCGCGGCGCTGGCGTCACCGCGCTCCCTGGACGGGCCATTGGCCAGATTCTGTTTCGACGGGGCCCTCCACGTGGAAAACAGGTGGCCTTGGTCCGCTACCGCGAACCAAATTTTGGACGCCAGCTCATTCCAATCAGCTTGTCTAGAACAACCTCGCAGCATCGTCTCGAGCGCGACTGCAGAATCGACATCATGCAAAATATCAGCGCTACTACTGCGAATTAGGTGGACAATCTGCCACAAGCCGCACGCAGCGGCAATCAGCTCCCACGTGCTGATCAGCGCCCTGCGGGGTTGCGCCCAATCCCTCAGGCGCCGCGGGATCGCCGCGCGAGCGAATGCCCGCGTGGAGGAACAAACTTCAACCCGCGCGACCGCGGCGCCGCCCGTGGCATCATTATATATTATCAACCGCGGCAACCCCCGAGGCTGCAAAGTGACGTGCCTCACTGGGCGCGTCGCCAGCGATCGCGACAGCCACTCGAGCGCGCGACGCGCGCGCCCGGACAGAGCTTGCTCCCCCGCGCGATTGGTGGGAGAGCGGCGTCAGAGAAACGCGTGCACTGCGATGGAACATGCACGTGCAGCCCCAGCTCAGCTTTCTGGCAAGCTCCTGGGCTGCCGTCGGAGACAGCTCCCCTGCTTCGAGAACAAACATAATGTCGCGAGTTCACTGCTCGCACTTGTCCTGGGGTACTTCAAAAATTACTGCGTCGAAGCACTCGCTGAAAGACGCTGCAGTTTCGAGCGCGGTGGAGGTTTGCCCGTCGGTGACAGCCTTGCTTTTGTCGAGTTCCCAGCCTAGTAGATCCTTCATGGCGAACCTTGCTATGTCCGCGGCACCGGTGGGGCGATCAGGGCCATCGGCGGAATGTGTGTGTCGTCGTTTCGGTCCGCGCCGAACAAGTCATCGACAAACCGAGGGCGCACGACCCAACACGACACCAGGAGCATTTCCTGGAACGTTCGCTGACCCTGCGCCACGAGCGCACGCTAGAGAGCGCCCCAAACGGGCGCGAGAAACATTGCAACGCTTGCCCTCTCCTTGCCGACTCCGGCGCGAGGGTGGCCGCAAAGCGGAGGTCCTCCCGGCGCGCGGCCAAAGTTTCGTAGGCGCCAACGGCGTCGTCTTCCCGCAAGGCGACGCGAAAAGAAGCCGCTGGGGCCCTGCTCGGGCCGAGGTCTGGCAGATCCCCAGTGGCGTTTCCAGGTCTTCCTACTGGATGTTTTCCCCAATCGAGGTTGCGCCGTTAAAATGCCAGAACAATGGAAGTCGTCGATGGCCCGGGTCTTCTGAGCGCGCGGTCCCCCTTTCCATTTCGAGCCCTCGTCGGCCAGAAACAGAGGTGCGAGCGCGACGCCAGGGGGGCAACTCGTCCGACTGCACCCGCCGAGCTTTTTCCCCCGCGCAACTTCGTCCGCGCATTTCTGCTGCAGCCCTGTTTCAGACGCAGGGTCGCGATTCGATGTGCGATTCAATCAGGCCAAAACTGCGCGGTTGCCCTCGGGCGCCTGCAGTAGCTGCGCCCCCCTCGAAGTGCAGACTCCCCGTTCATGCGGCTCCTGAGTACGAGGCGCGGGGATCTCGCCAAGCAGCGGAAAATGTTTGCCCAGGTGACGGGGGAGACTGCAGTCGGGGCCACCGCTGGCGCGCAGCATCTTTGAAAACAAGAGGAGGTTCCCGAGAACGGACTGGACATGTTCTGGCAAATCCCGAAACGGTTCTGCCCATTTGGCTTCGGGGAAGAGCCCGTGGCCCTGGTCCCTCAGAGGGCCCCTGATGTTTCCCTGGGGTGCCCTTGATGAGGGCAGTGCGGCCCCGAGCCGAGTGCGCTGGCTTGTTGCAGTGCAGCTGGTCTAATTCAGACCCCTCAGAGTTCTCGAGTGATCGGCAGCAGGCGTCCCGTCAGGTGGTTGTGATGATCAGAACTCCATGAGCTTGATCATGATCATGACCCTCCTCCTCCTCCTCCTCATCATCATCATCATGAACATCATCCGACTCATCATCACCATCATCATCATCATCATCATCATCATCATCATCATGTTCATCACCGTCATCATCGGCATCATCACCGTCGTCATCATCATCAACGTCAGCATCATCAGCATCATCAGTATCGTCATCATCATCCTCATCATCATCATCACCATCATCATCATCCGCACCATTATCATCATCATCATTATCATCATTAGCATCAGTATCATCATCATCATCATTATCATCATCATCATCATCGTCATCATCAGCATCATCATCATCATCAACATCATCGTCATTATCCTCGTCCTCCTTCCCGTCTCCCTTCTCCTCATTTTTCCTTCTCGTTCTTCTCCTCCTCCTCCTCCTCCTCGTTCTTCTCCTCCTCCTCCTCAACCTCCTCCCCTTCCTCCCCTTCTCCTCCTCCTCAACCTCCTCCTCCTCCTCCTCGTCCTCGTCCTCCCCTCCTCGTCCTCCTCAACCTCCTCCTCGTCCTCCTCCTCCTCGTCGTCCTCCTCCTCGTCTTCCGCCTCCTTTTCCTCCTCCTCCTCCTCCTCCTCCTCTCCCTTGTCCTTATTTGTTATCCCCCCTCGGGTCTCGCCCGCCCGTTGGGGTGGTATGTGGGCTGCACGCGCCGTCCGCGGCAATCCTCCCTCCTCCTCTCCCTCTCTGTTCCCTCCCTCTCTCCCTCCCTCTCTCTACCCCCTCCTCCCTCCTCCCTCCTCCCTTTTCCCTCCTCCCTCCTCCCTCCTCCCTCCCTCCATCCCTCCTCCCTCCTCCCTCCCTCCCTCTCTCCCTCCCTCCTCCCTCCGCCTCCTCCCCTCCTCCCTCCCTCCCTCCCTCCCCCTCCCTCCCTCCCTCCTCCCTCCTCCCTCTTTGTTCCCTCCTCCCTCCTCCCTCCCTCCATCCTCCCTCCTCCCTCTCTCTACCCCCGGGGACCTTCCCAGGGAGCTTGCTTTCGGGAGTCTTTTCGGTCAGGGTGTTTGCCTGCCCCGCGCTGCCGTGGGCGCGACATTATTGGAGACAGGCGCCGCCTGCTGCCCTGCATCGGGGAGTTTTTCGTGTGCTGTGCATGCTGCGCCTGATGATGCGGGTTGGTGTTCCGCGCACGGGCCATCGGAATCGCATGCGCGTCGTGGGCGCTGGTCTTGCCGGACGTCGGAACGAAGTGCCGCATGCTCAGCCGTGCTGGACACTGCGATTGGAATCTTTCCCCCCCCCTTCCCACCCCTTCACAGCCGGCTGCAGTTCACTTCCTTGCATGGGAGGCTTCCCGAGAGGCACCGTTCCCTCAGACAGCAGGCGTGCAGCTCCCACGGCACACCCGTCAGCAGCATCTGTTGCCGCGGCCTGCCCTCATCTCCGCCATGGCTCAGTTTGCCGTCGAGGGGTCGGCCACCGAATCCCTCCCTCCCCCGCCTCCTGGTGCGCGTCCCGGTGGTGCTGCCGCTGCTGGCCGCCCAGGCGGCGTCGCCCTCGGAGCTGGAGCGGCTTCAAGGCCCGCGCGTTGCAGCGGGAGGGAGGGGGGGAGGTGAGGACTGTGGGATGGGGAGAGCTAGGGGTATGGAGGGAGGGTGGAGGGAGGAGGGATGGAAATGAGGAACGGAGGGATGAAGGGATGGAAGAGGAGGGGGAGGGATGTGGTAGGGAGCGAGGGGGGGGAGGGATGGAGGGAGGGAGGGAGGGAGGGAGGGAGGAGGGAGGAGGAGGGAGGGAGGAAGGGAGGGAGGGAGGGGAGAGGAGGCGGAGGAGGAGGAGGAGGAGTAGGAGATGAGGAAGGAGGAGGGGAGGGAGGTAGGAGGAGGAGGAGGAGAGGAAGGAGAAGGAGGTGGTAGGAGGAGGCCGATGAGGAGGAGAACGATGAGGGTAAAGTGGAGGAGCAGGAGGGCGGAGTCGTATCGAGGGAGGAGGAGGGACGAGGGACGAGGGAGGAGGAGGAGGAGGAGGAGGAGGAGGAGGAGGGGAGGAGGAGGAGGAGGAGGAAGAGGCGGAGAGAGAAAGACCGCTCCGGCCGAAGCCCGCTCCGGCAAAACTGCTCTTGGAGAGACCGCTCCGACAGAACCGCTCCGGCAAACATCCGCTTCAGCAGATTTGCTCTGGCAGAAATCCGCTCTGGCAGAAGCCCACTTCGGCAGAAGCTTGCTCTAGCAGCAGCAGAGCCCGCTCTGGCAGAGACCGCTTCGACAGAGACCACTCCGGCAGAATCCCGGTACGGCAGACGCCCGCTTTGGCAGAAGCTTGGTTCGGCAGCAGCGTTTCTTTTCTCTACTTGTTGCTACTGGTCTCCCTCCTGCTACTCTCCTTCATTCCTCACGCACTCTTCCTGCATTCCCATTCCTTACGAGTAACTCCTCCCTGTCGCGCCCCGAGGCTGGTAAAGGGCGGGCCGGGCGTTTGGTCTGATATTTCATTTTTACTCGTGATCAAGAAGTTTGAAATCTGCAAGAGCTTCACGGATGGAGGGCGGGGGGTTTTCAACATGTGGCTCTTGCCTTCGCGCCGCGCACATCTTTTTAAAGCCTTTGCACGAGCTTCACGGGTTGAGGGTGGGCGGTTTTCAAAATGTGGCTCTCGCCTCAGCGCCACGCACATTCGCCTTACCATTATGCAAGTGCTTCGCGGATGGAGGGCGGTTTTCGAAAGTGTGGCCCTCGCCCCAGCGCCGCGCACACTCGCATGACAATTGTTCAAGTGTTTCGACTGATTGAGGGCGGTTCCTTTTCAACATGGGGCTCTAGCCTGATCGGCATCTTTTCAACATCTCGCTCTCGCCTCAGCGCCGCGCGCACTCGTTTTTGAACACTTGCGAGAGTTCCACGGACTCCCATGGTTAGCCTACCAGACATGGTGCTTTGGAAGGATTCAGGAATGTTAGCGCGCAGCAAACAGTTACGTTGATTCGCTGTGTGCAGTCCCAGGAATGGTGTTCTGGAGCGGCTCAGGCTGGTCAAGACGCGAAAGTCAGGTTGGTTCGTAGTGTTGACGTTCTGAGATTGGTGTTTTGGCACGCTTCAGGATCTTCAACGGTTGTCTCCCAACGGGACACTTCCCTCAGTGGACATGAATCCTTGTGGGTGCCTGTGTAGAGGGAGGCTTTCTTCCAACATCGTTGATGAGTCTTGGGTTTACACTGGTCCTCCTCCTCATTCTCATCCCGCCCTCTCTCATCCTTCGTCACTGCGAATCCGCCTCATCCCTCACACTTTCCTCCCTCATCAATCATCCCTCCCTCCCTCATGCCTCATCCTTTTCTCCTTCATCTCTGCTATTTCCCCTCATCCTTCCCTCCCGCTTTTCCCGTCTCCCTCCTGCCGTCGCCGTCGCCGCCGTCGCCGTCGCCGTCGTCGCAATCGTCTCCACCGCCGCCGCCGCCGCAGTCGTCGTCGTCGTCGTCGTCGTCGTCGTCGTCGTCGTCGTCGTCGTCGTCGTCGTCGTCGTCGTCGTCGTCGCGGTCGTCGTCGTCGTCGTCGTCGTCGTCGTCGTCGTCGTCGTCGTCGTCGTCGTCGTCGTCGTCGTCGTCGTCGGCGTCGTCGTCGTCGTCGTCGCGCCAGCTCGGCCCAGGCGCGCCCACGTTCCCGCGAGCCCGCGCCAGGAGGTGTCCGCATATTGGGGTTCGCGCGTACTCTCTCGAGTGTGCGCCGCACTTGCATGCCCCGCCCGCCCGGCCCAGCCTGCCCTTTTAGGGTCCGCCCGCCCGGCCCGACCCGCCCGTTCTGGTGCGCCTGGCCGGATCGACCCGCCCGTGAGGTTGCGCCCGCGTGGCCCGACTCGCCCTCCATCTTTCGCCCGCCCAGCCCGACCCGCCCGTGAGGGCTCACGCGTGCTCGTTCGAGTGTGCACCACACTTGGATATCCCGCCCGCCTGGCCCGATCCGCCCATTAGGGTGCGCCCGCCCGACCTGCCCCCTCCGGCAGGGTCCCGCTTCCCACCCGATTCGCCCGTGAAGTTTCGTGTGTGCTTAATCGAGTACACACGACGCTTTAATGTTCCGCCCGCCCGACCCGACCCGCCCGCCAGCCAGGATGCGCCCGCCCGACCCGCCTTGCCCATTACGGTGCGCCCGCCCGGCGCGCCCCGTATGTTAGGGTTCACGCGTGAGTGTGCACCACATTTTAATGTTCCGCCCGCCCGACCCGACTGTTAGGGTCAGCCGGCCCGACCCGACCCGCCCGGTAGGGTTCGTGCGTGCTTGCTCGATCGCTTATCGCATTTTAGTGTCCCGCCCGCCCGTCCCGATCCGCCCGTTGGGGTCCGCCCGCTTGACTATGCGGTCGAGTGCATGGCGCAGCATGCTCGGGCACGGGTCGACGACGTTGGCTGTGCTTCGCGCTCGGCGCGCCGCAGTCGCGCCTGTCACTGGCGAGGGACACTGGCAGTGCACCCCAGCAGAAGGAGGAAGAGGAGGAGGAGGAGGAAGAAGAGGAGGAAGAATAGAAGGAGGAGGAGGGGGAGGTCGCGCTTGGAGAGATCGCCCACCCAGACTTTTTCCCAACCATCCTGTGGTGTTGGGTCCTCGTTTTGAAGAGACGTCGCCCCGCGTTCCTCCTCCTCCTTCCTCCTCCTCCCCCTCCTCCCCTCTCCTCCCCCTCTCACACCCATTCGGGCACACCCCTCACACGTTTCGTGGCCCCATAGGGAGCTCCACCGAAGGCCCCAGTGGCTGCGCCCGCATGCGGTTCCACCCCCCATTCTGGCACACCCCTCAAACGTTTCGTGGCCCCATA
>CAUYUJ010018704.1:314895-329895 GCA_963575745.1 Prorocentrum cordatum
GGAGGAGCAGGAGGAGGAGGAGGAGGAGGATGAGGAGGAGGAGGAGGAGGATGGGAGGAGGATGGGATGGGATGATGATGATGATGATGATGATGATGATGATGATGATGATGATGATGATGATGATGATGATGATGATGATGATGCTGAGGAGGAGGAGGAGGAGGAAGAGGAGGAGGATGTGGCGAGGGGGAGGAGTATGATGAGGAGGAGAGTGAGGAGGAGGCTCGCAGGAGGAGGAGGAGGAGGAGGAGGAGAGGAGGAGGAGGAGGAGGAGAGGAGGAGGAGGGGAGACGAGCGGATCGACAGAGGAGGAGGGATCGAGGAGGAGGGAGGGAGGGATGGAGGAGGAGGAGAGGAGGAGGAGGAGGGGAGGAGGAGGAGGAGGAGGAGAGCAGGAGGAGGGGAGGACGAGGAGGAGCGACAGAGGAGGAGGGATGGAGGTGGAGGAGGAGGAGGAGGAGGAGGAGGAGGAATCGAGGAATGGAGGAATGGAGGAGGGATGGAGGAGGAGGGATGGAGGAGGAGGACCTGGAGACGGGGGCAGGGGAGCCGCCAGGGGCCCTGGCCGCCGAGCGGGCGCGCGCCGGCGCGCTGCGCAGCGAGCTGGGCGGGCTGGAGGCGGAGCTGGAGGAGGCCCGTGCTCCCGGCGGGAGGACGGGGGCAGGAGCAGGCCAGCGGGAAGAGGCAGGAGGGGGCAGGAATCGAAGAGGGAAGAGCGGCATAAACAGAAGCTTTTGGCGCTCCGCGCGGATTTCTTGGATCTGCGCTTGGCTCTCCTCCCCCCCCCCGGAGGCGCCGCCCCTGGCGCGCGGAGCGCGCCAGGGAGGGGGGTCCGGCGCAGACTCAAGAAATCCTCACGGAGCTCCAAAAGTTTACGTTCATGTCGTTTTTTGTTCCTCTGGGGAAGAGGAGGAGCAGGAGGAGGCAGGAGGGAGGGAGGGGTTCGAGCCCTGCAAGGCCCGATTCGAAGTCCCTGTCGCTTTTTTTGTCTACTCCTACTCGGCCGCCAGAGCGCGGAGGGCCCAAACAGGGCGAGCCCTCACGAAACACGAGGCGAGGGCCCTCGTCCCTGCGGTCCGCGTCCAATGGCGGCGCTAGCGCGCGCGAAGGCGGCGCGGCGAGACCGAGCGCCTCGGCCACGCGCGGGGGAGGTAGGGAGGGAGGGAGGGAGGGAGGGAGGGAGGGAGGGAGGGAGGGAGGGAGGGAGGGAGGGAGGGAGGGAGGAGGGGGAGGAGGAGGAGGAGGAGGAGGAGGAGGAGGAGGAGGAGGAGGGGAGGAGGAGGAGGAGGAGGAGGAGGAGGAGGAGGAGGAGGAGGAGCAGGAGGAGGAGGAGGAGGAGGAGGAGGAGGAGGAGGAGGAGGAGGAGCTTGAGGATGGTTTGTAGTGTAAGCCCAAGGGCACCAACGGTGTTGCAAACAACCCTCCCTCCATGTACCCTCTTCATATAGGTCCTTGCGCGACCTTGTTGTCATTTCGGGAAGCGTCCTGCTGGGCCGAAACGCAATACCTAGTATTACAACGCCAAGAATGAACGTGACTGCTGCGTCCTAACAGTGCTGCCAAGTTGTGTCAGAAAAGGATTCCTTGGACTGCAACGCCGCGAATGAACGTGACTGTCGCCGTACCAAAGCACCGTTCCTGGGACGTCACCAATAAGACTATTTGAAATGATTGCTCATGTGTATCGCGGATTTTCTCGGAGCGGAGGCGAAAACCACATTTCCAAAAGGAGCCGACAACTGGGCGCGGCGTTGAGGCGAGGGCCACACTTTGAAAATGGCCCGCCCTTCATCTTTGAAGGTGCTGCAGACTTTTCAGGTGGGTTTGCTTGGCGTTAGGGCGGGAGCCACATTTCCAAACGGAGCCGCCCTCCTGGTGCAAACTTATAAGACGAATGTGCGCGGCGCTTGCTTGTCAGGCGAGAGCTTCTGCATTTCTCAAAAGGTTTTCCAGCGATCACAGCCTCACGATGGCTGTTGTAGCGGGAGCCTTGTGGCTTCGCGTTAGGAGGTTTCCCCTCGGCTCCCAGGAAGACCAGTTATGTACTCGGTGCAGAAGTGCCCAGCAACTCTCATGTATTGCGGGTGTCTTTGCGATGCCAGGGCCCCGACAATCGTTTCAAGAGTGACTGTTTGGTTCCTCAGGCCGTGGTTGGCGCGGAGGCCTCCCCGGGGCTGCGTGTGGCTCAGAGGCGTCACGCCCTCGGGACTCACGCACCCCGTTTCTTCAAACGGAAGCGGCGCGTACCTTCCTGTTTCACTGTGTGAGCGCTCTCTCGAGGAGTGCTGTGTGCCTGGCGAAGCCGCCGTCATGTTTGGCGCTGGGTCGGGCGGGCGCTTCTCTTCGGACCCTCGTCGTCGACGGTGCGGTGTGGGTGCAGCTGTTAGCCGTCGCCAGCGCTTGGAGGTCCTTGGAGGAGTCTCTGGTGGCCTGGCTGGCCGCATTCGGGCTGTGCCCAGATCTAAGTTCACCGCCTTTGCGTTAGCCCTCGGAAATGTCCAAGGGCACCATCTGTCCCGTAACGGATCACCGCTCGCTGTCTGCCGGTTGGGAGCGGTGGAGGCTTCTGGGTTGCGACGGGCGCGGGGCCGGGCTCTTTGGCTACGCGTCAGCGCATCAGGAGGGCTCTTCGGAGCCGAGGCGAAGGTGGAGTCTCAGTTGTTTGGGCTCCCCCGCACGCTGAGCCAGTGCTCCTCGGACCGGGAGAGGCCTCTTGCCGCGGGCAACGCCGGGCTGATTCTGCAGCCGGCGAGACTGCGGGGCGCAGTAGGATCCCAGGCCTGGTCGATGGTGCTCCGCCAGCGGACCAGCGGGACACTGCGGCGGCCTTGGCCAAGAGGAAAGCCCACAGCGCCCTTGCTGACGCGGCGGCGGCCGATCACATTAAGGCTAAGGATTCCTCGGAGGTCCCCGAGAAAGCCCGCTTGGGGACCAGGAGGGACAGAGCCGCCCGCGTTAGCGCCCACAGTATTTCCAAGTGTGGCAAGCGCTACACATGTCCCAGGTGTGGCGACCTCTCTAGCAGGGGCAAGCTCCTGGATGTTTGCTCCTCCGATTGTGTCTCCGACGCGGCCCAGAAGTGGCCCGAAGACGTCGTCTCGGTTCCTGGTCCAGTGGAGGTTTGTGGTCTCGCGCTCAAAGAGTCCCATCGGCTCGGGTTCTGGGATCGTCTTAGCTTGTATTTTTGCCACCACCCCTGCGGTCGTACAGGTACCCTTGACTGTCGTCTGCTTGCTGCTGAATATTCCAACCCTTCCAAGAAGGGCCGTGACAACTTGGCTTATGTCGGGCCTGTCCCCCTACAGGGGGACTCTCGACGACAAATAAGAAATACCCCCAAAATGCCCCAAAAAGGCCAACACATATTCCCAAAATAGTCCCCACACTATGTTTGGTCTATGTTTTGATTATGTTGGGGGTATTTTTTATTTTTCGTCGAAAATCCCCCTGTAGGGGGACAGGCCCACCTTGCTGTCTACTTTCCGATGTGTCTTCTTATCTCTGTCCTCTCACTCTGACCCTGGTCGCACGGGACCCGGACGAACTCGGTCATCCGCGAACGGTACCGTGACAGGGCCAGGAAAGCGGGTGCCCAGGAACGGGGCCGCCCGCCAACGTCGGCCCAGAATCCGGGGCCGCGAGCCTTGGAATCCGGCCGCCCACCGAAATCGGCCCCGCAGTTTTCGCATATTCTTCCACTCTGGGCCTCCTAGGAGTAGATGGGGTCGGAGGATCGCGCCGCATCGCCGATGCATCGCAGATGCGGCTCGATGTAAAGCCCGTGTTGCTCCACGCCGACATCGCCGATGCATCGCCGACGTCGCCGATGCATCGACGTTGCATCGCCGATACATCAGCGATGCATTGGCGATGCGGCGCGATCCTCCGACACCATCTACTCCGACCCCATCTGGGA
The DNA here is from genome assembly GCA_963575745.1 of Prorocentrum cordatum. Classification (NCBI taxonomy): domain Eukaryota; class Dinophyceae; order Prorocentrales; family Prorocentraceae; genus Prorocentrum; species Prorocentrum cordatum. Next base: position 318,815 of record CAUYUJ010018704.1, read on the forward strand.
GGCCTATATTCAGTCTCGGTTAGGATCTCTTCGGTGCAAGCATTGGTTTGGGAACGAGTCTCTGTTCTAGTTGTTTCTTTCTACTCCCTCTTGCTCTGTGTCTCTCTCCATCTCTCTCTCTCTCTCGATATTCCTTCTTCCTTTTCTCCCTCTCTCTCTCTCTAGTTTTTACCTAACAGCGAAGACTGATAGGTTTCTAGTGGTGTCAAAAGAGAGCATCTGATGACTCAGAAGGGAGGTCTGGGCGGCATCCGGACAGCGAGGGCCGGGCTCAGGGCCGGGCTCGTTCTAAGCAAACAGTCACACACTTCGTGCTCTTCGACCTCCCAGAACTCCATTCCGGGGCCACATTTTGAATGCCCGAAGCCAACTGTAGGCCACTTCGTGCTCTATGACTTCCCAGAACTCCATTCCCGGGCCACATTTTGGATGCCCAGAGCCAAGTGTAAGCCACTTCGTGTTCTTCGAGTTCCCAGAACTCCATTCCCGGGCCACATTTTGAATGCCCGGAGCCAACTGTAGGCCACTTCGTGCTCTTCGAGTTCCAAACTCTATTCCCGGGCCACATTTTGAATGCCCGGAGCCAACTGTAGGCCACTTCGTGCTCTTCGAGTTCCCAAAATTCCATCCCTAGGCATGATCTTGAATGCCCGGAGCCAACTGTAGGCCACTTCGTGGTTTTCGAGTTCCCAGAATTCCATTCCTGGGCATGCTTTTGAATGCCCAGAGCCAACTGCAGGCCACTTCGTGTTCTTCGAGTTCCCGGAACTCCATTCCCGGGCCACATTTTGAATGCTGAGGCAGGCTGAGGCTGAGGCTGAGGCAAGCTGAGGCTGAGGCAGGCTGAGGCTGAGGCCGAGGCTGAAGGCAGACTGAGGCTCAGGCTGAAGCAGGCTGAGGCTGAGGCTGAGGCTGAAGGCAGGCTGATGCTGAGGCAGGCTGAGGCTGAGGCTCAGGCTGATGCAGGCTGAGGCTGAGGCAGGCTGAGGCTGAGGCCGAGGCTGAAGGCAGACTGAGGCCGAGGCTGAAGCAGGCTGAGGCTGAGGCTGAGGCAGGCTGAGGCTGAGGCTGAGGCAGGCTGATGCTGAGGCAGGCTGAGGCTGAGGCTGAGGCTGCAGGCTGAGGCTTAGGCAGGAGGCTGAGGCAGGAGGCTGAGGCTGAGGCTGAGGCTGAGGCTGAGGCTGAGGCTGAGGCTGAGGCAGGCTGAGGCTGAGGCCGAGGCTGAAGGCAGACTGAGGCTGAGGCTGAAGCAGGCTGAGGCTGAGGCTGAGGCAGCTGAGGCTGAGGCAGGCTGAGGCTGAGGCTGAGGCTGAAGGCAGACTGAGGCTGAGGCTGAAGCAGGCTGAGGCTGAGGCTGAGGCAGGCTGAGGCTGAGGCAGGCTGAGGCTGAGGCTGAGGCAGGCTGAGCTGAGGCTGAGGCTGAGGCTGAGGCTGCAGGCTGAGGCTGAGGCAGGCTGAGGCTGAGGCCGAGGCTGAAGGCAGACCGAGGCTGAGGCTGAAGCAGGCTGAGGCTGAGGCTGAGGCAGGCTGAGGCTGAGTCTGAGGCAGGCTGAGGCTGAGGCTGTGACTGCGACTGCCGTCGCCACTGCGACTTTCATCGCGAATGCGACTGCGACTGCGAGAACAGCATAATTCTACAACTGGATTCTCATGTGAATCTTAAGGGGAATGCTTCCAGATATGCTCCTACACATCGCTGTTAGGTTGCTTTGCCGGGATAATTTTGTTTTGTGTCTCTCTCTCTAACCCCTTTCTTTTATCCCTGTCCCTTTGCTACCCCTCTCTATCTTTACGCATTCCACTCTACGTTGTTTCCCTTTCTCTCTTTCTCCCTTGTTGTAATCAGTCTTCTCGAGTTTGGCACCCGTGCGGCTCTTGCCGTCATCACTGGTGAGGGGTGCGCGCGTGCGAATTAGATCATCGTGGACATTCCGCGGCGCAGACTACTTGTAATCAGGTCGACGTATTGGCGCACAGGTGCAGCACTGCAGTCCGAGGGCGGCGGCGACGAGGCCGACGACGACGGCGAAACCGACAACGGCGGCGGAGGCTTTGACGATGACGACGACGACGACGACGACGACGACGACGACGACGACGACGTCGACTTCGCCGCCGCCCGCGACGGCGGCTTTGACGACACCGACGGCGTTCACGACGGCGACGAGGGCGGCGTCGACGACGACGGCGACGACGGCGACGACGGCGACGGCGGCGGCGACGACGGCGACGACCGCGACGATAGGGCGGCGACCGGGGAGCCTAGGCCCGAGCCGAGTGCCAGCAGCTGCGCCACCTCGCGGCGGCGCAGGCCGTGGTCGCAGCCCCGCGGCCCGGCTTTTGCTCCTCGTCCTACCCCTCCTCCTCCTCCTCCTCCTCCTCCTCTTCCTCCTCCTCCTCCTCCCCCTCCTCCTCCTCCTCCTCCTCCTCCTCCTATACGCGTGGGCATACCTCCCCGACGGGGGTCCCCCCCCCCCCCCCCGACGAGGGATGCCCCCCCGACGGGGATACCCCCCCGACGGGCCCTTCGGTTGCAAGTCACGGGGTGCCTGGTATATTCTTACTAGTTTGAAACATATCCCTATCCCTGTGTTCGACATCACCTCACCTCGATGCCGACCTTAAGGATTCCCTCAGTTCATGGGGGCGTATCCCTAAGATGGTCCTCGCTTTTTGCTCGCCCATCTGAGGGATAGGGATACGTTCGAGGCTGGTTATCGTCCTCCTCTCTCCTCTCTCCTCCCTCCTCTTCCCTCAGCTGCCGTCCCGGCCCGATGGTTTGGGTGCAGGTTCCAGGAGCCTGCGAGCCTCTCGGGACTGCTGCTAGACGAGCCGACCCGCCATCCCAACATCTGGACGGCCGTGCCCCAGCAGGGGACGTTCGCCACCACGCGCCGCACATTCAAGCCAGCGTGGCACCGCCGCCTGAAGGCACAATGGGGGATCGCCAAAACGTTCCCCCGCATAGCAGCAGCCAGAGAATTGTTCGACCAACACCACAGCTCGATATCGCAGTCCAGCACTAATCAGCCAGCCAGTCGTCCTCAGGCAAAATTTTGGTCATGCAGCAAGTGCCAGAGGACGAACATAGACTCCAGCAAAAAGTGCATATTCTGCGTGCCGGAGCCAAACAACAGCAGAGACAGTGTCCCAGGCGAAGTTGACTCGCCGCCGCTGTGGATATACCAGTCTCGCACCAGGAAGCCACAGTTGTCCACGAGCTGGACTCACAAGGGGCAGTGGTGGCAAGATGATGTTGCAGGAAAGGGACCACGCCCGAGACGGGCCAGGTCGGCACATGCTCTTGACAGGAAGTCGAAGGACCAATTCAGGCCACCACTGCCGCGTCCATCCCAGCCGGAGGAGGCCTTAAAGCATCGGTTATGGTTGCCAATGCCTACAGTCATTGCTCATCGAGGCTAGCTGCAGATAAGCCTTGACGGGCTTGAACAGCATATCAACGGCGCCAACCAGATAGGACAGCGATCGGCCCGCATAGCGGAGCCAGACCAGGACTATGTGGTCACCCTGTGCATGATCATGTACGCCAGGGTTCCGAAGGTCCGCACGGAGCAGCAGAACGCATAATTCATATGTTGACATAATCAGAAAGCGTTTGGGCGACGCTCAGAGAACGGAGGACCAGGCACTTGACGAGCACAAGACAGCTGTCACCCTTTACACCGGCGCTCTTCGATGATGTTCAGAAGGCAGAGGATCTGCTATCTCACTTCGAACGCCTCGAAGATGAAGAAGAAGGAGAAAACGTTATCATGGATGACAAACATGGCCAGGAGCAAGAAGTACTACCAACGACAGCGGCAGCTCCCACATCGGCCAAGCCGCCACCCATGGAAGCCAAGCAGAGTACATATCAGACGGCAACCACAGCAGCGTGCATCGCATCCATGCAGGCTACCACATCAACTTGGCAGCGCAGGTCAGCGGCCTCACCACCCAGATGGCGATCATCGAGCAGGCCCTCGCCGCAGTCGTTACCAACGCAGCGCTGGCACAGCCAGCAGGACAGGGCCAATCACCAGCACCAGGGCCAGCGAGCCAACAGGCCCGCGCCGGTGCCATGGCCGCCGCACCGAGCACAAGGAGAAGCAGCTGCACCAGTTGAGCATGCTGATGCGCCAGCTGAGGGGGCAGTGACAACGCCCAGACCAGGGAGTGCGGCGTCAGCATCAGCTAAGCCATCAGACCCCGAGATCACCCCCGAGAAGATCAACATGGGGGTCGCAGCGGACATGTCAGCCAGCAAGCGCATCCCAGGCAGCGTCTGCAAGGTCGCCTTCGACAAGGGCAGCGCCCGCAGGGCGGCCGCCGAGGAGGTCGAGGTTGCCGCTGACGAGGACGACATCGACGAGGGCATGGGAGGCGAGCCCAGCCCGCGATTTGCCCGCCATGGCCAAGGAGGTGAGCTATGACAAGTACCATTGCACGCTGGGGGGGTATTTCCAGACATCTCGCCAGGAATTCAGGAAGACCCATGCCCCGCCCCTCCATTGGAGCCGGAATCCAATCTACGTGGAAATGTTACCAGCCCCATCCCCAACCTGGCGGGTGCCCGGGACCTGATCCAGCAAAGATGGGTATGGGAACTATTTGCCGATGCGGCTGCATGCGCTAGCTTCTGGCATTCCACCACTGTTGCAGGTCTTTCCAAGCTGGGCCCTGACCCAGGCGTCCCACTCATGCGTCTGGACATCTACGCGGACGGCACAGCTGGGGGATATAAAGATCGGGAGGGGTATTTCTGCGCACCAGCGTGGTCTTTTGTTGCCATCGCAGCAGCATGTGAGCACGCATGGTTGCACGGCTACTTGGGAGGTACTCTTGAGTCAGCACAGACACTATACCCCACGCCATTACGCCGTGCAGCTGCATAACATGAAGCGGGTATCTGGGCTACGGCGTGGCTTTTCAGCACTGAAAGCCAATTTCAGCAACTACCGCTTGTGTGCATGCATACCGACAGCATGCAGGTTGTACGAAGTGCCTCCTAAGGGGCTCTCGATGGCCCCCTCGAGCCCCCAGCGCATCCTGGACAGCATGGCGCAGATACTACACTACATGTGTTCAACTAACTGTCTACTGGGAACATGTCCCGGGGCATTCCGACCATGCGCGGTACGAAATGGCCGATGCCACAGCACGTCTAGCAGCCGTGCGCCTTCTCGCCCACCTACCTGTACCGAGACGGAGAGCGGAGCTCGACCTTTCGTGGCATCAGCAGGCACTGAGGTGGATGTGACTGGACTGCTTGGCCGTGGAGCGGCGCGCCCAGTTTCCGCCTGCCTCAGGCGCGCCGCTAAGGCCGCCGCTCAGTGCCAAGACCTTCTTGCAGGATGGGCCACCTTAACATGCTACACACTGGCGCGGCGAACGCTCTCACTCTGCATCCTAGCACGTGGGCTAACAAACTAGATGACAGCGGTCCTGGGCCAGGGAGAATTCTGCAACTTGCGGGCAGCGCTTCAGTTCAATATTATTACACTGCTGGTGTCTAGGATACCAGGTTTCAGGAACACAAAACACAGCAGGTGGGTGAGTGCACAGTTCTCCATTCAGCAGTCACACCAGCAGGCACATAATGATGCGCAGGGTGAATCGGACATTACATGGGATACATGCCGGGCCACGCTATCAGGGAGGACATGTGCGAGGTCTTCCACGCCGAGCCGACTGGGCTCATTGTCGCCATGCGGGGGCCAGGCATTTCACTCAACACCATTGTGCTGCGCGCTCCGCGCTCCAAAGCAGGGGGCGCAGCGGAAGCATCAGACGCGCGCTTGCAGGAGCGGTGGGCAGCCGCCACAACACTTGCGCTGCAAACGAGGTTGGGAGCAGAGCAGCTGATTGACCTACGGGTGCAAACGTGGCGGTCGGCGGCATGCGCTCAGAACCAATCGGCTCTCAGGACAGAGAACGTCAAAATATTCCAGGGGCGCTCCTTCACGAGTGCCTCATGGAAACCGACCAATGGGCCCCCTCTACCTCCCCGCCCTCCTCCACGGGGCGCCCTGGAACCTGGGCTGCGCCAAGAGAAGGGGCCGCGTCGCTGTCTCAAGCGGCATTGCAGTCGTAGAGCAGGGGGTGGAAGGCATGATCGGCCTTGCCGTTTCGAATGAGGACCAACAGGCAGCCGAGGCACTCGTCACGCCCCCACCCTCTGGGCACGTACAGGGGCGATCTGCGCCGCGCAGGGCCGGCGTAATCCTGCTTTGTGCCGCGACCCCGACGCGCGCAGCGAGTTTCAGTGGATGCTAGCAGAGGCGCCAGCGGTGGAAAACGACGTACATAGCACAGACCACGCACGCACGCATGACTCGAACGTGAGAGGCGACGCAGCAGGCCTTTCCAATGCGCAAGACGGAAAGCGGAAGGCAGCCACGCCAGTGCTGGATACAGAATGACACATTGGCTACAATCGGCCGACGCACTCCGCGCTCGCGACATACGCGCGCTACTCGCACACAGGTTGCAAGAGTCAGAAGAGGATTTTTTCTGGGCGCGCAGCGCGCGCCATGCTAGGCGCGTCGATGCTTGCATGCTCTGTGGCTACTACGGTGCGACCCCCCTCCTGCTCCACATACATTGGTGGGACATATGGAATGCAGCGCGCGCGCGTGCGGCACAGTTCGCACAGATCGCATAGAGACAGCCGGGGAATCGCAGCGACTACAGCACACGAGCACCACGACACGCAGAAGAGCCAAGTGGCTACGCATTGCGCACGAGACAAGAGCGGATATTTTGTCTGCGCTTGTCTTCGACTGCGCGACCCTGCACGCACGGGGCCCATCATTTCTGGTGCAGTACGTTCGCAAAGTGGCGCGCCTACTTTCAGGACAGGTTGCTGCGTGCAGGGGGCTGATGCTAAGAATGAGTCCACAGGTTGACGCCATGTAGTACTAGCACTCACTAGGTAACCAGCTACTTACACACTGGTCCAAGCACCGCGCGGATCAGGCATTCGCCACTCAACGACGGATGGGGGCCACGTCCAAGAAACGACCACTACTGAGGTCACTATCTATGGTGAGGCACCCCAGCGGCACGTTAGCCTCAGACACGACCGAGGCAGCCGACATCTGGCTAGAGCACTTTGGCAAGGAGGAGCTCAGTGCAGTTTCTCCGATCGCGCATGCCACGGCAGCTCGTGGCATGCTTCCGCCTTTGCCAGATGCTGAGGTCAACGGAGTGGCCCCAGAACAAGCTTTTCTGCCAGCACTCGCTCATATTCAGACCGCTTGCAAGCGGTCTCGCGCCTCGGCGCCCAGCCTGGACGGCCGGCATCGCCTTCAGTTTGTTGGCTGAGTTCGGCATCGACATATGTCGCATCTACTTCCCAGTCGTCACTAAGGCCGTACTACAGATAGAGGAGCCCGAGCCAGCACAATGGAAGGAGGGATGCGATCGGGACATCTGGAAAAAAGGGGATGACCCATCATGGCCCAGCATCTCCAGCTCTGTTATGATACCCCCACAGATTGGAAAGAAGTTTCGCGCGCTACTACGCACACCCCTAGCAGATGCATTGCCGGAACAAGCGGGAGAGTCGCAGTTTGAAAGAGTTGCAGGCAGTGGAGTCGACTTGGCAGGCTTGGCCCTCGGATCGCTCTCCACCCAAGTCCAGAATGTTTCAATGGTGTTTTTGCTGGTGGACGTTGCGCAAGCCTTTTGCGAATCTCTACGTCAACTGGTCATGACTACGTGCATGTGGTGGAAAATGATGCCATGCTACTTAATTTCACAGGGTTGACGCCAGCTGCAATGCACCGCCTCATGGAGCGTCTCAGGGAGGGGCCCACGGCTCTGGATAAGGCCCAAGTTGGCCAACACCTGGCGGCTCTCACGGCCTCGTCCTACCACTGATGGGGGCGGCTCCAATGATGGGGGCGGCTCCAGGACAACAGTTGGGGGAGTGGTTTCAACTTCATCCTTGCTGAGTGTGTCAACACGGCTGCTCAACGGCTTATTTCCTTCCACATACCTACGAGTATACCGACACTAGGAGGTGCCCACTCACTCAGTTACTTGGACATGAGCCCGTTGCGATCACCCCTGCAGTGGACATATGTTTTTTTGTCGACGGTGCGTTTGCAGCACGAGGCCCGCCCATGCACGTCCTTGCCATTGCGACAGACGCTGCAGGCGCAGTTGCGCCAAGCTCCCTGGAGCGAGGGGTCCAACTCAACTTCGAGGAAGGCAAGTCGGAGCTGCTCTTTCAGCTTCTCGGTGGCCACGCCAAGCTCGCCAACGTCGACCTCTGGAGGACGCGGCAAAACCGACATCGCTGGGGAGTTCGCTATCTGCGCGGTCCGACAATGCCCCCGCCTCGGGACCATCCTGGACGAAAAAGGACCCACGGGGCCAGAAGTCGCGCGCAGGATTGGAGGGGTCGCCCAGTCTTCCCAAGTCCTAAGGAGACGCCTTTTCCCCGTACGAAGCAGAGGCCCTGCAGCCAGGAAGGTTCCCACGCTACTCAACGACCAGGATAGCGAGGACGAGAGTGTGCTGCGCAATGGGAACCAGGCTGACATCCAGATGCGCTTTGTCGACGCTCTGATCACGTTTTCCCTTCTTTCAACGCGTGCACTTGGATCCGCCCGGAAAAGGGAGCTATGAAAACACCACGCAAATACGTCATACACAAGGTACAGAGCAGCAGCAGGTCTCAACAGATATGACGACCAGGCGGTTCCTGACCAGGAGGCCTTAACGGCAGTCATGAGGCCCGATTTGGGCATGCAACCACGCATGCACGTGCTACGGTTACTAGGTAGAGCTCTCCTTCATGGATCAGCTCTCCTTCTAGGTTTACTAGCGCATGCGCACCGCGCCTCCGCCGCCCACCATGCCAAGAAACTCGCGTGGATTTACCATATACCAGAAGACTTGCAGCGGCTAAGCTCGGTGCACAACGCATATCGTGATCTACGCAGCCCGTGCGATGATCTGGCACCATGGGGGGGGGGGGGGGGGGCGTGGCCGAGCCCCCCTTGCGGCGTGGAGGCAGACGTTGGAGATCGCGCAACGCGGAGCGACGCGCGCGCGCAGGCAAGGGCGACGCTGGCCGACAGGGCCGTGCAAGATTCTTACATATTGTGCAGTCCAGTGGATTTCCTCTCCCAGCCACGCATCCAGATCATCCCCAGACAGCAGCGGGGAGAGCAGCGCCAACCACCTACGTATGTCCGCGGTGTTTGACGGTACCTCCCAAAGCAAGAACGCTCAAGCAACATGTCATGCGCGTGCACTATACCATGGCATCACAGGTGGAGTATCACATGGGGGACACAGCCATGTGCAGAGCACGCGCTACTGAAGTCGCATCCAGACGACAGCTCAGGGATCATCTCGTATACCACTCAGCAAGATGCTGCCTCTCTCACCTCATGCAGGGCGCGCAACTATCAGCCTCTGCAGCGGAGGGGGCAGCAGAGAGAGACCGCCAGCGCGGTCAGGACCAACTAAAGGCAGGTCTAGGACGGTGGAGAACGGCGCACCCAGCCATCCCAGCGCAGTGTGCCGACGGTATGCCGTGGGAGTCAGCTTGGGTATTATCACATGTGGAAGGGGAATGCTGCCAGAGAGGTATTGCGAGAATCCAGTTACGAGCTCACTCATGAGGCGCTTCTGGCCATGACCGACGTCCGGTACGAACGACCTGGTTCACGGCCTCTGGAGGCCATCAGGAAAGATTATACCTCTTCCGACCCCGGGACTTTCAAGAACCAGCTACGCAGCAACTGCCATGGAGGATGCAAAGATCAGAGGTTTATATCCTAAATATGCACTGTGGGAGAATACACACAGGTGACACACAACACCACATCGATAGCATGAACGTGAGCACGCACATCATATGCACGGCACTCTCAATCGACATAGCGATCGACACGATAAGATGCGACGTCACGAGGCGCGATGCCTTCGAGATGTAGGCCGAACACATCAGAGCGCGGAGAGCCTGGGTCACAGGAGGGGGCCCCCCACGTGGTACCTGGAGTGCCGCTCGCCTGGAAGGCGGGGGACCCCCACCACTCAGAACCCACGCTCACTACTGGGGGGTGCCATGGAGCACGCGCAAGCAGGCAATCCAGTTCGAGTTAGGCAATCAGTTCCCCCACTCTCTCATCCTCTTCATGGCAGATCATGTCAGAGCGGTGTGGAAAGCGCAGGCGGTTTCCAGCTTCACATGGCTCTCGTTTAGGTCGATTGAATGCTGCCCAGTTGCCGGTGCTATCGATTTTGACCAGTGCACGCTGCAGTACGCACCACCAGAGACGATAGGAAGAGCCCCCACCAGCATACTCGCTCTGAGACCCCCCCAGCTGTTCCAGTATCTCACGGCCGTTGACGGGGGGAGGTGCTGCCACGACAAAGGAATGCACGCCACGCTGCTAGGCAAGAGAGAAGATAACCGCACGTTCGGGACGAGCTCCAAAAAGACGTACCCCGACATAACGCGTGCCACTATCGCTCGAGCTATGCACGATGCAGTGCAGAGTGCATGGCTATCGGAGGAGGAAGAAGATGTCCCACCTCCTCCCCCCACCTCGGATGTGCTCCCTGAGGAAGGGGAGGATACTACTGTTGCAGGGCTGTCAGACTTCAGGGTCGAGTCAACAGAGGAATTCTGGGAAGCACCAGGCTATGCACAGCACGCCGCAACTTCCAGGAAGCGCGGTGATCCCGAAGTGTGCAGATGGATTCCTCCCCCGCCCTCGCCTCCTGTTGGCCCCCTCCCCTTCCCGGCCGAGGGATCCGGCCACCCGCCGCCGCGGGATCGCCACCCTGCGCCCATGGGCTCCGCACCCAAGGTGGCCGGAGCTCTTTCAGCAGAGGACGGGATTCCCATTTCCGTTTACCCTGTTTCGCCTTCCCCCCCCCTCCCCCGCCCCCTGCCCCCGTCCTCGCAGCAGACCAGGTGGCCAGCATCGCAGCCGACAGAGCTGAGGCCAAAGCGCGTCGACACAGACGGGTGGCTCCCTGGACTGGCCAGCTTTCTTGCATGCTTGACTCTGTGAGTTGACCTGGGCCCTCTCTTTTGCACAGGTCCCAGGCTC
>CAUYUJ010018704.1:334895-359895 GCA_963575745.1 Prorocentrum cordatum
CTCGGCCCCTCCCGCCGTCCGCGCACCTCCGCCGGGGGCCATGATGCGCTGAGCCCCCTCTTCCTGGCCCCGCCCCCTCTTTGACGCACCCGAGCGTCGTCATGGCGTGGCGAGCCGCGCTGCTGGCGGCGCTGCCGCTGCTCCCGAGCTGCTCCGCCATCGCCTTCGCCCGCTGGGCGACCGACGCCGCCGCCGACGCGGAGCCGCAGCCCGACGCGGACGAGGCTGGCGAGGGCGCGCCGGGCGACCGCGCGGTCGCCGCGGAGGCAGAGTGCCAAGAGGCGAAGGTTCGGAGGAGGAGGAGGCGGCGGAGGAGGAGGGGGATGAGGAGGAGGAGGAGGAGGAGGAGGAGGAGGAGGAGGAGGAGGACCAGTGGAAGCCCCCAAGAGTCACCAACGATGTTGGAATTCACCCTCCCTCCAAGCTCCCTCTTCACGGGCCCCTACAACGGCTCATGTCCAATGAGGGAGCTGCCTCGTTGGAAGACAACAGTTCGAAGATCCTGAAGCGTGCCAACACATTGCTCTCGGGATTCATCGCCACGTACCAACCTGACTGCTGCGTCTTGACGATGCAAAGTCGAGCCAGAACACAATTTTGGGTACTTCAACACAGCGAATCGACATCACTGTTGCGCCCGCAGAATCCAGAACCCTTCCAGAACGCCATTGCTGGTACGTTGATCATGGGAATCCGTCGAACTTTTATAATTATTTTAAAACGAATGCGCGCGGCGCCAGAGCGAGAGCCACATCTTGAAATCCATCCGCCCTCAATCCCTGAAACTCTTGCAAATGATGAAAACGAATGTGTGCGCGGCGTTAAGGCGAAAGCCACATGTTGAAAACCACCGGCCCTCAATCCGCGAAACTCTTGCAGTTGTTTAAAGCGAATGCGCGCGGCGCTCAGGCGAGAGCCACAATTTGAAAACCACCCGCTCTCAGTCCGTGAAACTCTTGCACATTTTAGAACGATTACGCGCGGCGCCAAGGCGAGAGCCACATTTTGCAGACCACCCGCCCTCAGTCCGTGAAACTCTTGCACATTTTAGAACGAATGTGCGCGGTGGTAAGGCGAGAGCCACATTTTGAAGACCACCCGCCCTCAACCCGTGAACTTTTTACAAATTGTGATAACGAATGTGCGCGGCGATGAGGCGAGAGCCACAATTTGAAAACTACACGCCCTCAATCCGTGAGACTCTTGCAACTTGTTATAACGAATGTGCGCGGCGCTACGGCGAGAGCCACATTTTGAAAACCACCCGCCCTCCATCTGTGAATATGTTGTCACATTTTAAGCTTCAGAGTCATTAGTGGTGGGGAAGTCTCAGGAGAATCGCCCGGCCCGCCCTAAAAACTGGCCTCGGGGTGCGACAGGAAAGAGTTATCTATAAGGAGAAGGAATGGAGGGAGGAGGAGGAGGAGGAGGAGGAGGAGGAGGAGGAGGAGGAGGAGGAGGGAGGAGGAGGAGGCAAGAGGGAGGAGGAGGAAGGAGAGGAGGAGGAGGAGGAGGAGGAGGAGGAGGAGGAGCCACGAGCTGGAGCAGGCAGAAAGCGGCACAAGCATCATTTATCCGAGCTCCGCGCGGATGCCTTGGATTTGCGCTGGGGCCCCCTCCCTGGCGCGCGGAGCGCGCCAGGGAGAGGGTCACCACCCACCAAACCACCCCAACCCAACCCGAAGGCTCAGATTTACCCTCGATTTCTAGTGGGGGGGGGGGTCCGGGAACATCGAAAAAACACGTGTGGAACCCATACCCCCCCCAACCCGAAATCCGGGTCTTCGGGCTGGGTTGGGGTGGTCTGGTAGGTAGTCAGAGGGGCCCAGCGCAGATCCGACAAATCCTTGCGGAGTTCCGACAGTTTCTGCTTCTGCAGTCTTCTCATCTCCAGGATGGGCGGCGAGCTCGCGGGGGAGAGGTGAGAAGGGGGCAGACCCTCTCAGACGGCGGCGGGGCTCCTCGGAAACCTGCTGGTCTGCTGAGAAGCCGGGTCTTCGGAGAAGGCCTAGGGAATGTCTCAGAAGGTTGGATCGGGGGCGGACAGAACCCCCAACAGTGACACGTCGATTAGTGAATTTTCCGTTTTCGGCTCTCGAGAGGGCGCCGCGGTCGTTATTTTCCAGGCTTGCGCCCGCCAGGTTTGGGCCTCAGGTCGTTTTCACTAAACCACGTTTTACTAGAGGGAGGTCTGTCCATCCCCGATTGGAGGCCTTCCGAGCCTTCTGAGAAGGTGCGCCACCGAAGATAACCCCAGCCCCGCCAAGAGCGAGCAACGCAGAAATATGCGTTCGACTGTGCCGACATTCGCCCGTAAGCTGCCTGCATAAGACGGCGCGTAAGCGCCCTCGTTTCCAATGTCGCGTGCCGCGCTGGCGTCCCGCGCAAGCCAGCCTGTACGGTCGCTATGCCGTCGTGCGTAATCTCCTTGTCTTTTCTTCGCCAAAATCGCTTACATCGAAGAAGAGGCAGCTATATATGTATGTATGTATGTATGTATGTATGTATGTATGTATGTATGTATGTATGTATGTATGACTGTATGTATGTATGTATGTATGTATGTATGTATGTATGTATGCATGTATATATGTATGTATGTATGTATGTATGTATGTATGTATGTATGTATGTAAGTAAGTAAGTAAGTATGTATGTATGTATGTATGTATGTATGTATGTATGTATGTATGTATGTATGTATGTATGTATGTGTGTATGCATGTATGTATGTATATATAGGTGTATATATATATGTATGCGGAGCTCCGCGCGGATTTCTCGGATCGGCGTCAGAGCCCCCTTGACCGCGCCTCCGGCGCCGCCTCTGGCGCGCTCCGCGCGCCAGGGAGGAGGGTCCAGCGCCACTCCAAGAATTTCCCGCGAAGCTCCGACAGCGTATGTTTACGAGGATCTGTCCTCGCCTATCTCAGCCAAGCTGCCGAAACAAGGGCCATCCTGAGCTCAGGAGAAGCTCCGATCAGCTCTGGACGCCCGAAATGGGTACGGAAAGAATGGGTACGATGCCCAACAGCAATTCCTGTTCATTTTGAACAGGATCCGCTGTCCTCGCCGCCGCGGCCTGTGTCCGTTCGAGACAGGAGGCCGCCTGCCCAACAGCGGCCGCTGTTGGTTTGGGACAGCATTTGCTGTTGGGCATTGTACCCATTTTTTCGGTACCCATTTCGGGCGTCCAAATCAGCGGTCCGCTCCTCAGATCTAGATCGGGGGACCTCACTCAGAGCCGAGGCTCGCCGTGGCCGGGAACGCCTCTGCGTTTCCCTGCTCAGCGTTTCTTTTTTCGTAGCATTACGTCGGGCATGTCCCTCCGCGGGAGGAATATTCAAACATAGTGAAACAATGATTTGACTATGTTTGTCTATTGTGGAATTCGCTTGGACTATTTTTGAATGCGTGTTCTCCAACATCCGCCTGTAGGAGGACATGTCCGACCTAAGCGAGCACGATGACTGCGGCGAGGAGGAGGAGGATGAGAAGGATGAGGAGGATGAGGAGGATGTGGAGGAGGAGGAGAGCTGCCCCTTTCCTGTGCTGGGGAGGAGGAGAATTCGTTGCGGCTTTCTCTTGCTGCGGGCCTGCGCTCGCCAGGTCTGGTCTTGGCCCTTTCCTTATCAGAGGCCTGCCTTGCCAAGGGGGCTTCGTTGTCCATCGAGGAGGAAGATGAGTGGGAGGAGGATGATGAGGACGATGAGGATGATGACGATGACGATGATGCTGATGATGACGATGATGATGGTGATGATGATGATGCTGATGCTGATGCTGATGATGATGGCTGATGATGATGATGCTGATGATGATGATCATGATGATGATCATGATGATGATGACGATGATGATGATGCTGCTGATGATGATGATTATGATGATGACCATGATCATGATCATGATCATGATCATGATCATGATGATGATGATGATGATGATGATGATGATGAGGAGGAGGAGGAGGAGGAGGAGGAGGAAGAGGATAATGTCCGCCCCGAAGAGGTGGGGACCCCGTGCTACGAGTCAGTGGGTTGGCTCCGCCGGTACGGCCTCTCCAAACACCCCGAGTGGTACCCGGGCTACACCAGCGAGTCCTCCTTCGACGAGGTGCAGGGCATGCTCCACGGCCTCGGCAAGGCCAATTGCCCGAAGCCCTGCTTTGCGAGGAAGCTGCCCGCCGACGCCTGCCGGGACGTGGCCGAGGGCGGGTGCTACGAGTCGATCCTCTGGCTCAAGCGATATGGCCTTGCCCGGCACCCTGACTGGTATCCTGGCCTGGGGCTCAGCTCCAGCGTGGCGGAGATCCAGGCCGAGCTGCACCGCACCGGCAAGGGCAACTGCCCCCAGCCCTGCGCATCGACCGAGAGGAGAGACAGTGACATCGCCACCACCACGACCGTGATGGAGCAGACCGCAGAGGAGCCGACGGGGCAGTGCATGGACGCGAAGCCAAACACGCCGTGCTACAGCGCGGTAATCTACGGGCTGAACGAGGGCATCAGCAAGTTTCCCAACCTGTACGAGGGCTTCCCGGCCAACGGGAGCATCAGCTTCAAGAAGGTCCAAGAGTACATGTACCTCCAAGCCCGACCCAGCCAAGCACCCTGTAAGATGCCCTGCCCTTCGGAGCAGGTCCGGGTCGGACAAATGGGAGGGATTGGGGAAAAGGGGGTCACGAAGCCAGCTGTTGTCGTCCCCAGCGCCAAGAGCTTTCCTCGATACATGGTTGCCTTCGTTGCCGGGGGCGCGTGGGAAACCAGCTACGGTAGTTGTTGATTCGCTAGCCTCTCCTTTGCTACCCCCCTCTCAGTCCGACCCGTCAGGTGGACCTGGAAACTCTGGCCAACCACCCCGAGGAACTCCGCGTCAAGAAGAGGGTCGAAGACATGAGTATGAACGAACTGAGCGATTTCTTCAGCGGCAAGTGGGACGGCTACGTGTCGAAGATGGTCCACGGGGACTGGCAGCCATCCACGACCTTCGAGAAGCGCCTCTTCGATCCGACGACCACCGTGCCCGAGTCTCAGCTGCCCGACTACGAGGTGCCACTTCCGCTGGCCGACGACGACAACAAAGACATGGGCACTGCTCCCGCGGAGGCAGGGCCCATCATGTCGATCCGATCACCACCCATCCAACCACCCCAACCCAACCCGGAGGCCCCGATCCGCCCTCCATCTGATTCCAGTGGGGGCGGTGTCGGGGAACATTGAAATAACACGTGTGGAACCCGTACCTCCCCAACACGAAGTTCGGGTCTCCGGGTTAGGTTGGGGCTGTCTGGTAGGTAGTCATCCGGCCGATTCGACTCGACGCCGACGTCGGCCGGCCGGATCTTCTTCTGCTCGGCTCTCTCGACGGCCCGGTGCCTGCATGGTGCTGCCGTGCATCCCGGCGCTGCTGACTCCCCAGACGTCCCCCCGCGTCTTGATTGGTTCACACCGTCGAGCCCCAGGGGTCTCGGCATTCCCCGGGGCTGGCTCTTCATCCCGCGTCGCTTTTTCACGGTCCGGGTGCCCGGCGAGGGCCGAGGCCGAACACGATGGCTTCAGCGGGTGTGATCTTATCACCCTTGGCTGTCGAGTCCCAGCCCGGGACTCCAGCGGCCCTTCGGGACGAGCCGGGCCCCCCCTCTGGACGCTCTCGGCGAGGCGCAGGCGCTGGAACGCATCTCGAGGCTGGAACACCTGCGAGAAACAACTGACGCGCCCGCGGAACTTCAAACCTCGAACCCGAAACGTCACCTCGAGGAGTGCCCGCCGGAGCCTACCCCACCCAGCGCGCGATCCGATCCTGACCTCTCGCCCGAGGCAGGACGGGGAGGGTTGGGAGGAATCTGATTATGATGATAGTGAGGAGGAGGAGGAGGAGGAGGAGGAGGAAGAAGAGGAGGAGGGGGAGGAGGAAGCGGATTCCTTCCTCCCCTGCCTCATCTCGCCTAATAATATGATCTCCATCTGGCAGACGTCGCGGCACTGCGCTCTACACGAGTTTGCCTGTTGCAGGTCGGCTTGTGTGGCGTTTCGGGTTTGCCTGGCGGCTGTCTGACTCGTATTGTGTTCACTGCCGAGGCTATGTATTTGAAGAGTGGACTGGCACCGATTGTTGGCCCTCGTTGCCGTCTGTTCGATACCATCATCGGCCGAACCGATTCCGATCTCCAGACCCCCGACGTCATCATTTTTTTCACGCCGTTGACCCCCAGAAGTCTCGACCCATTCCCCTGGACCGGCCTTTCATCCCGAGTCGTTTTTGACTGTCCTGGGGCCCGTTGTGGGCCCCCGGGGGCCGTTAACGGCAAGAAGCCTCCCACCATGCTTTTCTTTGCTTTGCGGCACTGCGCTCTGGCGCTCTGCCGAAGCCGAAGACGTATGACGTCTGTTTTTTTTCAGCCGGGGCTCCTGGAAGTCCCGACTCCTTCCCCAGGGGCGGTTTTTCCCATCCCGAGCGATATTTGGACGGTCCCGTGGCCCAGCGAGGGCCCCCAGTTGGACGTGCTTCCCCAGACCACCGACGTCGTGCTTTTTTCACAGTGTTGACCCCCAGAGGTCTGGACCCCTTTCCCAGGACTGGTTTTTCATCCTGAGTCGTTTTTCGATGGTCCCAGAGCCCGTTGAGTGCCCTGGGAAGCTGGAAATAGCGAAAAACAGTCCGTTGTGCTATGTTCACCGCGCGGGGGTCCTGGGCAGCGACGCGAGCATGCCTGGGAGCCCGCACCGATCCCTCGGCAGGCGCCCAGCGGCGCCCAGGAGGCTGCGGCAGCCGGCGCCTCCGCCGAGGCGGCGGCCGAGGCGGGTGCCCCGCAGGCCGCCGGGGAGGCGCCCGCCGCTCCCTTGCCCGAGGTGGCCCCGGAGGCCGCCGCGGAGGCAACCGCAGCCCCCTCGGAGGCGGCCCTCCTCCTCCTCCGGCTCCTCCTCCGTCTCCTCCTCCGTCTCCTCCTCCTCCTCCTCCTCCTCCTCCTCCTCCTCCTCCTCTTCCCTCTCCTCCTCCTCTTCCTCCTCCTCCTCCTCCTCCTCCTCCTCCTCCTCCTCCTCCTCCCCCTCCTCCTCCTCCTCCTCCTCCTCCTTCTCCTCCTCCTCCTCCTCCTCCTCCTCCTCCTCCTCCTCCTTCCCGCTCGCGCAGCGGTCAGGCGGGGGGACCTCCTTCACCGCACCCCATTTTGGCTCAAGCCTGCCCCCTTTGGGGCGGGGGCCCCTCCTTCGCTGGGGGGGACGCGGTGCAGGGCGCATGCCATGCGCCCAGAAGGCTTGAGCCGAGCCGATCGGGCCTGGCGCGCGGCGCTGGGGGCTGCTGCCGAGGGCGCGCGTGCTGTCCTGGCCCGTGAGGGGCTCGAGGATCCCAATCGCCTGGCGACCCTGAGCGACCTGCAGCCTTTCGAGCTGGCGCGGGCGCTGGGGATCGAGATCGTGGCAGGCAGGGCCGCGATCGCCGACCAGGCCGAGGGGCGCCAGGTGGAGGAGATCTGGTGCCTCCTCCCCGCGGAACGGTGGCGGCGGCCGTGTGGCAGCGACACCTGGCGCTGCTGCCCGTCGAGGCGCTGGAGGCGGAGGTGGCCGAGCGCCGCCGCCTCGCGGCCGCGCGCCGAGAGGACGAGGCCGTGTGCCGCGCAGCTGTCCCGGTGCCCGCGCCGCCTGTCCAGGCGCGGTGGCCGACGCGCGTGGCCAAGGCGTGGGCCGAGGGGACTCCCCCTGCCACGCTGGCGGCGCTTGAGGAAGCCAAGCGCCGCCGGTTCCAGGCGCGGCTGGTGCGGATAAGGTCACGTTCCTCCAGCTCCTGGTGGTGGCGGAGTTTGAAAAGGTCGGGGACCCGCTGAAGCACCTGGGGTACTTGGCGGCGGGCCGCCGGGCGTCCACGTTGCAGAGCGTCCTGGGCGACTGGCGGCGCATGCGGGCGTGGCTCGAGACAGCGACCAGCGGCTTCTGGCCCGGAGGCGCCGAGGACGTGGCGGCGTACCTGGAGGCGCGGCGGAGCCCTGCGGCAAGACGGTGCTGAAGGGGGGCGCTCGACTCGCTGCTCTTCCTGGACGAGCTCGGGCGCGTCCCAGCGGAGGTGCGCCTCGGCCATCATCCGGTGGTCGTGGGCGCGGAGCAGCAGCTGGCGGCTTGCCTCGGCGAGGACCGCGCCGTCTCCGAGGTCTCGAAGGCCCCGCAGGTGCTGGTGGCGCTGGTGATCGCGTGGGAGTGGTACGTCGTGGACCCACCGAACCCTAAGTTCGCTCGGTACTACGCCGGCGTGAGGTGCATCAAGTACTGGGCCTCGCTGCGCTTCGACGACGCGAGGTGGGTCGACACCGTGGACCAGAACGTTTGGGCCTGGCCAGGACCAAGGCGTCAGGACCTGGGCGGAAGATCGCGCGGCTCTACGCGAGAGGTGCTGCATGGCGAGCGCGGCGGCGGTCCTCGGCAGGGATCGCGCCACCGTCGACTGGCTCGGGCGCTGGTCATCGTCCATGTCGGGGGCGTGCGTCAGGACGCAGAGGATCGTGGTGGAGCGCTTGCAGTCGGAGCTGGCGTGCTACGCGCGCGCGGGCCGAGGCGGCCTGGACTTCCTCGACGACTTCCTCTACGAGAACGACGCGCTGGACCAGCTGGGGACCTGCCTGACGAAGCGGGGCTGCGGGATCGCTGAGGTCGATCAGATCAAGGTCAAATTGATGTACATCGGGAACTACCCGGGAGCTCCGAGGCCCGAGAAGGGGCTTCCCGCAGGTCCGGTGGCTGGATGCGTCGGGGACCTCGATCCAGAAGGGCGTGCATGCCCCGGCGGCGGCCCAGGCGCCCCGGGCGGCCTCACTGGCCCCGCGGCCCGGGGCCACAGGGCAGCGCGCCAGCGCTGGGTCACCAAGGCGCCGCCCCGGGTTCACCCGCCCTCCCGGGGCCGCCGTCGGCGGCCAGGCCGGCGAGGGCTGCGCCGAAGGTGGCCCTGCACCTATTCTCGGGCCTCTCGCGCAGGGCCAGCATCCAAGAGTTCTTGCTTGACTGAATCCTCTTTCTGCCACAATTGATAGAAGATGCAGGTATATTGATACATACCGTGCATCATTTATACACGCACATATATACACACACACATATATAAGAGCCATTGCAATGTAGTGTTAGAATTAGAGATACTGTGTATACAACGTGGTAAAGTTCCACGCCGTTACATCATGTTGTATATACTTCGTTTGATATATATATATACAATTTAGCAGAACTTGCAACATTCGATTTTTTTAGTTTTCGTTTTTTCCCACAATTCGCAAGAATTCGGGAGCTGTGCTCTCCGCCCCTTGCATCGGCTAATCCATGCACGCCCCAAATGAGGGTGGGGCAAGTTTTCAAGTTCCTTGGAATGCACGGCAAGTGCATGTGCCAGGGCGGCTGGTATTATTCGAATGCATCACCATCCATCATGATTGGGCCGTTGGGGCATCATGGGGCGCCGTCTTGAGCCATCGCTCGCCTTTGCATGAGAGCTTCTGCCCACGGGGCGCATGGCTCATGGAGTTCCCGTTTCGCGGAGAGCTTCTGCTCATTCATGGCTCGTTGAGCTCTTCTGCTCGTGGAGCTTATGGCTCAATGTTCCCGACGGCCTTCGACATCGAGATTTGTATATACATGTCGGTTTATAAAATTATGCCGGCAAAGCAACCTAACAGCGATGTGTATTTGCAGATCTGGAAGCATTCCCCTTAAGATTCAGGTGATAATCCAGTTGTAGAGCTCTGCTGTTCTCAGTCGCAGTCGCATTCGCAATGACAGTCGCAGTGGCAACGGCCTTAGGATCCAATGGAATCCTGAGGTTTCCTAGGGAATCCGGAGGATTCCGAAGGATTCGCCTGCCTCGGCCTCAGCCTCAGCCTGCCTCAGCCTCAGCCTCAGCCTGTCTCAGCCTCAGCCTGCCTCAGCATCAGCCTCAGCCTCAGCCTCAGCCTGCCTCGGCTTGCCTCGGCCTCAGCCTCAGCCTGCCTCGGCTTCAGCCTCAGCCCCAGCCTGCCTCAGCCTCAGCCTCGGCCTGCCTCAGCCTCAGCCTGCATCAGCCTCAGCCTTAGCCTGCCTCAGCCGCAGCTTGCCTCAGCCTCAACCACAACCTCAGCCTCAGCCTCAGCCTGCTTCATTTTCAGCCTCAGCCTCAGCCTGCCTCGGCTTGCCTCAACCTCAGCCTCAGCCTGCCTCGGCCTCAGCCTCAGCCTCAGCCTGCCTCAGCCTCAGCGTCAGCCTCTAAGCCTCAGCCTGCATCAGCCTCAGCCTCAGCCTCAGCCTCAGCCTCAGCCTGAGCCTCAGCCTGCCTCAGCCGCAGCCTGCCTCAGCCTCAGCCTGCATCAGCCTCAGCCTCAGCCTGCCTCAGCCGCAACTTTCCTCAGCCTCAGCCACAGCCTCAGCCTCAGCCTCAGCCTGCTTCAGTTTCAGCCTCAGCCTGAGCCTGCTTCGGCTTGCTTCAGCCTCAGCCTGCCTCGGCCTCAGCCTCAGCCTCAGCCTGTCTCAGCTTCAGCGTCAGCCTGCCTCAGCCTCAGCCTGCATCAGCCTCAGCCTCAGCCTCAGTCTGCCTCAGCCTCAGCCTCAGCCTGCCTCAGCCTCAGCCTGCCTCGGCCTCCTGAGCCTGCATCAGCCTCAGCCTCAGCCTGCCTCAGCCGCAGCTTTCCTCAGCCTCAGCCACAGCCTCAGCCTCAGCCTCAGCCTGCCTCAGCTTCAGCTCCAGCCTCAGCCTCAGCCTGCCTCGGCTTGCCTCGGCCTCAGCCTGAATCAGCCTCAGCCTCAGCCTCAGCCTGCCTCAGCCTCAGCCTCGCCTCAGCCGCAGCTTGCTTCAGCTCCAGCCTCAGCCACAGCCTCAGCCTCAGCCTCAGCCTCAGCCTGCCTCAGCTTCAGCTTCAGCCTCAGCCTCAGCCTGCTTCGGCCTGCCTCAGCCTCAGCCTCAGCCTGCCTCAGCCTCAGCCTTCGCCTCAGCCTGCCTCAGCCGCAGCTTTCCTCAGCCTCAGCCACAGCCTCAGCCTCAGCCTCAGCCTGCCTCAGCTTCAGCCTCAGCCTCAGCCTCAGCCTGCCTCGGCTTGCCTCGGCCTCAGCCTGAATCAGCCTCAGCCTCAGCCTCAGCCTGCCTCAGCCTCAGCCTCGCCTCAGCCGCAGCTTGCTTCAGCTCCAGCCTCAGCCACAGCCTCAGCCTCAGCCTCAGCCTCAGCCTGCCTCAGCTTCAGCTTCAGCCTCAGCCTCAGCCTGAATCAGCCTCAGCCTCAGCCTCAGCCTCAGCCTGCCTCGGCCTCAGCCTCCGCCTCAGCCTGCCTCAGCCTCAGCGTCGGCCTCTCAGCCTCAGCCTGCATCAGCCTCAGCCTCAGCCTCAGCCTGCCTCAGTCTCAGTCTCAGCCTGCCTCAGCCTCAGCCTGCCTCAGCCTCCTGAGCCTGCCGGTTCGTGGCGCCATAGGGGGTCACCGACGGCGCAGTGGTTGCGTTCACATGTGTTCTGCGCCTAATTCGCCGTCCGCCCCCCCTCATACGATACGTTCCGTGCCTCCATGGGGAGCGCCACCAAAGGCCCCAGTGGCTGCGTTCACGTCTGTCCAGCGCCCATGTCGGCACACCCCTCATGCGTTTCGTGGCCCCATGGGGAGCTCCACCGAAGGCCGCAGTGGCAGTGACCGCCTGCGTCCTCGCCAGCCATTTCGGCACGTCCTTCACACGGTTCGTGGCCCCATCGGGGGCCCTACCGAAGGCCCCCAGCGGTTGCGTGCACATGCGCCCCCGCCACCCATTGCGGCACGCCCCTCACGCGCAGTTCCACCGAATAGGATAAACACAACTCAGGTGCTCGCAGCTGCATATGGTTGGGCCCTTTCGCCAGGGCAGCATCCCCCGACTATCCTGTGGTTGTTGGGCCCTCGTTTTGAAGAGAGCGCCCCGCGCTCCTCTCGTTCTCCCCCCCCCCCTCCCCCATGTCCTCATCGTCACCACACCAGCATCACTCCAACCGGCGGGCACCTGTCCTTCGCATGCCCTCATCGTCGCCACCCTCGTCACCACCATCACCATCGTCGACACCATCGCAACCATCATCGGCCTCAGCATTAGTATCACCAACATCATCACCACCATCATCAACACCACCACCATCTTCATCATCACCACCATCAGCATCAACGCCAGCATCGGCATCATCATCAACATCATCACCATCGGCATCAACATCACCACCATCACCACCATCATCATCATTTTCATCATCATCATCATCATCATCATCATCATCATCATCATCATCATCATCATCATCATCATCATATCACCGCCGTCATCAGCACAATCATGCGAATATAACCATCGACATAATCATCACCATGACCGTGATCATCGTCTTGGTCATCACCATCATCGTCGCGACCATGTTCACACCGTCATCGCCGCCATCATCGGCATCGCTTCAGCTTCGGCACAACGCTCACACTGTTCGTCCCCCGTCCCTCCCCCAGAGGGGCTCCACTTGAAGCCCCAGAGGCTGAGTTCGCATGCTGCCACCCCCTCTCTTTGGCACCCTACTCACATGTGTGCGGCCTCATAAAGGGGGCTGCACTTACGGCTTCAGTGGCTGCGTTTGCATGCCGCCCCCTTCTCACGTTTGCACACCCCTCACACGTTTCGTGGCCTCATAGGGAGCTATACCTAAGCACCCAGTGGCTGTGTTCGCATGCCGCCACCCCCCATCACTTTGGCACACTTTCCACCGACGGCCACATTCGCTGCGTTCGCATGCCGCCACCCCCCTCACTTTGGCACCCCCATCGCACTTTTCGTGGCCCCGTGGGGACTTCCACCGAAGGCCCCAGTGGCTGCGTTCGTTGCTGCTCCCCCCGCCTCAGTTTGGCACCCCCCCCCTCACAGGCCTCGTGGCTCCATAAGGAGCTACACCTGAGGACACAGCGGCTGCGTGGCTGCGTTCGCATGTCGCCCCCCTCCGTGGCCCCAGAAGCGGGCTCCACCGAGGGCTCCACCGAGGGCTCCAGTGGTACCGTCCACATGCATCTCCCTCAATGCGTCTCCCCCACCCATTACAGCGCTTCGTAGCTCCATAAGGGAGCTCCACCTAAGGCCCAGAGGCTGCGTTCACTTGCCGCCCCCCCTTCATTTTGGCACGCCCCTCACACGCCTCGTGGCCCCATGAGGGGGCTCCACCTAATGCCCCAGTTGTTGCGGTCGCATGCCGCCCCTTCCTTCACTTTGGCACACCCCTCACACGTTTCGTGGCTCCATAGGGGACTCCACCTAAGGCCCCAGAGGCTGCGTTCGCATGCCGCCACTTCCCTCAGTTTGGCACCCCACTCACACGTTTCGTGGCTACTCACATTTTTGTGGACCATAGGGAGCTGCGCTTCGGGCCTCAGTGGCTGCGTTTGAAGGCCCCCCCCTCACACGTTTCGTGGCCCCATGAAGGAGGCTCCACCGAAGGCCCCAGTGGCTGCGCTCGCATGCTGCCATCCCTCTCTTTGACACACCACTCACACGTTTCGTGGCCTCATAGGGGGCTGCACTTACGGCTTCAGTGGCTGCGTTTGCATACCCCCCTGTTATTGCTGCACATCTCTCACAAGTTCCGTGGCCTCACAGGGAGCTGCACCTAAGCACCCAGAGGCTGCGTTCGCATGCCGCCCCCCCTCACTTTTGCACGCCCCTCACACGTTCCGTGGCCCTATAGTGAGCTACGCCTAAGGCCTTAGTGGCTGGGTTCGCATGCCGACACCTCCTTCACAGTGGGACTCACCTCACAAGTTTCGTGGGCCCAGAGGGGGCTCCCCCGAAGGCACCAGTGGTTGCGTTCACATACCCCCCCCTCACTTTGGCACCCCATTCACACGTTTCTTGGCCCCATACGGGGGCTCCACCGAAGGCCCCAGTGGCTGTGTTCGCATGCCGCCACCCACCCCCTTCCCTTGGCACACCCCCCACACGCTTCGTGGCCCCATAAGGGAGCTCCACCTAAGGCCCCAGTGGCTGCGTTTGCATGCCGCCCTCCCCCTCACTTTGGCACCTCATGGAGAGCTCCACCGAAGGCCCCAGTGGCTGCGTTTGCACGCGTCCACGCCAACCATTCGGCACACCACTCGCACGTTTCGTGGCCCCATAAGGAGCTCCACCGAAGACGATGCTCACAACTGCATGATTCACAACTGCATAGGTCCTTCGCCAGGCTTTTTGTTCCACGGCGCGAGCATGTCTGGGGCCAATGTCAGGAGAAGCTCGAGGCGGAAGTATTTCGCCGCCTTCGGCCTCTGGAGGCCTCGGGGCGAAAAAGCTGGCCATATTGGGAAAGGGTTGGGACCTTGGGGGATCCCGTCTCGGAAAAGATTTGGACGTCGCACATGTCTGGGGCATCTCTGGGGAGGCGGCCCCAGGCGGCCCCAGGATCCTGCCACCCGTGCACTCGGTTTTCGGACGTTCCCGTTGTTTTGTCCAGGATTCCTCGCCTCGGGGTGCTTTTCAGCAGCTGCGCCTCGCCCCATGGGGGGGTTCGAGGTTCGAGGTACTCGGGCGTCTTCGGGCGTTCTCGGCTGCTTTGAGGCCTCGGCACGCGTTCCAGCAGCTGCGCCCCGCCGAGAGCGTTCCGGGGGTGCCCGGGTCGTCTCGAAGGGGGCCGCCGGGGAGCCGAGTTATGGCCCCAAAGCAGGGTTCTGACACACCGAACCAGACATTCCCTGAGATCGGGGCGCTGTGTATAATTTTGTCACACCGGGTGTTCTCGTCTGGATTCGAGCCCTGGGACCCTCAAACATCGATCCGGCCTGAAAAATGATGCAGAAAAGATTGGGTTCGGGGCTCTGGTCGCGATTTTCCGCGACGTTGCAATTCTTGACGCTTCACGTACCCCTCCAGCTTGCCCGCCCGTCCCGTTTGACGCCGCCTGCGCTTCCGCTTGCGGCTGCGACAAAAAGTACCCCCTCCAGCCCATCCAGAAACAGATCGCTTGGCGAGTTGCCTTGATCTGGGAAGTGTGACATCATGCAGTGTATCAACCGCCTGGGAAGTGTTTTCTCGGATATCTGTTGGAGCCGTCTTGGGTCTCTTATGGAGTCCTCGCGGAGCCGCTTGTGGCACTCTTGGGGCCCTCTTGGGGCTCTTTTGGGGGTCTAGGGGCCTTCTTGGGACAATTGGGGGGGTCCGGGAGGCCTCCTGAGACAATTCGAAATTCATTGAAGAAGAGGGGGGGGGCGGCAATTCGTCTCCCCCTCGGAGGCTCAACAATGGCGTCATGGGCTCTCTTGGGGCGCTCTTGGGGCGCTCTGGGGCGCTCTTGGGGCCGTCTTGGAGCCCTCTTGGGTCTCCCTTGGGGCTCTCTTGGGCCATCTTCGGGCCATCTTGAAGCCTCCGAGGCCCATCGGAAGCGAAAAGGCGAGAAGGCACACCTCATCAATTTTCCTAGGTTTTTGGAACCAGTTTTGCCTCTTGGGGGACCCTCGGAGGGCTCAGAGGGCACTTGGAACCGTCTTGGGTCCGTCTTGAGGCCTCTTGGATGTGTGCCGGAGGCTATCTTGAGCTTCAGCTATCTTGAGCCATTTTGGAGGCCATCTTGGGGTCTCTGAGGCCCTCCTGGAGGCATCTGGGGCCATCTTGGACGCTCTAACTACCCGCTGCCCCCCCTCCCAGGCCCAGGGGAGGGGGTAGGTGGATGGGGTCAAGACACCCCCTAGATAGCAAGCCGTCTAGCTCACTCTCACCCGCCCCCCCAACACATGGGCAACACCCGAGCTTCAGAATGTTCAGCGGTCGTCTTTGGATGGGCAGCTACTGGGAACCAAAACCGACTCCATGTGCGCGACGCTGGGGCCCGAGCGTGCCATGCACGTCTAGTGCACCAGATGCGCCACGTGCTCCGCGTGCGCCAGGCGAGGTGCGCCACGCGTACAAGGCGCGCCTCGCGCGCCAGGCACCCCTGGGGCCCGAGCGTGCCGACCACGCTTGGTGCGCCAGATGCGCCACGTGCTCCGCGTGCGCCAGGTGTACCGCTACCCCAGCCGCGCCAGGTGGGCCTCGTTCGGGGCGCGTGGTGAGTGTGTCAGGTGTGCCAGCTCACGTGACAGCACACATCAGGAAGGATCTCGGCCCCCACCATCCTTGTCGAAAACCAATGCCAATCACTGTGCCTGGTGGGCCTGCGCACAGCAGGCCTTACGCCACCACCCCCGCCGTCCGTGTCAACAACCACTTGACAGTCATCGTGGGGTGGCCGCGCATGATTCAGATTTAGCCGCGAGGTGTATTTTGTTTTGTTTTTGTTAGGGATGGTAGCCCTGCGCGCAGCAGGCAATATGCTGACACCCCCGCCGTCCCTGTCAAACAACAATACAAAGTGCTCGCGGGCCTCACGAACATGACTCAAGGCTGTGCCCAACAGTATACTTTGTTATATTGTTTTTGACAGGGATGGTGGTGGTGTGGGGGAGGGGCACATCGGGTGGGCCGCGCATGCTCCAAATTTGGAGGCAGAATGCTTGTTGTATTGTTTTTGGCAGGGATGGTGAGCGGGGTGAGCATGGTGTCCTCATTGTTCATGGTTGGCTGCCGGTCGCCTGGGGGAGGGGGTGCATCTTAATAGGAGGCATTGAAAAACTTTCCCCCGTACGGTCGGGGCCCAGAAGAAGGAACCCTTTTGGTTGGGGAGGGGCTCCGCGTTCCTTAAATGGTTCACAGCTTGTCTTGGGCTTTCCCTAGGTTTTCGATGGGAAATCGAAGTTTAGCTTATGGAAAAAGGGGCCTCGTTCCTTACTTAGGGTTCCTTAGGTCAACGCCCCGACTGCACAGGGGAAGGAGGGATCTTGGGCAGAGAGAAGCCAAACTCGTTGAACCCTTTACGCCCCAAGGGCTGGTGGCATTTTCGCCGCAGCGTCGGATCTCAGGGGCCACCGGGCAGGCCGAGGCGGCCGCTGCCGCCGAGCCCGAGGAGGCGGCCAACGGCACCATGCCCGAGGAGGCGGCCAACGGCAACATGCCCGAGGAGGCCTCGGCTCCGAGGAGGAGGAGGAGGAGGAGGAGGAGGAGGAGGAGGGAGGAGGAGGAGGGAGGAGGAAGGAGGAGGAGGAGGAGGAGGGAGGGGTCCCGAGGGGAGCGGCCCCAGTGACTCTTGGAGGCGGGCCCCCCGGGGCCTCCCGCTTGCCGAGCGCGGCGCGGCAGCAGCGGCCTGCGCGGGTGAGCCTGGCCCCCGGCCGCGCCCCCCCCACCAGCCGCGCACCCAGAAGCTCTTGCGTGCAGCCGGGAGGAGCAGATGCCCGTACCGCTGCTCGGCTACACGTAAGAGTGACCCTTCGCCGGAGTGGCCTTTGGTGCGTGCTCACCGGGGTCCTCCGATCGCCGCGCTCGGCGCGATATTAGCGTCTTGCGCGCTTGTGTTTGGCCTCCTCGCGCCCCCCAAAATGCCGCGCACCAAAGGTCACTCTTGCCTAGGGTCACTCTTACGTGCAGCCGAGCTGCCCTTCCCTTCGGTAGCAGACCATGGGAGCCTGGTGTGCCCTCTCAATTCCGTGGTTAGCGTCGGTTCGGGTCGGGTAGCGTCTGGGAGTCGAGGCGGCCGCGCCGATGTGGCGTCGGCTGGCGTCGATCAGCGTCGACGTAGCGTCGATTTGCGTCGACAGGCGTCGAGTCACGTCGATTCGCAGGAGCCGACGAGATGGGTATGGGAGGCTCCCACGAGTTGCCGCCGCACTTCCCTCGTCGCCACGGTCGGGCTCGCCTCGAAGGCCTGCTCGGCACGCAGCCCAGGAGAGGTCCACGGAGCAGCGGCACGGGTGCCTTGGGGCTGCCCCCCCCCCCGCGGAGGCCGCCGCGGAGGTCGCCGCCGCTCCCGCGGAGGAGGCCACCGCCAGCCCCGACGTCCTCGCGCCGTGACCAAAGCAAGACGGGAGGCGCTCTGCAGTTGTCCGCACCTGGGGGGACTTCACCAGGGCCAGGGACCGCAAGAGGTTTCGGCGGCGAGCGAGGGTCCGGCGATCGCAAACATGGATCAAGGGGGGCGTGCAGTAGCGACGGGTCCCGTTTCCGAAGGGAAGCCCGCGGGTTTCCGCCGCCGAACGAGGCGGCATTGGCCGCATTTTGGGGAGGGCACCTCCCCCGATCCATGGATTTGGTGACCGCGCGCCAAATCCATTGATCGCTAATCCATGTTTGCGCGCCCCCGAGAGGGGGGTAAGTCAGAAGGAGAAGGCCTTCTCAGAAGGCGGCGGGGCTCCTCAGGAGGCCTCCGGCCTTCTGAGAGGCGTTCTGTGTCTTCGGGCAAGGCTTGAACACTTTTCAGAAGGCGTGGGGACTCCCGAGCCTTCTGAGAAAGCCCGCCCCTTCTGACGTCCTCTCGGGTTCGCCGCCGAGAATTGTATATGCAGGATGGAAAAGCCGGTCCCCGGGAATCCAGACCTCCAGTGAGCCACGTGCTGGAACATCAATCACGGCGTCGGATGTCTGGGGAGGTCGCCGCCGTTCCCACGGAGGCGGCGGATCCCGCCGAGAAGGCCGAGGCGGCCCCGAATGCCACCGAGCCCGGGGAGGTCGTGCAGGACAGCGACATTGTGGACGAGCCAATGCCAGAGGTTGGCGGTGAGGACGCGGAGACGCGCGAGGAGATGGAGCAGCGGATCCGGAAAGAACTCCTGGACGAGATGCAGCGTCAGACGACGACTGTCGCCGTGCATCAGGAGACCGAGGAGGAGATGCGGCAGAGGCTCAAGGCAGAGCTCATGCGCGAGCTCACGATGTCGAAGAGCCAGTGACCAGCCTGCGGCGGCGACTCTTGTACCATGGCTGTCGACGGTGCGAGATTCTCCTGCAGCTTTTCTGCCGCGAGCGAGGGGGAAATGAGACGGGGCGGGCCTTCTGAGAAGTTGTCTAAGCCTTCCCCGAAGACACAGAGCCTCTCAGAAGGCGCAGGGGGGGCTTCTGAGAAGTCCCGCCGCCCTCTAAGAAGGCCTTCTCCTCCTCATTTCCCCCCTCGCGCGCCGCCAAGACTTGCGACGCGCCTGCGACCCTGCGATGAAATAATGCGCGGAGCGAGCGAGCGAGCGAGCAGAAGCCGAGAGGCGAGAGGTACGGTGCCGACAGCGGCCCGAGGGGCTCGACGGCACCAGCTTACCCCCCGCTCAGTCCACCGCCCAGGGGGCCCGAAGTCGCGCTTGGGTGGTAGCCCGAGCACGACTTCGGGTCCCCTGGGCGCCCCCAGCAGCGGCCCGGCGCCTCGCGGGCGCGGGCGGAAGCACGGGGCCTGCGCCAGGCCCGTGCTCGCAGGCATGTCCCCGAAGAGCGGGGCCCGCAGGACGGGGACGGTCCCCAGCTGCGGCGCAAGGGGGGCCGGCCACGAGGGGGCCCAGCGCGAGCTGGGCGGTGCCGAAGTGCCGCACACCCAGCGCCGTCACCACCGAGGTGGCCCGCAGCAGCACCAGAAAGTCGTTGTGGCTCACGACGACGGCGCTCGAGCCGCACCACGGCAAAACGAGGCTAATTGGCCCGACCAACGCACAGGGTACCCAAGGGCCAGCACGCTGCATCACCAAGGGCCCAGGAAGGTCGTAGCCACATCGGCGACGTGAACCTGCCCAAAGCAGGATTTGAAAGCTGAACGAGTTCAGTAGAGCGTCTGTACCAGCGGGGATCAAACACCACGAAGCACTGGTAGGAGACAGTACGCTCATACCCTATCCAGGTCAACTTCATCATCGCTTCCATCATCTCGAGGAGCCCCCCACTCCAAACACTCGGGGTACGTTAGGCCATGGCCAACCAGGGTACACGCTGTGTCGAAGTATCTCTGCGGTTCGGCTCTGACCTTCCCTTCGGGCCGGCTGATGAACACGTCCTCTCTCAGTGGGGCCTGCCAACCCTTGGATTTACATACATTCCCTCCCACAGCTTCTGATGGCCTGCGCGCATGGAGAAGCCGCACCTGCTTGTGCAGGCTCTGCGGGTGCCTCAGGTGCTGGAAATGTCGCGTATCCTCGTGCACGCTTCCGCTGCCTCCCAGGCGGCCACTGCCTCGGAAATCCAGGCCACGATGATTGGAGGATGCCCGTGTCCGAGTACCTGCAACAGCTGGTGCTGAACACGAGCGAGCGTGCCTGACCGTCAACAGGATGTTCCAGCGGTGCATGCCCCTGAACCAACCATGGCCAAGGGGGAAGCGCCTCCCTGGCTGCTGCATCCTGCACAGGAGACACCACTGCATCCTCCTCAGCTTCAGGAAAGATGTAGTCACGAAGCTCCTCCTCCTGCTCATAAAACCACACCTCGAACTGGGCGATGTATGTGAGCAGCATCTTGTGTAGGCGGCCGGCTCCTCGGACAAGGGGTGTGACTCTCCTGCAAAGGCTCGGGCTACACGGAGCTGCGTCCAACGAGCGCCAGTGGTCGCCCCTCGCAGCGACCTCCGCTCACTGAGGCGGCCGCTTCTCGCGGTGCAGACACTCGTGAACAGGCCGCAGAGCCAGCGGGCACGTCCGGGTCGTACCTGCGCCTTGAAGCAGCACAAGGGCGTCTCGGTCGATCTGCCTTCTCACGCCGGGCTCGACAATGTGGGCCATGCAGCTGGCCGAGTAGGAATTGGTGTCCCAAGACGTGCCCCCATCGTCCACTGTGGTGACGGGGTCGAGCAGCTTCCAGCACACTCGGTGCACACGGAGCATGGGCGCCGCACTCGGGTTCTTACACTTCAGCCACGCCGGGGGGTCATCGAGCAGAGACGCCGCTCCACCCATGAACGCGGAGACCATCGATGCGCTGCTCGCCCCAGACGCCAGGACGACAAGATAGGCGTTGACTGCATCAGCCCTGGCGGTGACCAGCGGGTCTTTCTGCCACCCGCTTTCAGCACATAAGGGAAAGGCCCACCGAGGATCAAGGCTTGCACCGAGACCCCGCGTTGCGAAAGGACATCCTGAACTGCTGCATCCTGCAGTTGGGAACGCCCGCGGTGGAACAGCCCCACAGGGCCTTTGATAACGCGCCAGCTCGATGTACAGCTGAATGCTTTTTCTCCCAGGCCTTTCAAGGCCAGCAACCTGTCTCCCTTGGCCATCGCGTCCCTGATCCGAGTGAGTTGCCCGTCACAAGCATCTCCCCCTAGATCTCGATGGAACTGTCCTCGTCCAGGGAAAGGGGTGCCCGCGGGCCGTAAATCGGCCACCTCGTCCTCGATCGCGCTGAACGTCTCCGCGTCGTCGCAGAGAAAACCCATAATGTCCCAAGACAGCGGGGAACCTCGGGCCTGCAGCAAGCCCGCGACCTTCTTGAACGCCCAAGGGAGCTCCCTCGAGACCACGCCGGGGCCTCCGACGCAGCGCAGACTCACGTCGTCGGTCAGGTGTTGGATGCGGAGCGAGCGGCAGCGTGCCCCGACATGCCGAATGAGCGTCACCGCCATTGGCTTCGTGAGCCCAGTGGCACGTGAGCACCCTGCGACGAGCGTCCCGTTGGCGAAAATCA
Source organism: Prorocentrum cordatum (assembly GCA_963575745.1). Taxonomy (NCBI): domain Eukaryota; class Dinophyceae; order Prorocentrales; family Prorocentraceae; genus Prorocentrum; species Prorocentrum cordatum. The sequence goes on from CAUYUJ010018704.1 coordinate 356,321, forward strand.
CGCCCGAGGTGGAGTTCAGATATGAGGCCCGCCTGGGCCCCCTTTACAGTGCGCGCAGAGGCGTCGGGAGCGTCTGGGGGAATCCTGTGTCCCTGGCAGCACATGCAAGCTCTTTATGTGGCGCCATTTCATAAAACTTACGTAGATCCACCAACGCGCTAGCACTGACAAAGTTAAAGTTGGGAGCGACGCTGGATAATTATGGATCCACGCCGATTTGTCAACACGCGCAGTTTCAGACGAGGACCCCCCAAAAGAATCTGTCTGGCAGGGCCGCTTCCAGCTAGCAACCACCTTGTGCCTGAGACGGGACCAGGTGTGCGCAAAGAGTGGGGGGGAAGCCTATAGGGCGGACTCCGCTTGTGACCTTGGGAAGGAACACGATTAAGGTCGCCCAGACGTCGGCGAGCTCGGGTCTATGACAGGAGGAGAAGCTCGAGGGTAGACGCGAGGATCGAGGGAAGTTTCTCCACCCACCGAGGATGGAAACAATCCCATCCGAGTGCGGTCCTGCCTTTGAATGGGCTGAGCACTGCCTTCGCGCCAATGTCCGTGAACCGAGGCAACGGCTCAGCTGAAACGACATCCCATTCGAGTGAAGGGGCCTCAGAGGCTCTGGCTGGAACGATCCAGAGCTTCGCCCAATCCGTCAGCATCGCCTGCAGAGCTTCATGCCCGATAACGGGAAGGCCCTGGGAAAGGTCAGCGACGGAGGCCCCTTTAGGGCCCTTCGAAAAGCGGTGGGCCAAGCTGGCTACATCGGCGAACACCCGTTCAGAATACTTCTTCCAGCTCTGCTTTGCGAAGGCCGCGTCAGCAGCCGTGTGCGACAGCACCAGATCTTGCAAACATTTACAGACCTGAGGCCTCCTGACTGAGTCCCTGAGGACTTATACTGGGCCGCTGAAGAAGGAACCCTTTTCGTTGGGGAGGGGTTCAGTGTTCCTTAATTGTTTTACAATTGTTTTTGGTTTATCCTTAGGTTCTCTATATGGGAAATCGAAGTTTAGCTTATGGGCACAGGGTCTCTTTCCTTATTCATGGTTTCCTTGTTTCGACTGCGAGTGTCTTGAACAAGCGTGCTGTCGCAAAGCTTTCATGCACCAGCGGAGGAGCAAGAAATACAGTCGGGCAGCTGACGGAGGAACCCTTTTCGTTGGGGAGGGGATATTTGTCCCTCCATTGTTTTACAGTTGCTCTAGGTGTTTCTTAGGTTCTCTGTCTGGGAAATCGAAGTATAGCTTATGGACACAAGGGGCTTCTTTCCTTATTTAGGATTCCTGAAGACAGCGTTCCGACTCCGAGCGTCTTGAACAAGCGTGCTGTCGCAAATCTCTCCGTGCACCCACGGAGGAGCAATAGATACAGTCGGGCCGCTGACGGAGGAACCCTTTTCGTTGGGGAAGGGCTCAGCATCCCTTAATTGTTTTACAGTTGTTCTTAGGTGTTCCTTAGGCTCTGCATGGGAAATCGAAGAGCAGCTTATGGACACAGGGGTTCTTTCCTCATTTAGGGATCCTTCTGGCAGCGTTCCGACTGCGAGCGTCTTGAACAAGCGTGCTGTCGCAAGTCTCTTCGTGCACCAGCGGAGGAGTAAGAGATAGGGGCAAGAGCCAGGAGGAGCAGGGGCGGAGACGACCATTAGAGCAAGAGCTGGCCGAACACGGTTTCGGGAACCTCCAGCCTCGAGCCTCTCAGACGTCAGGCGCTCGGTTTTGTTGATGCTCGCGCTCCCACATCTCTCTCGACCCCCCCCCCCCCCCAAAAAGCCAGTTCGTCAACACTCAGGGGCGGCCTCACCGGCCCCTGGCACACCGTCCGTCTCCTCCCGTGGCGTCCCCTTCGCCTCGCCCCAAGGCGCAGTTCCGCGGCCGGAGGGAGCCTTGAAGGGCGAGGATGGCGTCACGGACGGGGGTGGTCTGCTAGGGGTCGATTAGGTCGGGCCGTTGGTTGGCGATCGTTTTTTGCTGCGAGGGCCTTACGGCCGGTGCCGCCGACCCTGAAGACGACGAAGATGAAAACGAGCGGGGGGGGTAGGAGGAGGAGGAGGAGGAGGAGGAGGAGGAGGAGGAGGAGGAGGAGGAGGGGGGGGGATGAAGGGTGAGGAGGCGGACGAAGAGGAGGAGGGGGGGGGAAGGATGAGGAGGAGGCGCAGGAGGAGGAGGAGGAGGAGGGAGGAGGAGGAGGAGGAGGAGGAGGAGGAGGAGGAGTGGGGGAGCAGCGAGAGGAGAGCGGAGGAGGAGGAGGAGGAGGAGGAGGAGGAGGAGGAGGAGGAGGAGGGGGAGGAGGAGGAGGAGTGGGTAGGGGAGCAGCGAGACGAAGCGAGTAGGAGCAACCAGTTCTGGAGGCCTCGGCTCTCGACGGAAATGGGAGTGAGAGGGCGGGGACAAAACCTTATCGAACATCAACGAATACCCATACGACCACCCTTCGGGTGATAAGGAGGTTGTGGAGGGGGAGAGGGGGGGAACCAACATCTGACTCAATCGATCTCACTATCGATTTCACTCAACGGGAAACCGCGGGACACTTGTCGATCTCACTATCGATTTCACTATCGATCTCACTCAACGGGACACCACGGGACACCACGGGCCACCACGGGACACCACGGGACACCGCGGGACCCCTCTCGACCTCACTATCGGTCTCACGATCGATCTCACGATCGATCTCACTCAACGGGACACCATAGGACACCACGGGACACCTCGGGACACCACATCGATCTCAGTATCGATCTCACTAGCGATCTCACTATCGATCTCGCTCAACGGGACACCACGGGACACCACGGGGCACCTGTCGATCTCACTATCGATCTCAGTATCGATTCCACTTTTTTGGGACACCATAGGACACCTCGGGGCACCACATCGATGTCAGTATCGATCGCAATATCGATCTCACTATCGATCTCGCTGAACGGGACACCACGGGACACCACGGAACACTTGTCGATCTCACTATCGATCTCACTATCGCTCTCACTCAATCGCCCTAGCAGCGGCGGACACCACGGGACACCGCGGGACACCGCTAGGGCCACCGCCGGACGGACGGAGGATAATCATTTGTCTGGACTTCGCCCTAGCAACGGCGGGTTCATTCCTCTCGCGCGCCCACGCAGCTTCGCCTCGCCCGCACGCACGACACGAAGGAAACGAAGCGATTTCCCAGTTGGGGGTCTCCGTTCCACTGCGATCTCACCCCCCAACCTCCGATGGCCTCTCCGGGCCTTCTCGAGAGTCCTTGTGGGGCTTTTTTGACCAGTCTGAGGGCCCCCTTTGGCCGTCCTTAGGCGTTCTTGGGCTGTCTTGTGGGGCTTGGGCCGTCTAGGGGCGCTCTTGCAGATCCGTCGTAGCAACGCCCCCCTCCTCCAGCGCATCTACAGAGGGCCCCTCTGTAAAAGCCGGAAACGGGGGATGGTATTTTGATCCGGGACCTCCCCCCCAGGACCCCCCCGGGACCCTCCGACCTCCCCCCCCCGGCGGGGAAGGGATCAAAGGGAAGGGGCTTCCCTTCGACTCAATGACAACTTTGTTGATTTCGCTTTGGCTGGGTTGCTTCATTTC
>CAUYUJ010018704.1:367395-409895 GCA_963575745.1 Prorocentrum cordatum
ATTCGAGTTTTCCAAAAAACATACAAAACACAGGGTTTCGCAACACTGATTTGCTAAAAAAGCTTCCGCGCGAGCCCTTGCGACATCTTAAGAAAAACCATCGGTTTTTCAAGATTTTCACAAAGTGCTATTAAACGGGCTTCGCGCGCGCATGTCGAAATCTGTCGAACGCCCTTGCGCGCGTACCGTCGCGAGAATCCTCGGCAAAAAATTGGACGAAGTGCAGACGCGCGCGTCGTCGCGCGCGCATGCCGAAAACCTTCAAAACTATCGGTTTCGGAAGGATGTCAAAATCGTGTCTCCAAAAACGTACAAAAACACAAGGTTTCGCAACACGGATTTTCAACAAGCGTGCGCGCGCGCTCTTGCGTCGTCGTCGTCGTCGTTCTCCCTCTTCCCTCGTCGTCGTCGTCGCCGTCGTCGTCTTCTGTCTTTCCTCGTCGTCGTCGTCGTCTTGGCGTCGTCGTCGCTTCCGTCGTCGTTGTCGCCGTGGTCGTCTTTCCTCCCTCGTAGTCTTCGTCGGCGTTTTGTCGTTGTCCCTCCTATTTCGTCGCCGTCGTCGTCGTCGTCGCCGTCGTCTTCACTCCTCCCTCGTCGTTATCTCCTCCCTCGTCGTCGTTCGTCGTCCGTCGTCGGCGTCTCGTCGTCGTCCCTCCTATTTCGTCGCCGTCGTCGTCGTCTTCGTAGTCGTTGTCGTCGTCGTCGTCGTCTTCCCTCCTCCCTCGTCGTTGTCGTCGTCGGCGTCGCCGTCCTTCCTCCTTCTTCGTCGTTCGCGTCGTCGCCGTCTTCCCTCCTCCATCGTCGTTGTCGTCGTTGTCGCCGTCGTCGTCCTCCCTCCTCCCTCGTCGTCGTCTTCGTTCGCGACGTCGTCGTCGGCGTCGGCGTCGTCGTCGTCTTCGTCGACGTCGACGTCGGCGGTGTCGTCGTAGTCGGTGTCGGCGGCGCCGTCGTCGCCGTTGTCGCTGTCGTCGTCGGCGTCGTTGTCGTGGCCAAGTGCCATGTGGTACCTACCGTCACGGTCTTGTCTTAAGAAGTCTTGCGACCAAGTTGCGGGCGGGTGGGTGGGATGTTTGCGCGAGCAGTGGAGGTGGTCAGGCGCGGTGCAGGGTAGTCAACTGCACCACATAGCTTGCACCACATAGCTTGCACCAGTATTGTACCACAGAGATTGCACCACGCATATTGCACCACACAGTCTGCACCACATACGTTCTCTTTTTCTATACAAGTATTCGGATCTACCCCCCTGGGCTTATCGGACCCCCCTGGCATTTGGCAGTTTTCATATGATTCTGCCCCATCGTCCATCCCAAATATGAATTCATGTCATCCCAGGCAGGCCCGTATCCCCCCCCATCCTCTGCAGAAAAATACTATGCGCGCGCATTCGTTTTTCAAAAGTCATCAGTTTTTCAAACATCCATTGCAAGAGATGGGACGAAGCGAACGCGCGCACGCGTCGTCGCGCGCGCATGCCGAAATCCTTTTGGTTCCGCAAGATTTCAGAACCGATTGTCACGAAAGCAAATGGAAACTAAGGTTTCGCAGCAAGAATGTTAACACAAAACATGCGCTCGCGCTCTTGTAGATTCTTGAGAAACACATCGTTTTTTCAATATATCTGTACCTTGCTGTCAAAGGGGCCTTTCACGCGTGCATGTCGAATTTGTCCGAACGCCCTTGCACGCGTGCTGTCGCAAGAAACATGTGTAAACTATGGGGCGAAGTGCACGCGCGCGCGTCGTCGCGCGCGCATGCCGAACTCTTACGCCTTACGAAAACCTTGGCGTTCGCAAGGGTTTCGAGTACCAATGTACAAATGGTTTTGCTTAATCGGTTTTCAAACACAAAATCAAGCGCGCGCGCTCTTGCGAATTCTTAATGCAACCATTGGCTTTCAACATGGCCATCACATTCTGCCAACCAGGCCTCTCGTGCCGCATGCCGAACTCATCCGAACGCCCTTGCGCGCGTGCTGGGGGGGCACGATCTGTGTCAAATAACACCATGCGTGCCACTCGCGCGCGTCGGCCGCGCGCCCATGTCGAACTCCTTCTAAATCCTGCATCACCGACGCGAGGACACCGTCATCGGTATCGGCAGGCGTGATCAACATCGGCGCCGTCATTGGACTTGCCGTCGTCATTGCCACCATCGCCACCATCATCGCTACTCTCATCATCGTGTCTACCGTTGTCGGCGTCGCCATGATACCGCGCCCGCCCGAGTCATCGACTCGCATTGAAGTGCCCGCTGAGAAGTGCCCAGCGGTCAGCGCCACCGCGGCCGCGTCGGTCGCGCCACACCAGGTGGCCGCTGCGCGCGCGAGCATGCGCGGGCTACCGCGGCCGCAGAGATGCACCAGCCAACGCCAAGCACTCATCGCAATCGCCGTAACGAGGGTTTTGCCAGCCAAGTTGCGGGTGGGTGGGGGGGACGATTGCGCGAGCAGTGGGGTTGGCAACTCACTGCGAGCATTGGTGAAGACGTCAAGCCGTCCAATACAGGAACAGAAACGGCAACAGAAACGGTCCCCACAGAACCTGGGCAAGCGACGGAAGGACCCTGAGGTGGCGCACGAAGAGGAGGAACAAACAAACTGGCGGCTGCAGCTGCACAAGGGCCCGCGGCCCGAAACGCTGAGGATCAGCTTCAGTAGCACAGTGAGGTGCACGATGCTGTTCAATGCGACGAAGGCCACGTGCCAGAGCAAGGACGGCTACGTCAGCCATCGCGGGACAGCGGCCGACTCGGGTTGTGCAGCCCAAGGCCCCAGACCTCCGACGTCGTTTTTTTTGTTTCCTTATTCTTTTTTTCACAACGTCGACCCCCACGGGTCTAGACCCTTTTCCCGGGACCGGTTTCGCGTTCTGGGCCGAAGTTTGATTGTCCTGGGGCCCGCTGGGGAACCCCAGAGGCCGAATACGGTACAGAACTTCCCGTCGTGATTTTTGTTTGACAGCGCGAGGGGGTCTGGGACGCGCCACTGCGGCGCGGTCGGGCCTCGTTGGGCGGAGGCAGGGAACACTGTGCAGACCGCGTGCACGGGCGCGGTCGGTCTGGGACGTGTCGGCCTGTCCTGCGCGCGCTAGGCCCAGGCCGTGAGGCCGAAACGTGCCGAGCGGAGCAGATTCGGCGGCGAGTCCGGGGGGGAAGTGAGAAGGACCCAGACCCTCTCGCGCCGAGGAGGAGGAAGAGGAGGAGGAGGAGGAGGAGGAGGAGGAGGAGGAGGAGGAGGAGGAGGAGGAGCAGGACGAGGAGGAAGAGGAGGAGGAGGAGGAGGAGGAGAACGAGGAGGAGGAGGAGGAGGAGGAGGACGAGGAGGACGAGGAGGAGGAGGAGGGGAAGGAGGAGGAGGAGGACGAGGAGGACGAGGAGGAGACCCGCTCCAGCAGGGTGGCAGGCTCGCCCGAGCGGCGGCGGATCCCGGGGCCTGCGCCGTGGCCCCTGGCCCGGCCCGCGCTCCGGAGGCGCCGCGAGCTCGGAGTGCCCCCGCTCCAGCCGCGGTGGTCCTGGGCCCAGACCTTAGTGGGCTACGGGACGTGAAAACGACCACAGCCACTGCTTTTCTTTTGTTGCCGCCTTCCAGCCAGCAGAAACAAAGCAGTGGTTGTGGTCATTCTCGTTAAGCTTGGCACCAGGGAAATGGCCACAACCACTGCTTCTTTTTCGGCCGGCTGGAAGGCGGCGCAAACAAGAAGCAGTGGCTGTGGTCATTTTCCCGTCCCGCATGGGCCCCGGAAACGGCAGGGCTGTTTTGTCACCGTTTCCAAAAAATGCCTCTTGAAAGTGCAAACGGCATAAAAACGGCGACCGGGAACGGCTAAAAAACTGCTCCAGGATTGGAACCGGAGCCGGAACCGGTCAAACAACGGCGACGGAACCGGTAAAAAACGACGTCGGAGCCGGCAACAAAAACTGCCAAACGGAACCGGTAAAAAAACGGCCCTGTCGTTTCCAGGGCCCATGAAGGCCGAGACCCCCTCGCGATGTGAAAAAAAGGAACGACGGGAGGTTTTTCGTTGTTTTCGGCTTCCGGGTGCCGTCGCCGGGCTCCCGGACCGCCAAGTAGCGACTCCGGATGAAAAAAACATTGGTCTCCGGGAAGGACTCCAGACCCCTGGGGGTCGACGTCATGAACAGAATCATGGCGTCGGGGGTCTGGGGGGCGGGCCTACTTAGAGGCTCGGAAGTCCCCCCTGCCTTCTGAGAAGTGTTCTAAACCCTCCCCGAAGACATAGAAGACCTTTCAGAAGGCACGAGAGCTTCTGAGAAGGCCCGCCGCCTTCTGAGAATGCCTTCTGCTTCTCTTTTCCCCTCCTCGCTCGCCGCCAACAAATTGCTGCGGCTACGGCTCAGGTCTTGGAGGGTGGAGGAGGGAGGAGGAGGAGGAGGAGGAGGAGGAGGAGGAGGAGGGGGAGGAGCAGGAGGAGGGTGAGGAGGAGGGGGAGGAGGAGGAGGAGGAGGAGGAGGACGCAGAGGATCGTCCTGACGACCATGAATCTTGCGGGAGCATCGTTCCTGGGATGCAACATTGCGAATCAGAGTGACTGATGCGTCCTGGCAGTCCTACATCGTGCCGCAACACAATTTCTGGGACGTCGTCCATCATATTCCTCTGAACTGTTGTAAGCTCTCAAGAAGAAGATGCGCGCCACTATGGCGAGAGCCACATGTTCAAACGGAACCGCCCTCCATCCGTGAAGCTCCTGCACACTGTTAAACGAATGTACGCGGCGCTAACGCGAGGACAACATCTTGAAATCGGCCCGCTCTCCATCTGTGAGGCTCGTTCATATTTTTAAGACGAATCTGCGCGGCACGATGGCAAGAGCCACATTTTGAAACCGGCCCGCTCTCCAGCCGTGAACTTGCTGCAAATCTAAAGCACGGGTCTTAGCTGGTGAGGCAGTCTCAGGCGAAACGCCCAGCACGCCGAACTGACACGTCTCGGGGCGCCGCAGGGACGAGTTAGTTACGAGGAGAAGGGATGGAGGAGGAGGAGGGGAGGAGGAAGAGGAGAACGCGGAGGATGAGAAAGAACAGCGGAGGAGGAAGAGGAGGAGGGGGAGGATGAGGAGGAGGAGGCCGAGGAGGAGGAGGAGGAGGCAGAAGAGGAGGAGGAAGACGAACAGGTTGAGGAGGGCGAAGAGGAGGAGGAGGCGGAGGCCGACCAGCAGGAGCATGACCTCTGCCCGCCGTGGCCGCCCCCAGGCCTCCCGCCGGCGGGCGGCGGAGCTCCAGGCTCAACTGACCGCGGCCCAGGCGCAGTGCGAGGAGCCTGGCGGGCGCGGCCGCCGCGATGTTTTGTGTGCTGTTGCTGCACGTGTCTTCTTTCCCAACCATCCTGTGGTGTTGGGTCCTCGTTTTGAATCCGCAGCGCCGCGCTCCACCTCACTCTCCTCCTCCCCCATCTTCCTTCCATCCTTGCCTCTGCCCTCCGCATGCGTCGGTTTCGGCACCCCCCTGGAAGTTCCGCGGCCCCAAAGGGAGCTCCACCGAAGGCCCCAATGGAAGTGCTCGCATGCGCCCCCCCGCATCCATGTTGGCACACCCCTCACACGGTTCGTGGCCCCATCGGGAGCTCCACCTAAAGCCCTAGTGGCAGTGCCGCACGCGTCCCCCGCACCCGTTTTGACACACCCCTCACGTTTTGTGGCCCCATCGGGAGTTCCACTGAAGGCCCCAGTGGAAGTGCTCGCATGCGTCCCCCCGTATTGTGTACGGCACACCGCTCACACGGTTCGTGGCCCCACAGTGAGCTCCACCGAAGGCACCAGTGGCAGGGCAGTGCTCGCATGCGCCCCCCGCATCCATGTCGGCACACCCCTCACACGGTTCGTGGCCCCATAGGACGCTCCACCGAACGCCCCAGTGGCAGTGTTCGCACGAGTCCCCCGCACCAATTTCGGCACACCCTCGCACGGTCCGTGGCCCCATAGGGTGCTCCACTGAAGGCCCCAGTGGCAGTGCGCGCATGCGTCCCCCGCACTCATGTCGGCACACCCCTCACACGGTTCGTGGCCCCAGAGGGAGCTGCACCGAAGGCCCCAGTGGAAGTGCTCGCATGCGTCCTCAGCGCTTATTTCGGCACATCCCTTACACGTGTCGTGGTTTCATGGGGAGCTCCACCGAAGGCCCCAGTGTCTTTGTTTGCATGCGTACCACCCCGAACATTTCGGTACACCCCTCTGGCTCCGCAGGGAGCTCCACGGCGTGCTCCAGTGGCAGTGCGCGCATGCGTCCCCCGCACTCACACACTGGTTGGTGGGACTCTGGAGTAGACCCACTAAAAGAAGTGGCTACTCAACTTATGGAAACATATGCGGTGCCGCGTGTTAGTTTACCGCATCAAGCGGCAGCGTTGAAAAATGATCAGTAGCAGCCCCAGCGGCACACTCGTGAAGAAGGTGCCCGTGAAAACGGCGCTGGGTGGAAAACGCGGTGCCCCCCCGCCCCCGCTGGGAAAACTCCCCAGAACGACAATCAACAGAAACCCGCAACGGCCTAAGCGCCGCAGTGGCCGGCACCCACGGAGCCCGTCCAACAACCACGCAGAGAGAGGACTTTACGATGTTTCCGCTCGTCACCGAGTCGTTGCCTCAATCCGCAGTGGTGCCGTAGGGGTGATCCTAGGGGCGACCGCCGCGACCCGTGGACCTTTGCGGTCCCTGCCGATGGTCACTCCAAAGAGCCTGGCAGCGGCAGCGGGTGGCGGTGCGAAGTCATGCCTCTACCGTCGCGTCGATTGGCATTATTATGATGCCGCTTTGTAAAGCCGCTCATTGGCGACAGGTCACTCTTACAGGTCATCAGAAGACGACGCATGGTGCCGCGTAGTGCCTACTAGGTTTGCCTCGGCCGCGGGAACGGCCGACCCGGTGACCCCGAGCAGCGTGTCCAGGGACAGCTACAGGAGGGTGTAGGCTTCGTCACCGTCCCCCGCACTCATGTCGGCACACCCCTCACACGGTTCGTGGCCCCAGAGGGAGCTGCACCGAAGGCCCCGGTGGCAGTGCGCGCATGGCTCCATTGCTCCCATGTCCACACACACACACCCCTCACACGGTTCGTGGCCCCATAAGGGAGCTGTACCGAAGGCCTCAGTGGCAGTGCTCGCATGCGCCCCCCCGCATCTGGGCTGACACACCCCTCACACGCTTCGTGGCCCCATCGGGAGCTCCACCGGATGCCCCAGTGGCAGTGTGCGCATGCGTCCTCCGCGCCCATTTGGGCACACCTTCCGCACGGTTCGTGGCCGCATACCCAGTGGCAGTGCTCGTATGCTTCCCCCGCGCCCATGTCGGCACGCCCGTCACACGGTCCGTGGCCCCATAGTGAGCTCCACCAAGGGCCCCTGTGGTGGTGTTCGCATGCGTCCACCCCGTACATTCTGGAACACCCATCACACGGTTCGTGGCCCCATACGGAGCTCTACCGAAGGCCCTAGTGGTGGTGACGCGCCGCCAAACCCATGTCGGCACTCCCCTCACACGGTTCGTGGCCCGATAGGCGATTCCACCAAAGAGGATGTTCACAGCTGCGTCGTTCACAATTGCATAGAGTTGGGTCTTTCGCCAGGATAATTGTGTTTGTTTTGTCTCCCGCCATTCTGTGGTGTTGGCATCTCCTCTAAAGAGACAGCACCCAGCCTCTCCTTTCCTCTCATCTCCCTCTCCCTCCTCCCCTTCTCCCATCCCATCCCTGCTTCTGCCCTCCGCACGCGCATTTCGGCACACCCCTCACCCCTCACACGCTTCGTGGCCCCATAGGGAGCTCAACCGAAGCCCCCGGAGGGGGTTTTGCGTGTGGTTCTCCACGCCCTTCACACGTTTCGTGGCCCCACAGGGAGCTCCACCGAAGCTCCCAGGAGGAGGTTTTGCATATGGCTCCCACACCCCGCACACGTTTCGTAGCCCAGGGAGCTCTCCCGAAGCCCCCAGGACGGGGTTTTGCATGTGGGTCTCCACAACCCTCACGCGCTTCGTGGCCCCATAGGGAGCTCTACCGGAGCCCCCGGGAGTGGGCTTTGCGTGTGGTCCTCCACACCCTTCACACATGTCGTGGCCGCATCGGGACTTCCACGGAAGCCCCCAGGAGTCTGTTGCGCACGTGGTGCTCCGCGCCACTCACACGTTTCGTGCCTTCTCAGGGAGCTCCACCGATGGCCCCAGTGGCACAGCTCACAGGCGTCCCTCGGCCCATCTCGGCACACGTCTCTCACATTCCGTGGCCCCACAGGGAGCCCCACCGAAGGCGGCTTGCTGTACCGCGGTAATGATTCAAAACTGCATACGGTTGGGTCTCTCGCTCGGATAAGTTGTGTTGGGTTGGGAGGGGCGGAGGACAGTGTATACTCGTGTGTGTATATGTGTGTGGTTCACCTGCACGCTCGCTCGCCTGGCGCAGCCGCCCACTTGCAACGCGTGGTGGGATCCACAGGCTCTCTTTCGCTGCGGCGGCATCCCTCGGCCGGCGGAGGAGACATATGCGCATGTGTAGTGTTAGCGTTGACTGTTGGATGCAATTGTTCATGCTCGTTTTGTATTTCATGGATCTGCAATATGCGCCATTACCCCGCTCATCACACACAGCGCGTCATATGTATGGTTGTGCTTGGTATGAGCGCGCTTGTGTGTGTGTGTGTCAGGTTTAAGGTTCGATGGCTAGTGTTTAGGGTTACGGCTAGTGTTAAGGTTAGGGATCGGTTGTTATGTATGAGGGCGAGGATGTTAGGGTTGGCGTTGCAGGTTCACGGGTAATATGTTAAGGTTTGGGTTCCAGACTTAGTTGTTGGAGTCAGGTTTAGGGTGTTAGGGCTCGAGTGGTAGGGCTCTGTGTTAGCACAATGGACTATAATGTTAGATCCGGGTGTTAGTTTTACGGTGTTTAGGTAGGGTCGGGTTGTTGGGATGTGGGTCATAGGTATCAGGTGTGAGGGTTATGGCTTCAGGGTTGGGGTCTCAGGCATAGGGTTGCGGAGTTCTGGTTAGGGTATCAGCGTTAGGGTGTTAGGGTAAGGGTGGTACAGGTATGGTTCTGGAGCATGGGGTGGAGAGGTGCAATTCCCTTTTTGAGGCAAAGGTTGGGGATGGAGGAGGTATCTACGCCCCGCCCCAGGGGGAGAGAGGGGGGGTTGCAACACTCCCTCTATTTGGAAAGAAGAGGGAGGCAAGTTCCACGACGACGGCGGACCGAGGACAGGGGGGAGGAGGAGGGGTCAAGCCAACCCCCCCTATTCCAACCAGCGGCGCGCACTCCCAAACTAGACCTCGCCTTCCAGAGGGATGCCAACAACGTAAATGTTGGCATTGTCTTGAGCTCCCGGGAGGTCCAGCGGAGTGCGGTCTTGAAGGAATCCAGAGGGAATTTCGCCTCCATGGGGGCTGCCAACAGCGCAACTGTCGACGCTTTCATGAGCTTCTTTACGGTCCAGCGGAGTGCGGCCTTCAAGTGTTCCGCCTTCCATCAGCGTAGGTGTTGGACCTTTGTGTGCAGGTTCATGAAAGAAGAGTCCTATGCGAGAGCACGATATTCAAGACGAGCCACAATATCTCCACACGTCTGTTTGAACGCTTACAGGTGGACATGCGCAGCGCTGAGGGACGACGGCAGCATGACTAGCACGACCGCATCCCCGTCCGTGTAGCTGTAGGAGGTGCTCAAGGGACGAACGTGCGCGGCGCTGACACGATAGCCGCATCATGAAAACGATCCGCCCGCTCTCAATGTAAGCAGGTTGGGCACCCTGCAAAGTGATAGTTTTCTTATTCGTTGTTTTGCCGATCGGCGTGGGCCCTCGCACCCCCCCTCCCCTGCCCATGGAGTAGATCTTGACTGTTTTTGGCGCCTGTTTCGAGCAGGTGGAGCCTCCCCCAAAGGACGCACTGTCGCAAACAGTCGCACTGTAAGCATGGGTCCAGAGCCAGACCCCCCTCCCCCCCCCTTCCGCCCAATGCCCAAACGCCGAACAAGAAAGCGCTCGCAAACACACGTACGCGGCGCTAGGACAAGGGCCGCAGTGAAAACCTCTGGCGGATTGTTGTTTGGGGTCGAGCGTGCGCAGTGTGGGGCCGAGAGCCACACCGCCCTCCGTCTCTGCGTGCCTACGGGAAGCCTTTGTAAGACGAGCGGGCGCGGCACGACGGCGAGACCCACACTCGGAACTCCGCTCGCCTCAGTCTCCGCGTGATTGCTGGTACCTGTCAGGTCGAACGTGCGGGGCACGGCTGCGAGAGCCACACTTTGAAGGCTGCTCGCTCTCCGTCCGTGCAGGTATTGGCTGGCATTCGACGCGCCCAGTAAGGGCGCGCGCCTTCATCTCGGGTGCCCTTGTGTCCTTGCCTCTGCGGGCCGTCCTTCGCCGTTCTCCCTGGTCGCCCGCCGCCCAAACATCCCGATTTCGGCCTCCAAGGGTCTTGCGTTCTTGCCGCCCGTCCATCATATACGTTTTGATTGTGTCCCGAGTTCTCGGATGGCATTGCGTGGCGAAATGCTGGGAAGCACCAGGCTCGCTCTACCAGCATGCCTGGTGGTGCGGCACGGAGGAGCTTTTTGAGCAAGATGGGTTGAGGATGTGAAGCAGCACGGGGGGTTGGAGAAGGATAAGAGATAAGGCGTCACGGTCAGATGCTGATGATGATGATGATGATGATGATGATGCTGATGATGATGATGTTGATGATGATGGTGAAGATGAAGATGAATATGATGTTGATGATGATGATGACGAGCAGACACCGCGAATGATGATGCCATGGTGAAAGAAGGTGAGTCCGATTATGATGATGAGGAGGGGGAGAGGAGGATTATTCATGTAGTGGGATAGAGTTGATGGTTAGAAGGAGCAAGGGGAGCAAGGGGAGGAGGAGGATGAGGAGGAGGAGGAGGAGGAGCAAGTGGAAGAGCAGGAGGAGACGGAAGAGAACATTGAGGAGTGCGACCATGGCGAATATGATGAAGTGCAGAAGGGAGTTAATGATAGTGATAACGTATGGGACGAATACTATTAGCAGGATGAGGAGGACAACTAAGAGGAGTGTGGGGATGGGGTGGAAGAGCTGGCGGAAGTGCAGGAGGACGATAGCGAGGATGATGACGAGGTGGAGGAGGCGACAGGGCAGGAGGATACGGAGTTGGATGAGGAGGCGGAGCGAGGAGCAGTTGGCAGAGGCTGAGGAAGTGGAGGGTGGGTGGGGAGGGTGAGGATTAGGACCTGGGAGATGAGAACGAGGACGAGGTCGATGGGGGAGCAGGAGGAGCAGGAGCCTGCACGCAGCCGTGCTGCTTTGATGCGCGTGCCAGCGACGGGACCAGCTCTCACTCGGAGCAGGCTCGGGTCTCGCCGGCGATGGGCGACCGCCGGCGCGGAGAGGAAGACCCCGCCCACGAGGGGCTTGCCCGCTCGAGCCCAGACCTCCCCCTCGAGGCAGAGCAGGCGCCAGACAGCTCCAGCGGCGCCCTGCGGAGGAGGCGGCTGTGGAAGGTGCCGGCGCCGAACGGACAGGGCGAGAGGATCCAGGCCTCCCAGATGCGGTCGGAGCAGATGGGGCCGAAGGATCGCGCCGCATCGCCGATGCATCGGCGATGCGGCTCGATCTGGAGCCCGCCTTTCTCCACGCCGACTGCGCCGATGCGTCGCCGACGTCACCGATGCATCGGCGTTCTTGTTGACATCATTCCACACCATCCTGTGGTGTTGCGTCCTCGTTTTGAAGAGACAGCGCCCCGCGTTCACTCTTTCCTCCTCCCCCTCCTCCCTCCCCCCATCGCTGCCTCTGCCCTCTGCGCCAGTCAATCCTTTCTCCCTCCCTCCCTCCTCCTCCTCCTCCTTCTCCTCCTCCGATTCCCTTCTCCCATCCTCGCCTCTGCTCTTCGCATCAGTCTACCGTTTCGGCACACCCCTCACACGCTTCGTGGCTCTATTTGGAGCTCCACCGAAGGTCCCAGTGGCGCAGTTCGCATGTGGGCGTCACGCCCGTTTTGGCACACCTCTCAGGCGTTTCGTGGCCCCGTAGGGAGCTCCACCGAAGGTCCCAGTGGCGCAGTTCGCATGTGAGCGTCACGCCCTTTTCGGCACATCTCTCAGGCGTTTCGTGACCCCGTAGGGAGCTCTACCGAATGTCCCAGTGGCGCAGTTCGCATGTGGGCTTCACGCCAGTTCTGGCACTCCCCTCAGACGTCTCGTGGCCCGTAGGGAGCTCCACCGAAGGTCCAAGTGGCGCAGTTCGCATGTGGGCTTCACGCCCGTTTCGGCACACCTCTCAGGCGTTTCGTGGCGCCGTAGGGAGCTCCACCGAAGGTCCCAGTGGTGCAGTTCGCATGTGGGCTTCACGCCAGTTTCGGCGCACCCCTCAGATGTCTCGTGGCCCCGTAGGGAGCTTCACCGAAGGCCCCAGTGGCGCAATTCGCATGCGCCCCCCCTCTCCAAATCGGCACGCCCCTCACACGTTTTGTGGCCCCAGAAGGAGTTCCACCGACGACTATCCTCACAACTGCGGCACTCACAACTGCACATGGTTGAGTCCTTCGCCAGGCTAATTTTTATGACACCATCTGCTCGGACTCCATCGTCAAAGGAGGGAAATCACCCTGACACCCACAATTGGCGCTCAACTCTACGGCCCTGGGCGTCTCTCTGCCTGGTTCGATTCGTGCTTGGGGCGCGTTGACTGAACTGCTTCGCTTCTCGGCGTGCTTTTTCTGAGGGTGGCCTTCTGCTCTCCGCATCTGGGAGGCCTCCCGAGGAGCGCGTCGCCCGCGCCCCTCGGCAACTCGGGCGCGGACCTGGGCCCCGTGCTGAGCGCGCTGCGGGAGCAGGCCGCCGTGCTCGCCGAGATCCTCGACCGGCTGCCGCCAGCGCGGGGGGACCCTTGCGTTGGGCGGGGCCCCTGCGCCAGATACGCCCAGGCTGCGGGGAGGATCGAGGAACAACGGGCGCGGCATGAACAGACGCCGGGGTACAGAACACTGCGCCACCACAAGCTGCTTGGCATCGCTCGGACGTGCGCATTTTTCCCTCGGCGAGGACCATCGAGGAGCATCCTGGACCATTTGGCGAAAAACCACCCACAAAACCGAAAAAAGCACAGGGGATGGACGTCCGAGCGATGGCCAGTCGGGGGTCCCCGCGGATTTTTTTGCATCGGCGATGGATCCCTTCCCTGGCGCGCGGAGCACGCCAGGGGCGGCGCCAGAGGCGCCGCCAGGGTGGCTCCAGCGCCGCTGCGAGAAATCCGCGCGGACCTCCGAGGGTTCGGAGCAAAAGCAATGCATTCACATATCCTAGTCCTTCCAGATGGGGTCGGTGTCGATGGGGTCGGAGGATCGCCCGCATCACCGATGCAACGCCGATGCATCGGCGATGCGGCTTGATGTGGAGGCCGATTTTCTCCGCGCTGGCGTCGCCGATGCACCGCCGACTTCGCCAGTGCATCGCCGATGCATCGCTGATGCATCGGCGATGCCTCGCTGATGTCGCGCGATCCTCCGACCCCAAATGATCGGGCCCCATCCGGGAGGCCTCTGCACAGGGTCAGGGGCTTTTGCCAAGCATGTCGCTCCGCCAGTTCTGGCCCACTTCGCTTCGGCGCGACACGCTGTCCACGTCCCAATTCCGAAGCGTGAACGTCCTGATCATGTCCCATCATCCTGCCCCGCGGAGCGGAGCGACACGCCATCCGCTTGCAATGCATAGCGTGTCGCCGGTGCCCCGCTGCGACACGATAAGCAAACGCTCATGACTGTAAACTTTCTGTGGTCCACGCGGATTTCTAGGATCTGCGTTGGGCACCGCGTTTTTCGTTCCTCGCTGCTGGTGAAGAAGACAATGTTTTGTTGCCCTCGGATCTGGTCCTCATGAGCTCGAAAGAAAAAGGCTCCTTCCTCGCGGCCCTCTGCGCACTCCGCGCGCCAGCGAGGGGGGTCCAGCGCAGATCCGAGAAATCCGCGCGGAGCTCTGATGGTGTAATTCTTTATGCTGGCTCTATTTCTTCTGCATCAGGCTGCCGGGAGCTGGGAGGAGCAGTCGGGCAGCATCAACCTGCGGCAAGACTCGGTGCAGCTGGAGGTGGCACATGTAGGGTCGGACGAGTCAATGCACGCTCTGCCCGCAGCAACCCGGATGCTGTCCACGCCGTCCACTCCGTCCGCCGCGAGAGGGAAGCCCCTGAAGTCCAAGCTTGCAAGCCGCCGCAGGTCACCCAGCAGCAGGCCATCGAATCGCATCAGCAGGTCCATCCGCCGGGTTGTCGCGTCGCCGACCTTTGACATAGTTTTCGGCGCACTGATTCTTCTCAACACCATCATCATGGGCGTCGAGGAGCAGTACATGGGTTCTCAGGTGGGGTACGAGCTGGGCTTCTATACTCATTATGGCTCTCCCCAGTTTGGAGATGGAGATGGTGTTCTTCTTGGCGGTGATCGCCATGTGTTCCGCACTGCTGAAATCGTGTTTGCTGTTATATTTTCGTTCGAGGTGATCCTGCGGATGGCAGGACTTGGGTGGCATTTCTTCAGGCGACCTTCCGAGCATTTTGACCTGGCAGTGGTGGTTTTGTCGGACCTCAGCATCATATTCAGCAGCATCGAGACTCCCATCAACATTCAGCTGCTGCGGCTCCTTCGGGCCACGAAGCTGCTGCGATTGGTGATCGAGGAGCAGAATCTGCATAAGCATAGTGGGGCCTCTGAAGGAAGAAGGAACTCTTATCGTTGGTGAGGGGCTCAGTGTTCCTTAATTGTTTTGCAGTTTGTCTCAGGGTTTCCTTAGGTTTTCGATGGGAGAGTCGAAGTTTAACTTATGGAAGAGAGTGGCATCGCTCCTTATTCAGGGGTCCTTTTGGTAGCGTTTCGACTCTAAGCGTTCACTTTCGGAGCTCCGCGCGGAGTCCTGGGATCGACGCTGGACCCACTTTCCTGGCACGCGCCAGGGGCGGCACCGGAGGCGCCGCCAGGCGGGGCCCAGCGCCAGTCTAAGCAATCCGCGCGGATCTCCGAAATTCTAGACGCGGTAAACCCCTCCCCGAAGGGGAAGAGGGAGGGGTGGGAGAGGAAACGCCCTAAACCACCGACGCCCAGAGGGCTGGTGGGACTGTATGCTTGCTGCATGTGTCGGTCCCGCAGGTGAAGCTGATCAGAACCATCGAAGGGTTCGATGCGCTTCACCTCATGATGACAGCGCTCGGCGCCTCTGCCTGGGCGCTCTGCTGGTCCATCCTGCTCCTGCTCTTCATACAGGTGTTCGTCGCCATGATCGTCACGAACGTGTTCCGTTCGGCGTACCTTGACGCGCCGACCGACTTGTCCGAGGAGGTCCGACTGGAGTTGTTCGAGTACTTCGGGACGTTCTCCCGCTCCATGATGTCGCTCTTTGAGTTGGCATTGGCAAACTGGCCGCCTATTTGCCGCTGGCTCATGGAAAACCTGCATGAGGGGTTTATGCTCCTTGCGATTTCCTTCAAGCTTGTAATGGGCATTGCTGTCATCGGGGTAATCCAGCTGCGCTGCCGCGCATGTTCACCACCGCTCTCGGGGAATCTGCGCAGCAAGGCTTTAGACAGTAATAGGGGTGCTGTGGCGTGGATATTGAGATGCCCTTTCTAGAACCGTCGTGCAGTCCTCGCCGTTTTGGCGGGCTCTCGGACCGTCTTCGGAAAAAACCCAGGGTTCGCTCGGGGCAGTGCTTGGCTTTCTTAGGGGCTTATTGGGCCTATGTGATGTTTATCCGATGCGGTTTTGAATCGAAAGGTTCGAGTTCATTTGCCACGGCCGTGCCGTTCAAACTTGCGGAGGGCCGTCTGGAGTCCTTGTGGTACAGTCAACACGCATAGTAAGGATGAACGACTTTCCAAGGTTACCCGTGCATCCTTCCGGTCGGCCCATCCTTGGCCGGTAGTGATACCCCCTGGTTTTCCGGAGTAAGGGGGGGGGTTCGAACCGTTATAGTGACTCACGTGACCCCCCCCCCCCGGTTTTCCGGATAGGGGGGGTCGAACCGGTAGTGACACCCCCCCGGTTTGGGCGGGGTTGCCGGGGGGAAGGGGGGAGGGGGGGGGATTCCAGCAGGGGGGGGGGATTTTCGAAGGGCGGGGAGGGGGCCCGGGTTCCGGATGAAGAGGGGGGGAATTTTCCACAGTAAAGCGGCGGTGGATCACGCTCTCACAACTGACTAGCGAATTGGCCGGCGGGGAAAGAGTGGGGTGGGACGGCCGAGAGAAAGACGGGACGCTCAGACGACGAATAGTTCGACGATGAGCAACACGCACACGCACACGCGCACGCTTACGCACACGCGCACGCTTACGCACACGCGCTCGCACACGCACACGCACACGCACACGCGAACACACGCACACACGCACACACGAGTACACAAGCACACGAGCACACGCGCAGGCACCCACACATGCACACATGCACACATGCACACATGCACACACACGCACACTTATGATGTTCCAACCTACGTTGGCCAGAATCACCGGAAAACAGTTCGAGCAACAAGAAAGTATCGAATCTCGAGGGTTTTCACGTGTCGGCCCCTGGGAGACACTCGTTCGACTCTGTTTTGACAGTCTTTCGACACTTTCCCGGGTGCTCGAATTTACTTTTGGGATGTGGTCTTTAATTACTATGGGAGCAACACAAGCGCACACACGCACACACGTACACACGCACACGCGCACAACGTTTATGAAATTGCACTCATGGAATCTGTCGACAGGATGCAACAGATTTGTCCCAAGGTTTCGCCCGCCATTGTGGTGGACGACTTGGTCCTGCAGAGGCATGGTGGCGAGCAGCGCGCCTCGAGAGATATTGTCATGGCAGCTCAAGCGCTGGTCAACGGCCCTGCCAAGGACTACATGCGCATCGCTGCTAAGAAGTCGCAGCGTCTAGCGTCCAAGCCCAGTCTCGCGCAGGACCTGAAGACCAAGCTCATGAGCATCACAGGTGCTCAAGTGGTCAGGCATGATAGGAACCTCGGCACCGACTGTGCACAAGGGCGCACTCTTGGTCGAGTGGTCCGGCAAGGACGACTACGAGCTGCTGGGCGACGTGTGCCCACAGTACGGCGCCTTCTCGGACATGGGGGTCGACGTGGAATGGCTGCTTGCATCGCCAAGCAAGGCCTCGAGGCAGGTTGCGCGTACAGTGTGAACTGAACGAGGCTAAGCGATAGCGACCTTCAGACGGCTCGATCTGTGGCCTTTCGTGCCACGGAGGCCCGAATCGACGGCAAGAGTCGCGCGCTCAGTCTCATGTTGTCGCTTGTGCGCGAGCTCGACCCTATGATCCAGTCTGTATGATTCACCGTGCAGTGCGGGGCAACTGGCTGCCGCCGTCTGTTTCATCTTCAGTACTGCAGTGGACTTCTACCCACGTCGCGTTTTGGGTTCAAGTTCGCGGGCCCACCAGTGCCGCCTTTATGTCCTTGCTGCGCGTCGGCTGGGCGGCTACCAGCATCGCGACGTGGGTCAACGCCTCGAACGGGGTGATCTAAAAGCAGTTGGATTTTTCGCCATGGCATAGCAAGCAGGTGGTCAGGGATGCTGTGGCGTGGTGGCAATTTCAGAAGGTGGCCGATAAGCTGCCGCATATGGATAACGGCCTCAACATCATGCAGCTTCGCAAGTGTATTCGTCGTGGGCGTCCCACCGCTTCCGAAGGCCGTCAATGGCCTACGCTGGGCGCGGAAGAGCGCCGACATGCCAGGTCCCTGATCGTTGGAGGGCAACGGTTGAATCACCGACGCTAGTTTAACAACCCACGGTATGCTCATCCTGCAGAGTGTTAGCTATGCCGTGGGCAAGATGGCACACTAATATATGGCACTGCCATGTGGAGCGAGCTCAACATTGGCCGCAGCCTCATATTACAGCGGCCATCGAGGTGCTCAATCGGCAAGCTGAGCATCCCATCATCACCGCGCTTGCCGAGAGGCTGCTGACGGTGAGACCGAGGGTGCTGTGGCAAGCGCCCCAGGATGAGTTGCTGTCGTCTGTGCGCTGGATGCCCGGGAATGGAGACTTGCCGTTTCACGGCGACGAGCTTTTCACGGGCGGCTCGGCGTTCGACCTCGACATCGACTACGGCGCGGCTGGATGCGCAGTAGCGCAGATTCCCTCAGGGCCAGAGTGGTGCAATCCAGGCCCGAAGTGCGCGCCGAGGGCTCTTGTCTTGGCTGGGCTCTTGTCTTGGCTCTCGTTTGATGGGTTTTCAGCAGTCGATAGAGGGTGCTGAGCTCTTGGCTATTCTCATTCTGATCAGCCGCAGTCCGGCGCCCATCGCCGCGGGGGTCGACGCTGGCCCTGTTGTCAACGGCTTATTTGGGCGAGGGCGTGCAGGCGCGCGCGGTGCATCGCATAGCTGGGCTTTCGTCTGGAGACTTGCATGGGATGCAGTCGATGACTTTGGCGGACTCTGCCCAGGCGGGCCGGCAGTTCTCAACGTGACAGGACATGGGGCCCTGAGAGATGTCGAAGCAGGACAGCTCGCGCGAAGGGGGGAGGGGGGGCGAGGTAGCCTTGGAGCCGACGAGTGGGCCTAGCAGGCCACTCGCCCCTGCGCGTTGCGGTCGGCCGACGGGGGCGCGGTCGAGCGCGCCGTCCGGATGGCGGCGCCGTCCGGATGGCGGGCGGCGCGGCGGCCCGGGCATCCTCCGCTGGGGCTCTCGTCATCCGCCCGCGGTAACATCGCCGCTGACGCGGTGATCAAGCTGCCGCCCAATATAACCCGCAGTCTCGCCGGGCGCGAGTTCGCGGCGGAGGCCGACTGCCGGCGGCGCTCCAAATGCGGGCGCCGCGCGGGCGCCAAGGAGACCAATCGCGAGCAATTCAGCAGTCCGCGCGCCCCTCGGCCAGCCACCGGCGCGCCGCTCCCGCGCGGCGCGGGCCCGCGGCCTCGGGTGCGTCAACATCTGGGGCCAAGCGCCCCGCAGCGGCTGCAGGCGGCGGCGGCGGTGGCGGCCTCGGCGGCGGCGGCGGCGTCGCTGGGCAGCGACGGCGACCCCGAAGGCGACAGCGGCGAAGGTCAAGCAGAGGAAGTGAGCGGAGGCCTTCGGGTGCTGCTGCGTCAAGTTCGGCTGGCGCCTCAGTTGCGGCTCCAGCGGGGGCTCTTTCTAGGGCGCGTGGTCATGACGTTCGCATCGAGTATGGCTATCGATTGTGCGTGCAACTGTGCTGCTTCGTGGGAGAAAGAGACGGCCTGCTTCGCGGGCCGGGGAAGGATTGCGCAGGCCCGCCCATGAGAGGTGACAATGCAGGCCGCGTGAGAGAGCAGCGACGTGAATTGTTTTGTTGCGGGCAAAGGTCCTAAGGCCCGCAATCCATTGTCACGCGCATGGTGATATATCACACGCTTCGCGTGGCGGATCCTCTTAAGTTTAGTTGCGTCCCATGTCGCGTGCGTGAACTTTCTGTGATTGTTCGCGTTCGAGTGGTTCTGCTTCCAAATGTTGTGCATTATTGCGTGCTCCGCGCGCTGTGCTCACTCGAAGTGTGAGCTCCGCCGTGCCCTCTGCTGTGGCGTGGACTGTGGGGTCCTGCCGTTGCCATGCATGGTGTCGATTGGGCCTTGGGGCTTGGTCGCGGCGGCCCTGGCGGCCGTTGCGCGCGCAGCTTGGCTGCGCGCGCCTGCGCGCGTAGAGGACAACGCAATAGCGATGCTACTCCTGTTTTGAAAGAAGAAAAACGCGCGCGCAAACGCACGCGCGCACGCGCACACGCGCGCACGCGCACACACGCACACGCGCACACACGCACACACGCACACACGCACACACGCGGGCACGCACACACTCACGCGCACACGCGCACGCACGCACACGCACACACGCACACACGCACACACGCACACACGCACACACGCACGCACGCACACACGCACACACGCGGGCACGCACGCACACGCACACACACACACACGCGCACACACGCACGCACGCACACGCGCACACACAAACGCAAACACGCACACACGCACGCGCGCACATGCGCACACACGCCGACACGCATTCGCACACACACACACACACGCGCATAAACGCACACACGCACACACGCACGCACGCACGCACAAATGCACACACGCACGCACGCACACACGCACACACACACACACGCGCACACACGCACGCACGCACGCGCGCGCGCACGCACGCACACGCGCACGCACGCACTCACGCGCACACGAACACGCGCACGCACGCACACGCACGCTCACATGCGCACACGCTCACACGCGCACGCGTGCACACACGAACACGCGCACACGCGCGCGCGCTCACACGCGCACGCGCGCACACGCGCACACGCGCACACGCGCGCGCACGCGCTCGCGCGCACACGCACACGCGCACTCACACTCGCACGCACACGCCCACACACACACGCACAGGCACGCGCACACGCACACGCATGCGCACGCGCACGTGCACGCACGCGCACACGCACGCGCACACGCACACGCGCACACGCACACGCAACCGCACACGCCCACGCACACGCATACGCACACGCATGCGCGCGCACGCACGCGCACACGCACACGCATGCGCGCGCACACGCACGCACACGCATGCACATTTACACGCGCGCGCACAGGCGCACGCACGAGCACACGCGCACGCACACGCAAACGCACGCGCACACGCACACGCACACGCACGCGCGCACACGCACGCGCACAAGCACCCGCACACGCGCACGCGCGCTCACGAACACACCCACACACCCACACACCCACACACCCACACACCCACGCCCCAACACACCCACACCCACACACCCCCACACACCCACACCCTCGCGCCCCGACACCCCCATACCCACGCGCCCCCACACCCCCACGCCCCCACTACCCTACACCCGCGCACTTCCAGACCCCCGCACCCCCAAACCCCGCACTTTCCCACGCCCCCACAAGCAGACCCACACACACACACAACACACGCACACACACACACGTACACGGCCATACACGCGCACCAGTCACACCACACACCACACACACCACTTTCACAAACCAGCGCGCGCACGCACGCACACGCACACACGCACACACACACAAACACGCACGCACATGCCCCCTCCCCGCAGACACACAGACACATATACACAGACACACAGACACACAGACTCACAGACACACAGGCACACAGGCACGCATACACACAGACACAGACACACACAAACGCACACGCACACGCCCGCACACACCTGCACACACCCGCGCGCACCCGCATGCACGCGCAGGCACCTGCACATTCCCGCGCGCACCCGCACGCGCGCACGTACGCGCGCGCGCACGCACGCGCGCGCATGCACGCGCACGCATGCGCGCGCACCCGCATTCACGTGCACGTTCGACCCTCGCGCTCACACGCGCCCTTTCTGCTTCGACCCTCGCGTGTACGGGAGCAGCTCCTGGTCAAGGTCGAGCTTAACTTCCGACTCGTTCTCATCCTTTTCATCATCTTCCCCATCGCCACCGGCGTCCCTCTTCATGTCTTACTACCTTTCCTTAGCCTCGCACTCTCCTCCTTCAGCTGCCCTAGCTTTGCCTTCAGTTTCTCTAACTGGCCCTCTGCAGCACCGTCACCAAAGCCCTGCCTCCCCAACAACATTTTTAGGATACCCTTGGCGACGTCGGTGTAAACCTCCCGCTTGCACTCCCTCTCATATGTTTTCTATTACTCTCCTTGGCGATCCGTGCGAAAACGCCTTCCACATTCATGGGAATCGGGGCCACGCAATCACGGCTTTCGAAGAACAGGAAATTGACCAACGCATGCTCAAAGGAGTTCCGGAACGCTTGGGAAATCACGAATCTGCCATTCGAAACTGACCTCATGGCGTGGTCGTTTTTTAGGTAATCAACTAGCTTCACGTCAAAAAGATCTGTCAACGCCGTTCCCCTATCATCAGACCACTTTGTTTTCGGGATGCTCCTGGGGATCTTCGTGCAGCATGGTTCGGTTACGTCATGGTGGGCTTCATCTGGCACCGAGCCCAGCACCCGGCCCCGCCCTCCCCGCCGCGATGCCCCCGCACCGTCGCCTCCGTCCCTGGCTCCTCCCTTCTCTCAGAGCGTGCATTACCCACCCCGCTTTCGCTTCCAGGCAAAACCAAGTCGTACCACGCGCCTCCTCGTCAAGCGGCCGGATCAGTACAGGCCGTAGTTTGGCATCGCTTGGTATCTCTTGGAAGCGAGGGTGGTCAAAAGCGAGGCAGGTTTGTTTGCCCCTTATTCTCCTTCTTCTGCGCACCCTCCTCGCGCTCCCGACCCTCAGCACTCGGCGCCCTTCCCGCCTCCCTCCGTGCACTCCTGGCTCCTCTTCCTCTCGCTCCGCCTCGCCAGTGTGGGCGCGGCGCCCCGTGACGGCGCCTGCTTCCTTTCCTTCTGGTCGTCCTTTCCTTTCCTTTCCTTCCTTTCCTTTCCTTCCTTTCCTTTCCTTTCCTTCCTTCTTTCCTGCGCCCAGTGTGCTCGAAGTCTGTGGATCCCGGCTTCGACTCCGATCGCTCCCCTTCTCCAACTTGCCCGTCTTCCCTTCCTTTGTCTTCTTCGCCGGCGGACGCTGCACGGGCAGGCGAACCGAACGACCCTCTCATTTCCGGCCCTTGGCCCCTGGAGTTCTGGATCTTTCTCCCCGGTCCGCCGCACGAGCTTTCCTTGAAACCCCCTTCTCGACCTCCTGGCTTCTGCAGGCGATCCCGACCTGGACCTGCCCCTGGACTTCCACCTCCTCGTGCCGCCCCGGCGCCTGTCATCACACCTCTCTTCCTCGCGCCCGCGTCTGGGCGACCTCCTGTGGTGCTCACCTGCCTGCCTGTCTCCGGCACCGTCCCTGGCGATCTCCGTTTGGTTGCGGCGCAGGTCTTCTCCAGGCGCCCGCCCTTTCCCGCTGCCGCGGTAACTTGTCCCTCCCGGCCCAGGCCATTTTCTTTCCGCCTTTGACTGGGGCCCATGCCGTAGGTTGCCAAGTCTGCACGCTGGCTCCCATCCCTGGCCGCGGCGCAGGCAATGCTCGGCGCTGCACTGCCTTTGCCATGGTAGTACCACTGGTTCCCATTTGCTCCTTGGTGCGACTGCCACTCCAGGGCTCAACGAGCTTTCGGGGCCACCCTCCTGTTGGCAACGACCGCTCAGCCACAACACCGGCGGGCTCCTCGAGCCCGAGCGTCTATGGAAGGCCCGACGATCATGAACCAGACAACTGGCTCCCGAGCCCACCCGCGGGCAGACGACCCGAGAACGTCAGATGCCGAAGTACCAACGCATCGCCGCCCACGCTCCCTCTCCGGCTTCCCCGCCCGAGCCCCGGCGGTTCATCCTGACCGCCCCGCCTCCTCCCTCCTCCCGTAGCCCACTCCCTATCCTCCCCGCCCTTCCCTCCCGTCCCCCCCTCCCTCCGCCCGTGCCCTGGGCCCACTCCCTGCGGACAGTCACGAACGAACGACCTCGGGGCGAGGCTGCCAAGGCCTCGTGGAATTGATTCAGGTAAGCATTGGCCAGCCCTGAGTAAATCAGGAGGAAAAGAAACACACAGACAAAATTAATCCTCGATCCCCCAGAAAATATGGGAAAATATGGGAAGTGGCGGGGGAGACAGAAACCCAGAAAATATGGGAAAATACTGGGAATCTTTTTATTTGTGTGTATTTATTTGTGTGTTTGTGGGCCCCTTCAGTAAAGCGAGTCTGTGGTTCCAAGTCGATCGTAAGGATCGGCCGCCGAAGCGGCTCTTGGGCCCTCGCGGGTGCTGCGAGGGAGGGCCCCGGACCCCCGCGGACGGGGCAGCCCACCGCCTCCCCTTCCCCTCCCTCCTCCTCCTCCTCCTCCTCCTCCTCCTCCTCCTCCTCCTCTTCCTCTTTCCTGGGCAGCTACCACACACCCGCAGGGGCTTTGTCCACTTACCGGGGGTCGTCTCCCTCTTTCCTGGACAGCTACCACACACCCGCAGGAGCTTTGTCCACTTACCGGGGGTCCTTGTCAACTTACCGGGGATCTTTGACAACTTACATCTTACACTCCTCACATCCCACGTTCCTCGCATGACTACACAAATGACACATGAGCGATACGTGCCTGATGAAATTACAAGCCCTTCCGCCCTCCCCCTGCCCTAGCGCAGCTCCGCCTTCCCGGTTGCCCCAGCGCCACCTTCTTAAACCAAGTTTGTGGATCAAAGTCTTAGTGGCTGGCGCTGTCGGCGGCATACGCCGCCCCCCGCGCCCCACCAGTTGAGCAGGGGCTGCCCGAGTGGGTCGTGGCAGCTCGAATTCTACAATGAAGTCGAACTGCAGAATCCATGAAGTCTTTACTGAAATCCGAATTAAATCAAGGAGGTCTGAATAAAGTCAAAGAAGTCAAGGAAGGCGGAATTAAGTCAATGAAGTCGGGTTATACCTATTCGCCATCTCTGCCGCCAGTCCTCTGCTTCGCGAACAGCAGGTCGGCTTCATTTTCTCGCAACATGGAATGCCCGCGGTCCCGAAAGCAAGAACCGCGACGCCCTCAAGGGGGCATTCCGTGACCCCCCCCCCCCTGGCCGGCGGAAACGATGACAGGACCCACCCCGCGAGACCCGTTTGACCCTTTGGCTGAGGGACGAGCTAGTGAATAGACAACAGGCTCTCAGATGGAATTGAAACATGGTGGCACGACAATGAGTAGAGCTGCCCCTTGGGAACAGGGGTTGCCTCTTTCTCATACACAAACGCTCACGCTCACACTCACACACATACACGTACGCACACACAGACCCACACACACACACACGCACGCACGCACGCACGCACGCACGCACGCCCGCCCGCACGCCCGCACGCCCGCACGCCCGCACGCCCGCCCGCCCGCCCGCCAGCACACACATACATACATTCATGCATACATGCATGCATGCATACATGCATACACACAAAGACACACCCAAACACACACACACACCCATGCACACACACACACAACACACAACATAATGCACACAGCACACACCACGCAACATTCACAACACACGCACGCACGCACGCACGCACGCACGCACGCACACACACACACACAAACCACACGCACACACACACGCACACACACAAACACGCAAACACACACACACACGCACACACACACACACACAAACACGCAAACACACACACACACCAGCACGCGCCCGCGCGCGCGCGCACCCGCGCGCTCACAGGCGCATGCACGCACGCGCCCCCCCGCGCGTGCGAGCGCGCGTGCGCGCGCGTGCGCACGCTCACACGCGCGCGTGTGCGCACGCACATTTTGCAAGCGCGCAGGCACGCACACGCGCACGCGCGTGCACGCCCACGCATGCACGCGCGCAGGCACGCGCATCCGCGCGCACTCGCGCCCGCGCGCGCGCACGCGCACGCACGCGCGCACGCGCACAGCCGTGAATGCATACACGCACACGCGCAAATACGCACGCACGCGCACATGCACGCGCACGCACGTGCGCACTTGCGCGCGCGCGCGCCCACACGCATCCATACGCATCAGCGCGCGCCCACGCACACCCACGCACGCCTGCGCACGCCCGCGCGGACCCACGCGCACCCGCGAGCAACCGCGCGCACCCAGGCGCACATGCGCGCGCCCAGGCGCACCCACGCGCACCCAGGCGCACCCACGCGCTTTCACGCGCGCCCACGCGCATCCACGTGCGCCCACGTGCACCCGCGCGCATCCACGCGGACCCACGCGCATTCACACGCCCATCCCCCCTGCACCCACACGCGAGCCCACGCGCCGCCACGCACGCCCCACCTCCCGCCCCCCGCACCGCGCGCCCGCGCACTCGCGCACCCGCGAACCCACGCCACAACGCACCCGCGTACCCGCGCGCCCGCGCACGCACGCGCTCACCCGCGCATCCGCGCACCCACGCACACACGCACCCGCGCGTCCGCGCGCGCGCGCGCCCGTGCGCCCGCACTCAATCACACATCGAGACAACCTCGCACCCACGCGCACCCACACGCCCAACCACCCACACACCCATACACCCAGACACCCCCACACCCACGCACCCACGCACACACACCCACACACCCACACACCCATACACCCACATACCCACCCACCCACCCACCCACCCACCCACACACACACACACACCCACACGCCCAACCACCCACACACCCATACACCCAGACACCCCACACCCACGCACCCACGCACACACACACACACCCCACCCACACACCCACACACCCACACACCCACACCACCCACCACCCACCCACCACACACACACACACACACACACAAACACCACCACACACCCATACACCCACCCACCACCACACACACACCACACACACACCCACACACCCACCACCCACCCACACCACCCACCCACCCACCCACACACACACACACACGCAAACACTCACACACCCGCACACCCACGCACCCACGCTCTCACACACCCGCGCACAACGTACATAGCACGCAACACAACACACAACACATCAATACACAACACATCAGCACACAATAACGCACAACGCACAACACACCACACACACACCGAAACCACACCACACAGCACACAACTCCCAACACACAACACATACACGCACATATCTGTTCACAGGCACACAGACACAGAGACGCACAGGCACACAGACAAACACACACATACACATACTCACAGGCATACAGACACGCAGAAACACATACCAGCAGGCACACAGACACACACAGGCACACCGACAGACAGACACCCAGACACACCGTCACCCAAACACGCAGGCACACTGGCGCACAGACACACCGACACAAAAGTCGCACCGACGCACAGACCCACAGATACACGGACACACGGACACAGACACACAGACGCA
This sequence comes from Prorocentrum cordatum, assembly GCA_963575745.1. Taxonomy (NCBI): domain Eukaryota; class Dinophyceae; order Prorocentrales; family Prorocentraceae; genus Prorocentrum; species Prorocentrum cordatum. Next base: position 394,269 of record CAUYUJ010018704.1, read on the forward strand.
CAGACCACAGACGCACAGCCACACAGACACACAGACACACAGACACACGACACACAGGTTCGCAGAGACACAGGCACATGCGGACTGGCACACAAACGCAGACACACAAAGACACACAAACACGCACACACACAACACACATGCACACAACACACAACACACAACGCAATGCACACAGCACACAACACATCATTCACGACAAACACAGCACACACAACACAACACACACACACATCACACGCACGACATACGGCAAACGACACACGACACACTGCACACGACACACAGCACGCGACATACAACACACGACACACGGCATACGGCACGACACATGGCACATGGTACATGGCACACGGCACACGGCACACATCAAACGACATGGCACACGGCACATGGCACCACACTACACAAGACATACGACACACGGCACACAGCACACGACACATAACACATGACACACGACACACAACATTCTACACACATTACGCAACACACAACACAGATCACACGACCCAGAAGTCAGAGCACACCACACGCACACCAATCGTTCCCAGCGCGGTGGCGGATCAATGCAGTCTTCATTCAGGAAACTATTAAAGTAGCGCATACCGACGACGATATCATGCTCAGGGCGAAGCTGAGGGCCTCCAAGCAGCACCAGCGTAGGATGGAGGACCTGTTCGCCATAACGGACGCGGACCACAGCGGGCGGATCCAGAGGAGCGAGCTGCGCAGAATAATGGCGGACAAGAGCATCGCCATGTGGCTTGCCTCCATGGACTTGGATCCCACCGACTCGGACACGCTGTTCGACCTGCTGAAGGGCCAGGACCTTAATGGGCACGGGAAACGGTAGGCCAGTTTGTTGGCGGATTCAATCGTTTTGAGTTGTTTCTCCCCCTGTTCTGTCGTTGTTGTTTTCCCGGCACAGTCCTCATTTATTTTTCCGCTCCTGTTCCTGGCTCTGATTTTTTTTGTCGCGTCGCCCTTTCGGCGGACATTTTCAACAGTTTCCAAACTCTAAAGTTTCATTCTTGAGAACGGTCAGACAAACGGTTCTGCCGTTCCCAAGGCCCACCAAAGGACGAGGCGATAGACATCAACGAGCTGATCACGGGTATCAGCCGCCTGCAGGGTGCCGCACGGGCCATAGACATGCGCAAGTTGCTGATGCACGCAGACCGGCGGCACCTCGCGGGCCTTAAGAGCTGAGTTCCGATGGGGGGGAGCAGACTGACCATGACCAAGATGTCGCGGGGAGTAGTCGACGCCGATCTTGGTCATGGCCCACGTCGGCCGTCGCCGACTCGCGCGGCTGATCTACGAATCAGCGCCGATCAAGACGGACGGTGACCAAGATCGCGACGACGTGTCCGCGTACAGTCGGGGCCCTGAAGAGGGAACCCTTTTCGTTGGAGAGGGGCTCGGTGTTCCTTGATTGTTTCAAAGTTTGCCTCGGGTTTTCCTGAGGTTTACCATGGGAAATCGAGGTTGAATCTATGGGAAGAAAGGGGCCTCGTTCCTTATTTAGGGTTCCCTAGGTCAACGCCTCGACTGTACCTGGGCTTGGGAGCCACGTGGGGCCGACTTCCTCTTTCCGCCCTCCGCTGGCCCAAGCTTGGGGGGCTGCTCGGCGGGCCCGGTTGGGCTGCGCGACAGGGCCCACTGGCCGACCCAGTCTCGGGCCGACCCAGGATTTAGCGCGTGGTGCCCGAGGGCGCTGCCAGGAGGAAAAGAAACACACAGACACAATTCATCCTCGATTCCCCAGAACATATAGGAAACTATGGGAAGTGGGGGGGAAGACAGAAACCCAGAAAATATGTGAAAATATGGGGGATCTTTTTATTTGTGTGCATTTGTTTGTGTGTCCTGGGGCCCCTTCACGCTGGGCGGGGTGGCAGCTCGGGAGATCCCCGGTGAGGGCCGGCGTGACGACGACGAACACGACGAGCACGACCACGACGACGACGAAGACGCCGACGACGCCGACGCCGCCGCCGCCGCGGCCGCCGTCGACGACGACGACGACGGCGGCGACGTCGAAAACGACGACGGCGACGATGACGGCGACGACGATGACGACGACGACGACGACGACGACGGCTCCAGACATGCGATTGTTTGACTGCTTCAATCCAGGGCCCCTGGAAGAAATGGACCTCTCCCCATGGCCGGTTTTTTCTCGAGAACGGGGGATTGTGGAGTCGCACGCCTTTCGGAGGGTGTTTTCCCTTTCTCATTTCCCTCCTCCTCTGTCTTCCCCTTCTCCTATACCTCCTCTTCCTCCTCCTCCTCCGCGCTGCTCCGCGCCCTACTTCCGCTTTGTGCTATTGAGATGCTTCGAAAGAGAGAAATACCCCGCTTGGCATTGCATTGGCATTGGTTTGGTAATGGTTTGGCATCGCATTGGCATCGCGTTGGCATGGCGCTTGGCTGTCAGTGCGTTGGCATTGCGCTTGCATGTCGCAAGCATGGCCCTGACGGGTCCTCATGGTTCCCTCCACCAAAGGACTCATATTGAAACCCTCTACCAGAAGGACTCCTATTGAAACCCTCCACACAAAGGGTTCATTCATATTGAAACCCTACACATATGGATTCCATGCGAAGCCCGCCACAGAAGGATTTCGACTGAAATCAATCACACCTTTCTTCCCCCATTGGCATTGCATTGACGTTGGGTTGGGATCGCCTTGGCATTAAGTTGGCATTGCGATGGCCCTGCTTTGGCATTGCTTTGGCATTGCGCTGGCGAGTTCCAATAGCTCCCTTCGCAGAATGATTTCTATTGAACCCCACACAAGAAGGATTCCGATTGAAGGATTCCACGAGAAGGGTTCATATTGAACCCATTCGAAGCCCTCCATAAAAGGAATCCGATTGGAACCGACCACAAGCGATTTCCCCCAGGCATTTCGTTGGGATTTGATTGGGATTGCCATTGCATTGGTTCGGCATGGCGTTGGCACTGATTTGGCGTTGCGCTGGCGAGTTCTAATGGCTCCCACCACAGAAAGGCTCCTACTGAAACCTTCCACACGAAGGGTTCCTTATGAAAGCCCCCACATGAAGGGTTTATGGTCAAACCCTCCACAGAACGATTCCTGTCGAAACCCTCCACAAGAAGATTCCGATCGACATCCTCCGAAGAAGGATCCGTAACCAAATCATCCACATAATGAAAGACTGGAATCCTGCCATCGGCATTGCATTGGCCTTGGTTTGGTGACGGTTTGGCATCGCATTGGTATTGCGTTGGCGTTGCGATGTCAGTGCGTTGGAATTGCGATGGCATTGCGCTGGCGAGTCCCAACCAAACGCCCCACCGAAGGATTCATATTGAATGCGTCCACAAGAATGATACCTACGGACCCCCCACAATAAGGATTCACATTGCAATCCTCCACGGAAAGGGTTCCGTGCGAATCCCTCCACTGAAGGATGTCTATTGAAATCCTCCGAAGAAGGGTCCTTAGAGTGATTCCTTTGTGGATGACATCATCCACAGAAGGGTTCTTATAAGGATTGCGATTGAACGCTACCACAAGCAATCCACCCCCAGTTGCGTTGCATCGGCATTAAATTTGGATCGCCTTGGCGTTGGTTTAGCATTCCGTTGGCACTGCGCTGGCGTGGCGCTGGCGAGTCTTAATGCCCCCTTTTATCAGAACGATTCTTATTTGAAACCCTCTAAAAACAATATTCTATTTAGAATATGTAACAAAGGGCCCCCCATTGGCATTGCATTTGCATTGGATTGGGATAGCCTTGGCTGTGTTGTAGCATTACGATGGCACTACTTCGGCAGTGCGTCGTCATTTCGCTGGCGAGTCCTAATGGCTCCCTCCGCAGACGGACTCCTATTGAACCCTCCACAAGAAGGGTTCCGAGTGAAACCCTCCACGGGAGGCTCCCTATCGAAACCCTCCACAGAGGCATTCCTACTGAAATCCTCCGCAGAAGGATTCGCAGTGACACTGTCCACCAATCATTCTGATTGAAATCCACCGAGCGAAAAGATCCCCCCATTGGCATTGGATTGGGCATTGGATTGGCACTGCGCTGGCATTGCGCAGGCGAGTTCTAATGGCTCCCTCCGCAGAAGGACTCCGACTGACCCCCCCGCAAGAAGGATGCCTAGTGAAACCCTCCACAGGAGGATCCCTTTTGAAACCCTCCACGGAGGTATTCCTGTTGAAATCCTCCGAAGAAGGAGTTGTAATGACACCGTCCACACAGGATTCTTATCAAAAGCCACCGCGCGTAAGGATTCCCCAATCCACATTGCATTGGCATTGGCACTGTTTGACAATATCGTTGTATCGCATCGGCATGCATTGGCCTGGTGCAGGAGAAAGACAGAGAGAGACAAAGAGAGAGAGAGAGAGAGCACGAGATAACGATATAACGAGAGAAGCATATTATGAGGGAGTCACGGCGAACAAAAAAATAGCAAATAAACATCAAAGGTTATAAAGATGAAGGGGCGTTCCACTCGGTAAAATCCATATCAACACAACGTGCGACTCCACAATCCCCCGGCCTCGAGAGCCCCAGTCGTTTCGGGATGGCCCTGGGGCCCGCCGAGGGCCTCCAGAGGCCGAGAACGGCCAACAAACCCCCCGCCGCGATTCGCAGACATGGTTACTTCGGGCGTGGAATGGATATTCTTCGATTCCTATACCCAAAATATTCGAGGGATTCAACGGCCTGATCAACGATTACCCTGAGCTTTGGAATGCATGGCCATCACCAGAGCGTGGTTATTTACGAAAGTCAGCTTCCATGGCATTCCAGATCCGGCACGCCACGACGTGGCTTGTTCTACAGCAGCTCATCGACAAGATACGGCCAGTCTCCAGCAAGCGGGCAAGCGCAGAAACGAGTTTCCTTGACGAGGCCAAAATTGCAACAACGGCTACATCGTCGAGTTGAGGAACTGGTTTCAGCAGCAGGCAGAGGCAAGCGTGGATGATTCGCCACCCTCTCCACCAACCGAGGGAAACGCTGACCCACTGCTGTCGTCGCAGGTTCCACCGCCTCCGCCCACGCGCCCCCCTCCACCAGAGGATGCCACCGCGCCTGCCCCCGCGCAGCCACCGCCGCCGCCGCGCCCGCCGCCGCCATTTCTTCCATCGCAGCCCAAGGATCCACCCGCGCCTCCGCCACGGCCACCGCCCGTGCCTACGGTGGGCGACAGCGCGCCGGTGGCTACGCCTGCAGTCGCCGTTCCTTCCGCGGCATCAGCGGCATCGTCCCAGCTCGCAGCGACGGCCGCGCATGATTGCCGCGATCGATCCCAATCCGAGTGGGCAAAAGATACATTGGGCAAATACGGGGATTATTACACACCCCGAGAATACTGTGTCCGTAAGAAGACATTTTATTACTTGCGCGGACATGGCAATCATGCAACATGCACTACGGATGAGAAGTACATTTGGCGCTTACAATACGACGGCTATGTCATTTTGTACGTCTTGACTTGCAGAACAGTGGATGTTCCCCTGAATATGAATGGGTCACGTTGTGTACGGCGAATTCGCGACAACTGGGGCCTCCTCTGCTGAGAAGATGGGAACATCACCATTTCTCTGCCGCCGCAAATTAGTTCGGCAAGTTGATTTCCACGAAGTTACGTCACGACAGTGGAATGCGCAACGGGCTCAATCAGTTTTTTTATCGTCGCGTCAACATCTGGCCAAGGTCGAGCGATATGGGGCCTTGGGTAGTTTGCAACGCAGCCTCTTCATTCGACCAGCTGATGAGAACCGTATATGGACGCAACCGACATGGACCTGACTCCCGGACAGCCGCAGCCCACATGCGACAGGTGCAACCACTTGGACAATCTTGGCCGTCTGAAGACGATTACTGCGTCATCGCGGTGCTACGCTTCCTCCAGTTGCGCATCGAAGACGACGAGTCACGCAATGCCCTTGGCCAACGTTTCCCTTTGACGGAATGTTTTGGCTACTGGGGCCGTCGGCGGTCTGAGTCGCGCGTGTCCGGAGCCAGCCCATGAACATGGGTTGGGCGCGTTTATCATGGACAGGCGCAAAATGCTTGCATCGCGCCACTACCAAGAATGCGTTGTACAGCACTACTACATATGGCATGTCCCTGAGCGCGGCGCTGCGCGCGAGGCTCGGAGGGAAGCTTTATTCAGCTCCTGTTCCTTCGCGCCCCTGGGCGGGCCGAACCCCCGCGCCGAGCTTCGCGGCTACATGTTCGACCGCGAGAAGAAACAGGTCGACGTTGCCATGGGCATGAGAGCCGCCACCGCAGCAGGTTGCGCGTTCTGGCCCGGAGAGCAGGGCGCCACCGTGTGCCCGCAGACCATTCCGCGAGGCACCATTCGCGCCATCCGCGCCGTCGGGGGCGCGGTCCTCCTCCCAGAGCGCAGCGCAATTTGGACGTGCCCACCGCTGGAACAGCTCCCTGAGCCACGGAGTCGATGCGAAGTTTGCGACGCTGTGCCAGTGGCAACACCTGCGGCGAAGCGCATGCCCAGATTCGCTCCCCCGCAGCCGCTGCCAGCACCCGCGCAGACTCCAGCGACTCCAAAGCCCAGTGCACGCGGTTCTGCCATTGCCAAGCGCCCACCGCCTCCGCTGCTGCCCGCGGTCACGCAGCCCGCGCAGGCAGCCGTGCCCACGGATGCCGCGGCCGATCTCTAAGATGCAGTCGCACGGCAAGACGCCGATATTTCTTCGCCTGGCACGCACGCGGCCGCCTATACTGCACCCACGGACACGCCGGCGCCAGTGGAAACGCCCGCGCCCACGCAGGATGCGACCCCACCAGAGCTGCCACCAACGCAAGTCTTGCAGGACATGGCCGATGACCTTGCGAACGCCGCAAAGTGGGGGAACATCGTGCAGACCAACAAGGAGCAGTATTACGAACCACTGGTGCGAGAGCTCCCAGATGCTTGCTGGAACCGAGATCCGAGGTGCACAAACGTCAAAGACGGCGGTTTCATCTATACCCGACCTTGGGGCTCATCTTGTTGCAGAGCTTGCAATGCCCCATGGCCAGCTGGAGACGTCAAGCGTGGCATTAGCTGGCGAATTGAAACTGTTTGGCCCTGTCATCGACTTGGTCCACGCCGGCTGCTACATCGCGGTTCAGATACCGTTTCGCGGTGAAGGGCCACGTTGGGTCAACATATGGCACGGCGATCGCGGACATGAGCAGATCGAAGTTGACTTCGCATATCCTCTTCATGCTGGTATTCCCGATGAGATGATCACCACCTTCTCACAGTACGATATGGAAGAGCACCCTATCGCAGAAACAGTCGTTGATCTGCCGGTGGAAACACCCGCGCCACACAGCACTGACCCTACAGAGGCCGACCACGATGACGATCAGGCTGTCGAAGCGGACTAGAAGATTACCATTTCCCTTGTCATTGGTCCACCTGAAATTTTGGCGAACGACCCTGGCTCGGCCGACGTGCTTCATCAAGCCAGGGCATCAGGCACTTGCATTTCGATGTCCCGGCCACTGGTGAACATGCTGTTGCGCAAGGGCTACCCAGCACATCAATGTCACTTGCGAACATGGCAAACATACGTTGACCACTCATGTCGGTATCCTTTTCCGCCTCAACACCGACATGCAGTTGTACGACATCGTTTAACCACCGCAGTCCATGGGCCATCCAGCTGCCAGATCTGTGCAACCATATATGTTTCTTACATTCTCTGATTTGGCACTTGGAGTAAGTACGACGGTGAGTGCGGCTCATTGCATTGGGTCTACACCACATAGCGGCCATCTGGACTACAGCCCAGGAGCGCTTGGTTGAGACTCCCCACGTGGATATCCATCGCAACCATCCAGGACGCCCTGCCTTGCGAAAGTTTCGGGGAGACACGGTTGCATCCGATGCAACATTCCAAGGCGACTTGCAATCCGACTTCCCCATGAACGGCGACCAGACGGATGGGGAGACTTGTTGCTCGTATTCTTGAGGCTGACACGACGGCGCACCGCGCCCCATCTGTGTTCCCAGAGCCCGCTTCTGACCCAGGGAGCTCCGCTTCTGCCGCTGCCCCCGCCCATGGACAATTGTCGAGGTACTCCGTACTGATTCCGATGACAACTTGGAGGGCGATGAGAAGTCTGCGAAGGAAGCCGTGCTCATCGAACAGGCCCAACCGATGATTGCCGAGCATCCTGGCGCTGCCTCAGCGCACCAGTCCGGCGGAAACATCTCGGCAGGTGATCTTTCCGATCAGATGACTGGCAAAGAATTGGGATCTCTGTCGACCTATCTTGCCACCGATAGCGCTCGTGTGATCCCTGATCAGACCCTTCGCGATCTCGGTCGTTCCTCTTGCGCCGGTGGAAACGCCCGCGCACGCATTGAGACACTCATCCAATCTGGGGCAAGTGAGATTCAAATGGGACAGCGGCGCTGTGATAAATGCTTCCGTGGCCTCCTTGTCCACTAGCGACCGCACTTGTAAGATGTGCGTGGGCGCTCTCGCCCTAGGCGACATCGGCGAGGATCAAGTCGCATGCGTCCCGGGCGTCAATCGCTGGACCTGCGATATTTTGAACTGCGACATTGCGAAGTGAGCTATGCGCGCAGACGTTGCCATCATATTTACAGGCCAGCGATCTGACGCCTTGAAGGATCGAGATTTTCTTTGGCGGCTTGCCGCTACAGCCGAACATATGCACCGCAGGTGGCTTGAGAATGGATCACCTTCGGCTACGGAATGCCGCGTGTCTGGCACCGAGGTTGATCAAGACGACGTCGACGGTCATCTATACCATTATCATGCGAACGTTCTTCTGCGCTTCCAGGAGTACCCTGTCTTCTGGCAGCAAATGACCACCCGCGGGGTAGAGCGCAACCTTCGACTTTTCTTTCTTCGGACATGAAATTGGCCGCGCAATGCATGCCCGCAGCGTTGCGAAAGGCCGTGCTGGACGCGCAGCCAAGGCCCCTCGCGCGATGGGCCGCCCTGGGTCCTACGTCATGGGGTTCTTGACCTTTTCCGCCCCCTCTGGGAAGGGGTCGGGCTCGATGAGCCGCGCGGCGCTCGCGGAGCTCAGAGCGGACGTCCACGAAGGCAAAATGGGGCAGGGATATCGCAGGCCCACGCCCTGCCCCGCCTCCCGCGCCTCGACCGCCGCGCCGCGATGGGCTCGGCATGGGCGCCGCCCCCCCCTCGGGCGCGGCGTCCTCTGGCGGCCCTGCCCCTGGCGACGCTGGCTGGACTGGCGGAGTCGCTGCGGCTGCCACGCCGACAGCGACGCGCGCGAGGAGGCCGAGGACACCACCGAGTCGACCGCAAGACTCGCAGCGCACGACCGGCAAGGCCGCGCCGATCCATTCAGAGCGCAGCCGCAGTGCCAATCGCAGGCGCCGCCCAGAGGCATGGCGGCGCGACCGCCCGGGCCACTGCAGGGGCAACGCGTATCGATATTGGGCATGTCATTTGAACGGGTGGATCTACATCGACGGGAACGGTTGCGAATGCACGTGCGTCGATCAAAACACTGCGCGCACGACCGAACAGTTCGATAACCAGGGCAATCGTATTTAAGATGATGCGTACGATGATTACAACAGGCTTCGCTGATAGGTTTAACTTTGACATGACATCGTTTCGTATCTTCTGGCATTCGCACCATGCATATAACAAACGATCGTTCTTTTTCTATTGGCATTATAAGCATGCGCGTGCCCTTGCAGGCCGCCCGCCACCCACGCATTACATTACTGGCGACATCAGGGGCATGAGCGCACCCAGGCAGGTCGCCCGTCGCAAATATAATCGCACTATACAGTTCTTTTCATAGGATGTCAGAAACACAGAGTACGACATGTGCAAAACATGACCCCCATGGCTTTTCATTCCGTAGCGCTCACTCTTTTATATGATCTTGGATATACATAGCATAGCTCTGGGGCCTGGAGTGCCTCGCGCATCACGTTTCAGTCTCGTTACTTTGATCAGTCGTTGTAGCAGCGTGGATCACGTGCAACTTCTTTGATCACTTGTCGTAGCAAGTCCGATCTGAATGCCAACCCGATTCTTGGCATGGGGCGCCCAGGAATTGATCTTTCATCGAGCATGGCATGATCAGTTGTCGTCGCAACTCTGACCACGGTACTCTTGATTTCAGAGCTTCGGGTTGCTATGCCCCCGCGCGGTTTGAGTTTTGCACGCGACGTATTGCGCGCTGGTGGAAACGCCCGCGCCGGCATCCTTGGCGCGGCATCGTTTTCCACTTCTTCTACCCTTCGTTCCCCAACCTCGTCACCCGCGGAAAAGGGAGGTCGTCCAGGCGCGCCGAAGGGTTTTTTTTAGGGGGCGCACCCTAGGCCCGCTAAAGGCGGGCAGGCCCCCCCAAGTACCCTGCGTGACGTGGTTGACCCCGTTTCTTTCCTAGCCGTGACGGCCTCGTTTGGATATTGCACGGGGTGGGAAGGTGCGTCGAGTGGACATCGCGCCTCTGGTCCCGAGCCCCGCCCTTGTTTCCCGTGGGCCCGAGGCCCGCGTGGAGCGGGCGGGATTCGGGACGGGGTGCGTGCGTGTGCGTGCGAGAAGTCCGCCCATACCACCTTCCGAACCATCTATTTTGTTACCGTCGCTGCTCAGGTTTGGAAACTGGTACCGCGCCGCCTGCCCGCTGCGCATGGGGAAAGGGATCGCCACCCTCTTCCTGGCCTTCCTCTGCCTACGGTTGTCTCAGTAGGTTCGAGTCCTCGGTCGCCAAACTACATGCACATTCACGAATCGAGGGCGGGTGGTCTTCAAACTGTGGTTCTCGCCTGAGCTCGGTGCATCTTCGTTTAAAACATGGCAATAGTTTCACGGATTGAGGGCGGGTGGCTTTCAGCATGCGGCTCTCGCGTTAGCGCGGCGCACATTCGTTTTGAAATGCTGCATTGCCTTCGTGGATTGAAGGCGGCTCCTTTTCGAAATGTGGTTCTCGCCTTACCGCGTTGCACATTCTTGTTAAAATTTGCAAGAGCTTTACAATATGAGGGCTGCTCCTTTTTCAGAATGTGGCTCTCGTTTCAGCGCCGCGCGCACTCGTTCAAACATGTGCAAACATTTCGCAGGTTCCCATCATCAGCGTGCCAGAAATTGTATTTGGAAAAGATTCCAGAATACGCGGGCGCATCGTGACGTCCAAAATCAGGGAATAGGCGAAGCCAAGAAGCATCGGGAGGTGCCCTTCCCGACTCCCTTTTGGAGCTGATCTTATAAGATTGGCAGCGCGCGAAAACATATTAGAACTTTCGCAAACGACATGCGATCTCATGGCTTGCCGCGCATGAACAGTCGTTGTCCGCTCGCAAGCAGTGTTGCAGCGCTGAGGAAACACATTGGATATCATGGTTTCCGCGCGAATTAACACATGCGGTGCCGCGACTTAGCACACGCGGACGCAAGAGTTGCGTTGATTCGCTGCGTTGAAAACCCAGGAGTGGCGTTCTGGCACGAATTTGGATCGTCAGCGCGCAACTGTCAGGTTGATCCGTGGCGTTGGGATCCCGAGAACAACGTTCTAGCATGCTGCAGTGTCTTCAAACGGTTGTTTTCCAACGAGGCAGTTCCATCAATGGAAATGAATCGTTGTAGGGGCCTATGATGGGGCGGTTAGCAGGGAGGGTTTATTCCAACATCGTTGATGCCTCTTGGGTTTACGCTGGTCCTCCTCCTCCTCCTCCTCCTCCTCCTCATCCTCCTCCTCCTCCTCCTCCTCTTACTACTCCTTTTCCTCCCCCTTTTCCTCTTTCTCCTCCTCCTTTTCCTCCTCCTCCACCTCCTCCTCCTCCTCCTCTCCCCCCTTTCCTTCTACCGCCCTGCTTCCCGTGGGTTCCCTTCTGGCACCACCTCGCGCTCTCGCGCTGCAGTCTGGCGCGTGCTGGATCCAGTCTCGAGTGATCACTGGATGACGAGGAGGATGGTGGGCTAGGTGTGGAAAGGGGAACGAGGTGGAGGAGGAGGTGGTGGAGGAGGAGGAGGAGGAGGTGGAGGAGCAGCAGCAGCAGCAACGGCAGGAGGAACAGCAACAGGACTGCGTGGGGAGGAGGAGGAGGACACAAAAGAAGGAAGGAGGAGGGATGATGAGGTTAGAAAAGGAAGCCGGGTGGAGGTGAGGGGAGGATAAAAAGAGAATGGCGGATGAGAGAATAATGAAACGGATAAGGGGGAGGTGGAGAAAAGGAGAGGAGGCGGAGGACGAGGAGGAGAATGAGGAGGATGAGAAAGAGGAGGAGGAGGAGGAGGAGGAGGAGGAAGAGGAGGAGGAGGAGGACTAGGAGGAAAGTAGGGAGGAGGAGGAGGCGGGGGAGGAGGCTGAGGATAATATCATGATGGAGAGACGAGGAAGAGTAAGGACGAGGAGGAGGAGGATGAGCAGGAGGAGAAACAGGAGCATAACGAGGAGGAGCAGGAGGAGGAGGAGGAGGAGGAGGAGGGCCAGGAGGGGGTTGAGAGCGAGGGAGATGGCCAATTGCCGTGGACCACAGTGCCAATGAGCATCTGTGCCTTGTTCCGGAGCGGCTCACTGCGCGGGGAGCGCCTCGCTGCAACAAGACAAGCTCGGAAGGGGAGTGAGGAGCTGGAGCGGCAGCAGGATGCGAGGCATAACGGGGGTGAGCAGGTGCGGGGTCAGGAGGTTACTTATACTTAGGATGAGGACACTTCGGATGAGGACACTTAGGATAAGGACACTTCGGATGGTACGTGTGCTAATCATGCTGAAGATGAGGCTGACTATGGAGGTAATGATGCTGCTGTTGCCGATGATGCTGCTGATGATGATGCTGATGATGATGATGATGGTGATGATGATGAGGATGATGATGGCGATGCTGATGATGAGGATGCTGATGCTGATGATGCTGATTGGAGTAGAAACAGGAGGAGAAACATCTGAGGAGCAAGGGCATGAGGTGGAGAAGAATGAGGAGCATGCCAGTGACGACGACGACCACGACGATAACGATTACGACGATGCTGATGGCGATAGCGACGGCGATGGTGTTCGCCGCGACGACGATGATTCAAGGACAAGGTGATTGTCGACGGCCGATGACGGTGGTAAAATGATCAATGACAATGGTGAGCAGGCGGGTGGTGACGACGACGATGGTGAATCCTGAAAATGACGATGATGACGGTGATGACGATGACGATTCGGATGATGATGCTGATGAGGATGAGGAGGAGGAGGAGCAGGAGGAGGAGGTGGAGGAGGAGGACGAGGTGGAGGATGAGGAGACCCGCCTGACGCCCACCTGGACGAAGGTCTCCGAAGTCGACGCCCGGGCGGCAGTTCTGGCACGGCCCCGCCTCGTCCTCGCGAACAGCGCGGCGCGCACGATCGGCAGGGGGCTGGGCACGCAGCTGTTGTGACGGCTGCGGCATGGGCACAACACTCGGGCGATCGTAAGTAAGCATGGATTCAGGGGGCGTGGACTGTGATCGTGTTTTATGCCTTGTTCTGCCGATCGGCGCGGGCCCTCGCACCGCCCGCCCCCCCCCATGGGGTAGATCTTGGCCGTTTCTGGCACCTGTTTCAAGAAGGTGGGCTCTCCCCCATCAGACGCACTGTCGCAAACAGTCGCAGTAAGCAAAGGTCCAGAGCCAGACTCCCCCCTCCCCCCCCCCCATCCGCCCAGTGTCGAAACGCCGAATAAGAAAACGTTCATTCAGCGACGGGTCCCGTTTCCATGGGTTATCGCGAATTTCCGCCGCCGAGCGAGGCGGCGCCGGCAGCATTTTTTGGGGAGGGCGCCTCTCCCGATCCATGGATGTGGCGACCGCGCGCCAGATCCATGGATCGCTAATCCATGTTTGCGCGCGCCCGAGTTGTGGCGGATGCGGCATGGGCACAACACGCAGCCGTACATGTCAGCGTGCCCTGGCGTGTATGGTCGGCTCGTACGCGCCAGTGATGCTCGAGAGGCTGACGCCAGTTCCGCCGACGCCCCCGAGCAAGATACAAGATAAAAGGTCACATAGGGCATTCCACAAAAGGCCTCACCTTCGAGGGATCGAACTATTGCCTTTTCTTTCTCGGCAGAAGGTCGCGGAAGGCTGACCCACGCCGGCAGAGGTGAACAAACGAGGACGCCTTCGCTGGCGGCAGCCCGCCGGGAGGCCGGCGGCAGTCGGCGGAAGTGACAGGTGCTCCACAAGAGATGACACTTCGTTTGGATCCAGGGCTTCCTGATCCCGCCATACGATCGACTGGTTGTTGTAATGGCCTCCAGCCAGTGCCGCCGATCCGGGGGGCCCCGGATTCGGTGATCTTCGCGGCTCTGTGGCCCCCTCCCTCCTCGATTATTCCGCTCCTCTTTCTTCTCCCTAGTTCTCGTTATCCTCTGCCTCCCGTTGACCCCTTTGCCATTGCGTCGCGTGCTCGCTCCCCTCTCCGTCCTCGCTTGTCCTCGTTCCCGCTTGGGGGGTGCCTGGAAAGGTCCCGGGGGGAGTCCGGGGTTCCGAAGGGAGGGTCCTGGGGGCGGTAGCGGCTAGATCTGAGAGGGGGTCCTTGGGACCCCCCGAAACATCTTGGGGGTGCGCAAATCATGAAGAGACGCCAGATGGGGGACCGCCGTCCCCCCCCTTCCTCCCCTTTCCCTGACCCCCCGACACATTTTGGGGATGCGCAAACCATTGAGAAAACACCAGATGGGGGACCGCCCCCCCCCCCCCTCCCTCCTCTCCCCCTTCCCCGGCAGAGCCACCCCGGCGACCACCCCCAAGCAGAGCTGAAGCTCTTGCTTAGGCTCAGAGCTGAAGCTCTTTCTGAGGCTCCTTGCAGCTCACACGCCGGATTGGCGGATTTCATTTTGGTGTGATCAAGGGCAGGAGGCACCAAGCAAGGAATCCGCACATCCGGATTCACGGAAAGCCTCCAGGGGGGAACCAGCTCACAAATCTCCTGATCAGTGGCTGTTGGGGCTATGACCTGGAGGCGTGTGATAGAATGTATGGGCCTGTCTTGTCGTCCTCGTGGGTCCTTGGGGTCCTTTTGGGGCCTTCTGGGGTTTCTTGGAGCTCTTTTGGAGCTCACTTGGGGCTCGCTTGGGGCCTTGGCGGATCCTCTGGGTCTTTGTGCCGCGTGGGGAGTCTTTGGGCCCTCTTTGAGCGGACTTAGGCCGTTGCGGGGCTATTTTTTGGTTGTCTTGGAAGCCAGCCATGCACAAAAATGAGGTCGCAGTTGGACTATTATGGAAGCAGCTGGGGATATCTGGAGAGGGGCATTCTGGAGGTCTTCTGGACCTGGAGGCGTCTGTAAGAAATCAGACGAGATGACAAGAATCATGGACCTACCATTCCCCAATGATTTTGAGGTGTTAGGGCTCCCTCTTGGGGCCTCCTTGGACTGTCGTGGGGACTGTCTATCAGGCTTCTAGGGCGTGTTGGAGCCTTTCTTGTCCCGTATCGCAGGGCATGTGTGGCATACCGGGATCGTCGGAGGTTGGATCTGGAGGCTCTGAGAGCCCCAGGGGCGCGTTGAGAAGCTCGCACAATCTCGCCCTCTCCCCGTTTAACGTTTGATTTTGGGTTCTCGGGGATGGGGGAATGGGGGAGGCAGCCAGCCATACATCTCCCACGCCCCCCCCTCCCTGGG